>PVIW01000505.1:0-474923 GCA_004026585.1 Noctilio leporinus
ATAAGCCAGTCAGTGAAGGACAAATATCATATGATCTCACCCATTACGGGACAAAAATGAACAAAACTAACAACAAGCAAAACAGAACCAAAGATATGAATACAGTGAATAGGCCTTCAGTGGTCGGGGGGAACGGGGTTGGGGGGAGGGGGGAGGGGGAAGCAGAGGCAAGGAAGGGGAGCAGCTTAGACAAGAACCTAGTATAAAGGAACCATGGACATGGACAACAGGGGGGATTGACTTTGGGGGGAATGGGTGGTTGGGGAGGGGGACAGAGGGGAGCAAAAAGGGGATGGATGTAATGCAACAACAATAAAATTTAAAAAATCAAAAAAAATTTATTTTAAACTTGTGAATTTCTATATTTTATAAAGGTTGTCCATGTAAATGGATATGGAAAAATAACTGGCAAAAATCAGGTCACTGCTACAAAAGCTGATGGCAGCACTCAAGTTATTGATACAAAGAACATTCTTATAGCTACAGGTTCAGAAGTTACTCCTTTTCCTGGAATCACGGTATTTATGCTTTTTAAAATTGTCAAAACCTTCCATCAGAAGTATTGAGTTGGCCAGAAGGTCCATTAACATTTTTTTCTTTGCAATGGCTTCTTGGTGCTTAGTTGTCTTAAACTTGTTTTGAAACAATTTTGTTTGATTGTATTGTGACCGCTGTCATATCACATGCATTAAAAAAAAAAAAACAAACACAAAATTGGTGGATTTTTGTGCAGTCATTTCAATATTAATAATGGAAGAAGATATGTACCATTTTTGGCATCTTTATTATTTCAAGAAAGGTAAAAATTAACTAAAATGCATGAAAAGATTTATGTAGTGTATGGAGAAGGTACTGTGACTGATCGAACATGTCAAAAGTGGCTTGTGAAGTTTCTTGTTGATTGTACTGTTGACATTTTGGTTAAATAATTCTTTGCTGTGGGGCTGTCTTACGCACTGGAAGATGTTCAGCAGCACCCCTGGCCTCTAACCACTAGAAGCCAGTAGCAGAAGATAGCTGACTACTCAAAATATCCAAATCAATAGTTATTGGTGAAAATGAAAAATATGTCTTTTATTTTATGGAAATAACAAGCTTCCTGGTCAACCCAATATATATTGTAAGCTACTTTATTGCTATTGATGAATTTTGAGAGCTTTCTTGTTAAGTATTGTATGTTCATTATCATTCAGCTTTGGGAAGATGCCTGTTTTCTGTAATGGTTTTGACCAGAAATAGAACACTTTACATTAAAATATATTTCAGTTCAATAGGAAGTTAAAATTGACTATTTTGTTTTGATATGCTGAATGATAAAATTTTAGATATTGTAATTTTTCATTGGGTGTATGGATAGAAGTTGTAGATAACCTTAAAACAAATAAATGCCTTAGTACTTTTAGTAATTATACTGAGTGAGATTACAGTTTATTAATTAGTAGATTTTCTCTAAATAATTTTGATTGTATCATTTTTATTTAATAGATTGACGAAGATACAATAGTGTCATCTACAGGTGCTTTATCTTTAAAAAAAGTTCCAGAAAAGATGGTTGTCATTGGTGGAGGAGTAATAGGTGTAGAGTTGGTAAGTGATATCTTTTCTGTCTCTTATTATCTCCATGAGGTTGGAAGTGACTTAATGGTCCCCTGTTTGCCTCTTTGTATAATGTCACAGGTAGAGCACCATTGGTTTTTCTTAAATACTTCTAGTACTAAAAAGTTTTCAAGATACCTTATTTGTGTAATCATTAGTCATTAGAACATTTTCTTTTATTTTGAAATTTGGTTCCCTCTATCTTCTGCTCTTCCTGTTGCCTGGAAATGGATTTTTAAAAAAATTTCTACAGTCCTTAAGCTGTTTAAATCTAACAGCCCTTCAGACCCTTTAAGCTTTCAGAAGGTAGCTCTCATTCTGAACAAATTGCAATTCAGATAAAAATTCTGATTTATATGACCTGGCTCTTCCCTTTCTCTCCATCTTCATCTCAGTCCCTTTAACTTATGTGTTAGAAATGTCAAAACTGTTTGCAGTTCCATTTCATACATTCTCCATGCC
The DNA here is from genome assembly GCA_004026585.1 of Noctilio leporinus. NCBI lineage: Eukaryota > Metazoa > Chordata > Mammalia > Chiroptera > Noctilionidae > Noctilio > Noctilio leporinus. The sequence continues at coordinate 2,059 of PVIW01000505.1, forward strand.
TTGTTCTTTCTTGTCTATCTGGCAACTTTCCTGTATTTCCAATGACCTTTTCTGTCCCTTTCAGTTATCCTTTCTTGGAGTCATTTTACTTTATAATCACCAAGAATTGCTCAGATTCTAAAATGACAAAATTTAGACATTTTATTCTCTTAAACATAACCTTTTTTTCCTCTCTTACTCAGTTATTCCTAGTAAATAGACTTTTTAACTTTATCAGATTTTCTAGTCCATAGATCCCTCTTCGATTTTGCTTTCTTCTCTTTCCTGCCTTGACTGCTTTTCAGTTCAATTTAGATTCCATAATCCATCACTATAACCACTGTCTTACAGGGGTTCTTTGAATCCCTTGCCATGCTGTCATACCTACTTGATAAAAATCTCATCATCCTGCCTTCTTTATGCTATACTCAGGCTAGTGACTATACTGGGAGAAAAACACGTAATAATGCCTATATAACTTGGTCATAAATTTCAACAGGAGCCTCAGTCTGCTGACAATCCCATTATTTCCCTAGCTGATAACACTCTCCTCATATCTACATATAATGGCTTTTTCATTTCCTGTTGGTCTCTAACCTCTGCCAGTACACTGTCTTCCTGGGCCTGCAGATGACCTTGTCTGCTATTATGTGAAAGAGAAACCATCAGATGAAAGCTCCCTATTTCATGTCCCAGATTTGAAAATGCTTTTTTTTAATGTTGTTATACCCATTCTCTTGATCTCTTCTCTTCACTGGAAATACTATATTTCCTAGGATGGAGCCCTTCATCTCTATGTAGTATTACCCCTGTCCAGGCCTTCTCAGGATCTTGGCTTTGTGATTTATATTTTTGCATTCTTTTAGTCTTCAGACTGGAAGCTACTTTTACTTCTCATTTACAAGTTTTTTGATCCTCACCAGAGGGTGTTTATTGATTTTTTTTTTTTTGGAGTGGGAGGAAGGGAGGGAGAGGGGAGAGCAAGAGAGAAAGAGTGAGAGAGAGAAACAGAAAGAAACATCTGTGTAAGAGAGAAGCATTGATTGCTTGCCTCCCATAGTTGCTCTGCGTAGGGATTAGACCCTTGAACTTTCTGATATATAGGACGCCGCTGCAGCCCGCCGAGCCAGCCAGAGCCCTTCTCATTCACATTCAAGCAAACCTCTGGGCACATGTTTGCCTTTCAGGCATACTCAGATGCATTTGTGCACAGGCTGTGCACACATAAATAAGCCTTCCCTTGATCCCATTCCTCCTTCAGTCGTTAAATTCCCTCTCACCTTTTTCTTTTTTTAAGGTGTATTTTATTGATTGTGCTGTTATACTTGTCCCAGTTTCTTTTCCCTTTGCTCCCCTTTGCCCAGTACCCGGATTGCCTCCAGCAGCAACCCCCACCCTCTTAGTTCATGTCCATGGGTCATGCATATAAGTTCTTTGGCTTCACCCTTTCCTATATATATATATATATTTTTTTTTTTTTTTGAAGATTTTATTGTTTTTAGAAAAGGGGAAAGGGGGAGAGGCAGAGAGGGAGAGAGACATCAATGTATGTTGCTGTTCACCTGTCTCCAGCTATTTCTTCTTTATATCTTTGTTGGACTTATATGCAGTTTTCTAGAATTTATGGTTATCTCCAGTTTTGAGATAGTTATATTCCTTTAGTTCCTATTTAGTTGTGGAGGGAGATGCAGCGTGTCTACCTACACCTCCATCTTAGCCGGAAGTACCTCACCTTTTTACAACCAGACTTAGTCCAGCTGTATTGCAGCAACTCCCACTCACTTCTTGGTCAGTGGTTTCTTGGGTCATCAAATTGCTCTTGACAGGACATGAGCAGATCTCTTACTTGGTCCAGTGGACTATTTTCTTTACTGCTTCACTTGGTAGCGGTCAGCACTGCTGATTTTCTTGCCCTTGGAACTCTTCTCTGATTCCATACTCTGTAGATTTTCCCTACCCTTTGGGCTGACTTATCTATTTTCTACGCACACTTGCCTTTCTTAACCTTCCCTTGAATTGTTAGTATTACTCTAGATTCTGTCTCAAGATTATATCCCAGACCCTTTTTGTTTCTCCAGAGTATTTTCTCTTAACTCTTATCAATTACCTAAGGACTTAACGAATATTTGCAACCTGATTCTTTGTATTTGTCTCTGAACTTTATATCTGAATGCCTACCAGCAACTCTTTTCTTGTAGGTCCCCTATAGAAGTTAACCTTTGCCGCCTCCTCCTCCATCCTCTACCTCAAAATAAACAAAACTAAACTTATTCTTTTCTAACATTTCCATCTTAGTGAGTGGTAACTGTCATCCATCTGGAGGTCTAAGTAAAAAGTTTGGGAAATACATGACTTCCCCCTTGCCTTTGAGCTCCATTTTTAGCCCGTTACTGGCTCCTCATGTGATATCACCTGATTGAGATCTCATGAATATATCCTCTTGTCATGTACCTACTTAGCTCTCTGTTTAGGCCAGCATCATGTCTTACCTTAGGTCTCTCTGGCATCTTTTGATCTTTTTCTGATCTGTATTCCCCAGAGTGGCTTGAGTGATCTTTCTGTAACATAAATGTATTCCCATCCCCTTCCTGCTAAAAACCCTTCCGAGACTCACTAGAGCTGTTAGGGTAAATCTAAACTCTTTAATTCTGGTTAAAGGTCAACATGATGTGGCACGGGCTCAAATCTCCAGCCTCATTGCTACCCCTTCTCCTTCTCAAACTATGTTCTAGGTATATTGACATATCAGTTGCCGAATAGAGCGCTTTCTTTTACTGTGGGCCTTCCTTCTGTTTGGGATATTTCTCCCCTTGAGTCTCTACACTCAAATGAGACCTTCCCTGACTATTCTAGATGCCCGTAGGTGAGTTTCCATCACATCTTGTACTTCTTGTTAGGTATGTTCTCACTTTTTTGATTTACTTGTCCACTTGTCTCTCTTTCATTAAACCATAAACCCCATGAGGACAAAGATCACGGTGGTTTTATTTACTGTGTCTTTAGCATCTAGCATAGTGGCTAACGTGTAATAAGCACTCACTGGCTTTTTTTTATTGTTACTACTCAAAAAACATTTATTGATATAATAAGCTTAGAAATTACTTTTTTTTAAAAGATTTTTTTTATTATTTTTTAGAGAGATGGAAAGGGAGAGATGCAGAGAGGGAGGGAGACATCAAATGTATGGTTGACTTTCACCTGCCTCCAGCTATGGACCTGGCTGGAGACATGGCTTGCAACCTGATTACATGCCCTGGCTAGGAATTGAACCAGTGACCTTTGGGTTTGTAGGCCAGCGCATTATCCACTGTGCCACCAGCCAGGGCAGAAATTACTTTAAAAAATTAATTTTTCATCCTCCCCCACCAAAAAATTAATATATTGTTATATTACATTTATCCTGTTTTTTTCCCCCCATTGCTCTCCTCTGCTCCACCCTCCCCATACACTCTACCACAAAAGTTAGCTTTTTGGTGAAGACTCATTTGTTTAAAATTCAAGTATTTGTTTTGAGTCAGTAGTATGAAGTGTCAACATCTTTTTATCATCTAATAACAATATATTGCATTTTTTTTTAAATTTTATTTCATTATTTTTAGAAAGAGGGGAAGGGAGAGAGGCAGTGAGGGAGAGAGACATCAATGTATGGTTGTGTTTCACCTGCCTCCAGCCACAGACCTGACTGAAGACCTGGTTTGCAACCTGGTAATGTGACCTGGCTGGGGAATCGAACCTGCAACCTTTGGGTTTGCAGGCCGGCACCTTATCCACTGTGCTACCAGCCAGGGTCTGCATTATTTTTTTATGACTGTCATACAGAACCATAAACTTCTTGAAGGCAGAGACTGAGTTTTATTCATATTTGAATCTCCATTGCTTTTACTAATGCTTCTTATTATAAGGTTCTGTAGATAGTAGATCCATTATTTTGTCATCATTCTTTTGATCCAGTCTGGTCTGTCAGGATCACTTGTAAATGGTGGTTAAGCATAATCTGGATTTTGGAGAGAAAACTTTGATATGTGTAATATACCTTTTTTAGTGTAATCCTTTGATCAGTTTATTTATTTATTTTTAAGCACATAGCTGGTTGTCAGATGAAAATCTTGTATCTTTTACTTGAGGAATTCTGATTTTTTTTAATCTAAATAAGGACTTTGAACCTGTAATTTCTTTTTAGTTTAATCATCTTTACTTGGACCCATTGTTTCAATCTATTTCTCTTCTTGATTCCATCATTCTTACACTTACCTGATTTTTCTTGCTTTGTGTAATTCATAAATTTGGGAAGCATGTTAACCTAATGAATGTGGTCCATATTTTCTAGGGACTTGTAATGTTGAGTATCTTTACGTACTCATTTGTTGTCTTTACATTTTCTTTGCTGAACTGCTGGTGTAAATATTTTGACTTTCTTTATTGGGTTTTCTAATTTTCTTACTGAGTTTTGAGACTTTCGTAATCTAAATATAAATCCTTTATCACATAGATGTTTTGCAAACAATTTCCTCCAATTTGTGGCTTTTGTTTTTGTGTGTTTTTCTTTTTTAAATTTATTTTATATTTATTGGGGCAACACTGCTTAATAATATTATATAAGTGTCACATGTTCAACATTATAATACATTATCTGTATACTCCATTGTGTGTTCTCCACCCATAATCTTGTCTCCTTTTGTCACCATACATTTGACCTCATTTACCCTTTTTCTCCCTCCCTACCTCCCCAAATTAGCTGCCCACATAGATGTGGGTTGATTTCTGTTCCATTGGTCTGTGTTCTGTTTTTTTGCCATACTAAACCATCTGTAGTGTTTTGATTATTGTAGTTTTTGTGGTGTACTTTGAAGTCAGGGAGTGTGATGCCTAGGGCTTTGTTCTTTTTTTCTTAGGATCCTTTGGCTATTTGCAGTCTTTTATGGTTCCATACAAATGTGATGGCTTTTTAAAATTTTCTGTGAAAAATGCCATTGGGATTTTGATAGGGATTGCATTAAATCTGTATAGGTAATATAGCCGTTTTAATCATGTTAATTCTTTTGATCTATGGACAGGAAATATCTTTCCATTTCTTTGTGTCTTCAGCTCTTTCAGCAGTGTTTTCAAGTTTTCATTGTATGGGTCCTTCACTTCCGTTGTTAAATTTATCCTGAGGTAAGTTGTCCTTTTTGTTGCAGTTGTAAATGGGATTCTTTTCTTCATTTCTTTTTCTGATATTTCATTGTTAGTATATAGGGATGTGATTGATTTTGTATCTTGCCATTCCCCTCAATTTGTTCATTGTTTCTAATAGTGTTTTCTTATAAATAGAATTGTGTCACTTGCAAATGGTGACAGTTTTATTTCTTTGTTCCCAGTTTGGATACCTTTTATTTCTTGACTTTTAGCACTCTATTGAAAACCAGTGGCGATTGTTCTTGGTCTTAGAGGAAAAGCTTTCAGCTTTCACATTGAATGTGAGCTGAGAGCTTGCCTATGGCTTTATATCATGTTGACATAATCTTCTTCTATACCCATTTTCTTGAGTGTTTTAATCATAGATACAGTATTTTTTTCAAAACCTTTATTCATGTATTGCCATGACCATATAATTTTTATCTTTTGTTAATGTGTTAAATCAAATTGACTTATGCATTTTGAACCATCCTTGACCCTCATTTAGTGTCTTGTATTCAATTTACCAGTATTTTGTTTAGGATTTTTGCATCTGTGTTCATCAGAGATTAATTGCCTTTTTGTTTTCTCTTTTGGTTTTGATATCAGGGTAATATTAGCCTCCTAAAGTGAGTTAGGAAATATTAATGTTTTGGAAAAGTTTGGCAAGCATAGGTATTAATGTTTTGAATGTTTGGTAGAATTCACCAGTGAAGCTATCTGGTCCTGGACTTTTGTTTTTTGGGAGGTTTTGGATTGTTTCAATTTTCTTACTAGTGACTGGTTTAGATTTTTCACTTCATGGTTCAGTCTAGGAAGGTTATATATTTCTAAGAATTTGTTCATTTCTTTTAGGATATTGAATCTTGCAGTTTATAGTTTTTCATAGTAATCTTGTATAACTTTTTATTTTTCTGTTGTGCTTATTGTAACTTATCTTTCATTTCTGAGTTTAGTTCAGTCTTTTTTCTTTTTTCCTTAGTGAGTCTAGTCAGAAATTTGTCAATTTTATTTATCTTCTCAGAGGACCAGCTCTTTATTGCAATAATTTTTTTGACTGTATTTTTTTGTTCCCTATTTCATTTATTTCTACTCTAATTTTTATTACTTTCTTCTAACCTTGGGATTCATTTATTATTCTTTCTTTTTCATTAAGGTGAAATGTTTGATTGTTTGAGATTTTTCTTGTGTCTTGAGGTAGACCTGTCATGCTGTTTACTTTCCCCTTAGTATTATTTTTACTACATCCCCCAAATTTTGATATGTTGTATTGTTATTTTCATTTGTTTGTGTATCTTTTTTTTTTTTTTTTTTAAAGATTTTATTTCATCATTTCTAGGAAGAGGGGAAGGGAGAGAGGCAGAGAGGGAGAGAGACATCAATGTATGGTTGCTTTTCACCTGCCTCCAGCCACAGATCTGACTGGAGACCTGGTTTGCAACTGTGTTATGTGCCCTGACTGGGGAATCGAACCTGCGACCCTTGGGTTCGCAGGCCGGCGCCTTATCCACTGCGCTACCAGCCAGGGCCTGTTTGTGTATCTTTTGATCTCTTATTTCTTCTTTGACCCAGTAGTTGTTTAGTGGCATGTTGTTTAATATCCACATATTGTGGTTTTCTCAGCTTCCTGCTTGTACTTAATTTCCAGTTTAATAATGTTGTGGTCAGAAAATGTGCTTGGAATGATTTTAGCTTCTTAAATGTATTGAGATCGGTTTTATGCCCCACTGTTTCATGTACAGTTGAGAAGAATGTATAGTCTTGTTTTGGGATAGAAAGTTCTCTGAATATCAATTAATGCGTATTTTGCCTAGTGTCACGTTTGGCCGATACTTCCTAATTGACTTTCTGTTTGGATGATCTCTCTATTGTCAGTGAGGTATTCACTATAATTGTATTTTTGTCAGTTTCTCCCCTTAGGTCTATTAGTAATTGCTCTACATATTCTGGTGCTCCCAGGTTGGGTACATATATGTATTCTTGAAAAATTATCTTTTTTATCATAAATGTTGATTTCTGTCTCATTTGCTTTTCTTATCTTGAAATCTATTTTGTCTCACATAAGTGTGGCTACACCTGCTTTTCTCCAGATGCCATGTGCTTGGAGGTTCATCTTCTACTTCTTCACTTAGAGCCTATGCTTGTTTTGCAGCTGACATGGGTTTCCTGAAAGCAGTATGTAGTTGGGTATGTTTTCAACCCATTCCACTACTTTGCCTTTTGGAAGGCAGCTGTGTTCACTCACCGTAACACCAGCACTATTCTGTGCCTTTTGATTGGTGAAATCAGTACATTTGCAGAGTGATTATTGATGCATGAGAATATATTAAACCATTTTATCTTTTATTTTCTTGTTGCTCTATATCTCCATTGTTTCTTTTCTTTTGTGTTTTTGTCTGCCATTTTAGTTTGTTGGTCTGTGATATATATTTTTTTAATTTCAACTTTTTTATGATGTGTCTTGGCTTTATATTTTTGTTTTGTGGTTACCATTAAATTTATGCAAAAAAAAAGTTTCATACATTCAGTGGTCCTTTTCTTTCTAAATGCATCTTATAATCATTCAACTGTGCAAGTTCAGTCCTTTCCCCATCTCCTTTTAAGTTTTTGCTGTCACAAATTGTCCTTTTTTTATGCTGTGTGTTTGTTTCCAAAACACAGACATTTTATAGTCTTTACAATTTTTTTCCCCTTGAGAGGAAAGGAAGTGCAAGAAACTGAACACTTATTTTCAAAAAATAATGAAGGAAAACTTCCCTAATTTGGCAAAGGAAATAGACATACATGTCCAGGAAGCACAGAGTCCCAAACAAGCTAGACCCAAGGAGGACTATACCAAGGCACATCATAATTAAAATGCTAAAGTTTCAAGATAAAGAGAGAATCTTAAAAGTAGCAAGAGAAAAGCAGATAGTTACCTACAAAAGAGTTCTCATAAGACTGTCAGCTGCTTTCTCGAAATAAACTTTTCAGGCAAACAGGTGATGGCAAAAAGTATTCAAAGCTCTGTCCAACGAAGCTATTTAAAATGGAAGGGAAGATCAAGTGTTTCCCGGGTAAAGCTAAAGGAGTTCATCATCACCAAGCCCTTATTATATGAATGGTAAAGGGACTGATTTAAGAAAATGAAGATAAAAGCTATGAACATTAAAATGACAAAAAACTCACAACTCTCAACAACAGAACCTAAAAAAAATAAAAACAAAAACAAACTTAAGCAAACAACCAGAATAGGATTGAATCATAGGTATAGGGACCATTTGGAAGGTTATTGGCTGAGAAGGGGAAGGGGGAGAAATGGGGAGATGGTGCAGGGATTAAGAAGTATAATGGGTAGTTACAAAATAGAAGGGAAATTTAAGAATAATATAGGAAACGGTGAAGCCAAAGAATATAGTGTGTGACCCATGGACATGAACTAAGGCGTATGGGATTGCTGGAGAGAAGGGGGTTACTGGGCAGAGGGGAGTAAAATGAAAAGAAATTGGGTCAACTGTAATAACATAATAAATATACTTAAAAAGAATCAGTTATCAATTTGAATTATAATTTGAATAGAAAATGAAGTATTTCTCTATTGAGAAAATAAAATAACCCAGTTTAATACTTTGCAAGCATTAGTAGTTAGTAGCAGTAAGTGGCTACATCTTACCCTTTAGGACTGTTCTTCCCACTTGTTCCTCTCTTTCTAGACCAGTTAGTTACCTGTATAGTTCCTTCCCTCTCTTCTGGTCTTTATGTCATTCCCAGTGAGGCCTTCCCTATTCATGCTATTTAAAATTGAATTTCTTTCCTTTCAATAGTCCTAGCTCTACTTCCTGCTTCATTTTTCTCATAGTACTAGTCTCTTCGTGAATTTTACTTCTCTCCTCTAACAGGATATAAGGTTCCTGGTATGCTTAGCACCTGAAATGGTACCTAGCTGATATCATAGGTGCTCAATAAATGTTGAATGAAGAGTGAATAAATACATAGTTATAAGTATTTGTTCCAGTGTTAATCTTAAACCTCATACTCTCTAATAAGAGCACATTAACAAAGGAAAATACCTTGTAGTAAACTGTTTCAGATAATTTAGTGAACATTTGCTATAGGAACCTTTATTTTTATGATTTTTTAAAAAATCGTTATTTGCAGGGTTCAGTTTGGCAAAGACTTGGTGCAGATGTGACAGCAGTTGAATTTTTGGGTCACATTGGTGGAGTTGGAATTGACATGGAGATCTCTAAAAGCTTTCAACGTATCCTTCAAAAACAAGGATTTAAATTTAAATTGAATACGAAAGTTACTGGTGCTACCAAGAAGTCAGATGGAAAAATTGATGTTTCGTAAGTATGCTACATTTGATTTTGATAATGATATCCTTGTCATTTTCTTTAAGAAAAACCTTCAATTTGTCAAAATTACTTGTTTTATAATTTTAGATTATAGTTTAAGACCATTTTATTGCTTAGTATAACTCATATTGCTTATCAAATCAGTCTATTAAAATTTATAATTAGCCCTGGCTGATGGTGCAGTGAATTGGTGCCAGCCTGCAAACCCAAAGGTCACTGGTTCGATTCCCCAGCCAGGGCACATAACCAGGTTGCAAGCCAGGTCTCCAGCCAGGTCCATAGCTGGAGGGAGGTGAAAGGCAACCACACGTTGATGTCTCTCTCCCTCTCTGCCTCTCTCCCTTCTCCCCTCTCTGGAACTAATGAATCAAATCTTTATAAAAATAAATAAAATTTATAATTAACTTGATCTGGAAAAATTAAGCCAGTGTTCTCATTGTAATGCACTTTTCCATATGCATTTTAAAAAAGTTAAACTCCCAACATTGATTAAAATGAAATTTTTAAAAAGATTTATTTTTATTTATTTTTTGAGAGAGGAGAAGTAAGGGAGAAAGTGGAGTTAAACATTGATGTGCAAGAGAAATATCACTTGTCTCGTGCACATCGCTAAACTGGGAACCTGGCCCACAACCCAGGCCTGTGCCCTGACTGGGAATTGAATTGGTGACCTTTAGGTTCGCAGGCCGGTGCTCAGTCCACTGAGCCACACCAGCCAGGGTAGTAAAACAAATTCAGTATTTTTAGACAAATGTATGGGGAAATCAGTAATGTTATTAGATTGCTTATTGTATGCCTGGCATTCTATTTATTTGACACTTTTATAACTTAATGACATAACTTGCCTTAGGTCACACAGTTAGTGACAGAATCACCATTTATACTTGAATCTTTCTGACTCTAATACCCATGGTTTTTTTTGTTTGGTTTGGTTTTTTAATATTTTATTATTTTTAGAGAGAGGGGAAGGGAGCGAGGGAGAGAGACATCAGTGTATGGTTGCCTTTCACCTGCCTCCAGCTAAGGACCTGGCTGGAGACCTGGCTTGCAACCTGATTATGTGCCCTGGCTGGGGAATTGCACCAGCAACCTTTGGGTTTGTAGACTGGCACCTTATCCACTGTGCCGCCAGCCAGGGCTTAATACCCATGTTATATTGCATGTTTTTGTGGGATTTTAATAATAGAACTCACAAGACTTTGCACATTTTTTCATTATCTGACCCTTACATTTATAATTATAATAAACTTACACTGTTAAGAAGTATCATCAGGACTTGAGACATGTCTGGCTTTAGAGTTTGAAGTCTATTGGCTATTTATGTAGTGTGTGTTTAATAGTTGTAACATGTTCATTGTCCAGTATTGAAGCTGCTTCTGGTGGTAAAGCTGAAGTTATCACTTGTGATGTCCTCCTGGTTTGCATTGGCCGACGACCTTTTACTCAGAATTTGGGACTAGAAGAACTTGGCATCGAACTAGATGCTAGAGGTAGAATTCCAGTCAATACCAGATTCCAAACTAAAATTCCAAAGTAAGTTGTAGTTTGCTGCCTTTTCAGTAATTTTGAAGTTTATATCAAACACTACTTTGAACATAAGTCTTCTACCATGCATAAAAGTACATTGGCTTTGGGGAAAATAATAAATTAATATGTGAAAGCAGAATAACTGAATTTTCCATTACCCAAGATTAGAACCTAAACTCAGGTATTTAAAGAGCTATATTTAATGTTTTTGGTGACTTATTATTAGAAACTTTTTACTAGTGAACATGGCGTAACTGAAGATAAGTATCTGATTTCAGAGGTTCACTTTTTGTTTTGATCTCTATTGCAGTATCTATGCTATTGGTGACGTGGTGGCTGGTCCAATGCTGGCTCACAAAGCTGAGGATGAAGGCATTATCTGTATTGAAGGAATGGCTGGTGGGGCTGTGCACATTGACTACAACTGTGTACCGTCAGTGATTTACACACACCCTGAAGTTGCGTGGGTTGGCAAATCAGAAGAGCAGTTGAAAGAAGAGGTAATTCTGAACTAGGGGAATTTTATTCCAGTATGTGAATTAAGTTAATGACACTGAGAACAGGTTTATTAATATATTAATGCATTTGATTATACTATTTATTTATTTTTAAAAGATTTTATTAATTATTTTTAGAGGGAGGGGAAGGGAGAGAGACATCAGTGTATGGTTGCCTTTCACCTGCCTCCAGCTAAGGACCTGGCTGGAGATCTGGCATGCAACCTGGTTATGTGCCCTGGCTGGGAATGGAGCCAGTGACTTCTGTGTTCACAGGCTGGCACCTTATCCACCGTGCCACCAGCCAGGGCTATTAATGCATTTTAATTACTGTGTAGAACATTATAGTTCAGTTTATATATTTTCCCCTTTGTTAGTATCATAAAGTCATTTATTTGCCTATATTCAGAAACCAGTAACTCTGAAGCTTTTCTTTTTGTCTTTGAAATACAAACCAAAATTTGCATTTGCTTGCGTTTACCAAAATATATTTCACTAACAAGCCTTTTGGTCTTTCCTTCTATATGTTATTTTCTTGGAATTTATTTTCTGAACAAATAAATGGTAGATGATTTCATCAAGGAGGATAAACATTTTCAGAATTTATATATGTTGCCATTTTCTGTCTTTCACAGGGGATTGAGTACAAAGTTGGAAAATTCCCATTCGCTGCTAACAGCAGAGCTAAAACAAATGCTGACACAGATGGCATGGTGAAGATTCTTGGGCAGAAATCAACAGATAGAGTATTGGGAGCACATATTCTAGGACCGGTGAGTATTGTAAAACCAGAAATCTCATTAGGAATTTTGTAAAGTTTTGTAAATTTAGTAGATTGATTTAAAACCACCAGGTATTTACAGTCTGAGATTATTATTTACCAGTGAAGTTTGAGTATGGCCTCTTTGCACATTTCTAGCACGGTACTGGCAATACTTGGTCTTGCCTACCACATCATCTGCTTTCCACACTTGGAACTATGATTATACTTTTAAAATGTAGCATGGGCTCGCCTACAACTCACCAGTGGTTATTTGCAATTGTAGGCTTGCACATAAGTCCTCCCTAAATCCAGTCCTGCCTATCTTACTAACTTCCTCTGTCCACTTTTTTTTATTATTCATTAATTTTAGAGAGAGGGGAAGGGAGGGAGGAAAAAGGGGAGAGATACATCAATGTATGGTTGCCTCTCCCACACCCTTAGCTGGGGACCTGGCCTGCAACTCAGGCATGTGCCCTGACTGGGAATCGAACCAGCAACACTAGTGCTCACAGGCTGGTGCTCAGTCCACTAAACCACACCAAACCAGGGCTTTATCCACTCTTCCTTTTTGTTAATTCCCTGCCTCCTGGGCCTTTTCTTCATTTTATAACAGGTCAAACATTTTTCCATTTTAAAACTTTGTGTTTATAGTGATAACTCTTGCTTTAACATCTTGCCTCCAGATCTTTGCATGATCGACCCTTTATTCTTAGCATCTCAGCTCAAATGTTACCTTCTAAGAGAAGCCTTTTCTACCACTGAATCTAAGTATGCCTTTCCCCTAGGCCTCTGCAGTAACAATAATAGAATGTTTGCTTCCTCTATAGTAGGGATGTCAAACTCAGGGGGCCACATCAGCCTCACCAGTTGCCTTCAAAGGGCCAAATGTAATTTTAGGACTGTATAAATGTAATGTAACAGATAAGTAAGCTGTTAAGGAGTAGTTAAGTGTAACTACTCCTTAATAGTTAAGTGAGCTGTTAAGAAGTAGTTACATTTATACAGTATTACTATTACAACCAGCCCTTTGAAGGCAACCAGGCTGAACATACTATTAAATAATCTGAGACATTGGCACATCAAGATGCTGGGCCAGATGAAATAAGGTGGGGGGCCGTATTCGGCCTTGGGGCCTTGTGTTTGCCACCCGTGCTGTATAATTTTTTCTAATACATGCATTAACTTTAATTTTTACATCTGTGTGGGGTAGGAATTGCAATACCCATTTTTGAGGCAAATAAGTGGAACGAAGCACACTGTATAGTTGAGGTACTAAGTGGTAAGATTTGAATCCAGAGTCCAGGCTCTTACCTTTTGTGCTACCTTTTCTGTTAAGCTTTTTCTGACTAGAGGAAGTTAGTTAATTGCTCTTACAAATAATCTTTCCCATTAGAGTAGTTGTTTTTGCCATGGAAATAAAATTACTTTTGGCCTTAACTATTTTAAAGGGTGCTGGTGAAATGGTAAATGAAGCTGCTCTTGCATTGGAATATGGAGCATCCTGTGAAGATATTGCTAGAGTCTGTCACGCTCATCCGGTAATTATTCATAGCCTAGCAGAATTAATGGCTGCTAAATTTTCTTCTGATTCACTAGTCCTTGATTTCTAATATTGCATTTCTTCCCTTGCAGACCCTATCAGAAGCTTTTAGAGAAGCAAACCTGGCTGCAGCATTTGGCAAACCAATCAACTTTTAAATTAGAAGATTATGTTGGGCTTTTTTCCCCTGAAATTTCCTGGGAGTTTTTGTAGAGATCACATTTCTGAACAGGAAATGCTCACAGCTCCAAGAATTTCTAAGACTGAATTATGAAACTTTTAGAAGGCATTTAATAGGTTTGGACAGAATGGAATAATCTCATACCCATATTTCAAATAAATTTAATATTTTGTTTTAGTACACTAATATGGAAAACAAAAAAAGCTACTTATGGTAGCATTTTGGAAAATTTTCTTCAAAGCATATTTCCATGCTGTTTGCAAAAGGTTCCATTTCACTGAATTTTTGTTATGTAGCTTTTATCTCTGGTAAAGTTGGATTTACTTATTACATGGATGGAGCTGGAGTATGGTATGTGAACAGCAATGTTTGAAGCAAGGTGATCAAGTGGTTTTAAACTTGGTTTTCATATTAGACATAAGAGTCAGCCATAATATTAAAATATGTATAAATTGAACTCATGTAAATAAAAAATCTTGTTTTATTTAATCCCCAAATTGTTGCAATTTAGAAGTAGAATTTGTGTATTTAGATTTTCAAACTACCATTGAGGCTTGTAGTCTGGAGTAATATCAAATTAAGGAGGTATATCTGCAACATTCAAATGGGAAATGAAGATACAAAAATAAACATTTCTTAAATATCCACTAACTGATTATTCTGAGTGGATATCAAGATGGTCTGGTTTCTTTGATGACTACCTCTTGTGTATATTCTTATTACTCTTTATTATAGCTCTTACCAGGATGTATCTTTCCTCACATTATAGTATTAAGGAATCCATCTGTTTTAGTAATACCTACTAAGTTTAGCTTATATTTTTTGAAAACCAATGTAAGGGAATCTTTAATCTGTCTTTTCCTATGGAAATTTCCATTGGGTAACGGACTATTTCTTAAGAGTGCTATAAATTTGAATTTATTGGTAAATATTTAAGTTGGCCATTTCTTGAAATATTTAAATCAGTGTTAAATGACAAATAGGCTTTTGCATATAACTAAATTTAAGAATCATTTTAGATTAGTTCTCAAATCTGGGATAGTATGAATTTTTTTTAAGTCTTTATTTTTAGAGATGGGGGAAAGGAGGGAGAGAGAGAGAAACATTGATGTGAGAGAGAAACATCGATTTCCTACGTGCCCCAACCGGGGACCAAATCCATGACCCAAGGCACAGGCCCTGACCAAGAATTGAACCAGAAATCTTACACTTTGCAGACAATGCCCAACCAACTGAGCCACACTGTGACGTCAGGGCTGGGATTGTATAAGTTTAAAGAGGAAAATAAAGTACTGTATTTTTTGCTCCATAAGACACACTTTTTTTCTCCCAAAAGTTGGGGGTGGGGGGATGTCTATGTGTCTTGTGGAGCAAATGTTGCATCACAGACCATGGTGTGTGTTATGTATTACCTAACCTGTCAGTGGTGGCACCAGCTGTTAGAAGAGGAAGTGGGGGTCCATATGAAACCTCTGGGGACGCTTAAATGTCCCACTTTACTGCTGAATCAGTTGTCATCCGCCTCTGCCCATCACCCGGGACCTGGGAGAGTGCAGAGCTGCCTGACACTCCCAGCTGCAACCGCTGACCTGCCGAATCAGCTGAGGGTAATAACGGGTATGAGGCTTATTAGTGCTTGGCCAGTTTAGAGCACAATTAGTGAAACTACAAAAAAGAGCTTTAAAGAGGTGAAGACATATCCAGCTGTAATTCCTTGGGATCTTACCAGCCAGTTGCAACCTTTTGACTTTCACAAACCATTCAAAGTCTTTATGCGAGGAAAGTGTAACAAATGGATGGCTGCTGGTAATCATATGACACCTACTGAATGAATAAAGAGGCCCACTATCACTCAAGTTTGTGAATGGGTGAAAACATTATGGCGCTCAGTGAAGGATGAAACCGTTGTATGGTCCTTCAAAAATGTGGCATTAGCTCTGGCTGGTGGCACAGTGGGTAAGGCGCCAGCCTGCCAACCCAGAGGTCGCTGGTTCAATTCCCAGCCAGGGCACATAACCAGGTCGCAAGCCAGGTCTCCAGCGAAGTCCTAAGCTGCAGGCAATTGAAAGTTAACCATGCATTGGTGTCTCTCTCCCTCTCTCCCTCTCTCCCTTCCCCTCTATCTAAAAATAATAAAATCTTTTTAAAAAAGTGGCATTAGCAAGGCCTTAGATGGAACTGAAGACAGTATTGTAAATGAAGATGGCGAAGAAAGTGCTATTGTGAACACCTGAGCTTCATAAATTCTGACACTAGTGATGAAGAGTTCTTGGGGTTCCCAGAAAACTAGAAGAGTACTTAAAGTCTCTCCTCATTTGTTAATGACAGTTCTTAATACTGCTGTTCACTTTACATGGTTGAAATGTTATATTTTATTAAATATTTTAGTACACCATTTGATTCAGAATTTTTTTTGTTTTCCTCTAAACCTAGGTGCATCTTATGGTCAGGTGTGTCTTATAGTGTGAAAAATATGGTATCCTAAAGTACTAGAAACATGTTTTTTTTTTAAAGATTATTTATTATTTTTAGAGAGTGGGGAAGGGAGAGAGGCAGAGGAGAGAGACATCAATAGTTGCCTTTCCCCTGCCTCCAGCTAGAGCTGGCTGGAAACCTGGCTTGCCACCTGGTTATGTGCCCTGGCTGGGGAATTGAACCAGTGACCTTTGGGTTTGCAGGCCCGGCACCTTATCCACTGTGCCACCAGCCAGGGCCCTAGAAATAACATTAACTAGGTGGTCACTTGATTGCAATTTAAACGTTATACTAGTCTTTAGTTTGGAGAATAATTTATCAGCAGAAAGCTGAATGGAGTAAGATTCGATTAGTTGTCTTACAGTTTTAATTGCATTTATACATAGGTCACTTTTCTTTTTTTCTTAGTATATTCAGTGGTTCTGGATTGTATCAGTCCTTATGAATGATATAATGTAAAGACTGGGTTGTTATATTCTTCTGAAAAATAGTGCCTTTTTTTAAAATAGGTAGTTAACTTAGCAGATCTCCCACTCCAAACTTGCCATCTTTGTGGAGGGCAGCAGCGGAAGTCTGCCCCATGCGTGTGTCAAGCAGAAACTGGACAAAGTACACGCACAATTTGGGAGGTCCTCTCCTATATAGCCTCTCTCTTTTCCAGTGTTTCCCTTCTTCATATTTTCAGCTGCTATGGTTGCCCTAAACTCCATCCTTCAAATCCTTAAATAGACCTTGGCTGCCCAAGTTGCTACTTACTGGGATCTCTCCTCAAGTGAAAAGTTACTAAAAACAGAGTTTCATCCGGTGCTGATTTTTCTTGAGTGTCAGCTTTTCTTTACCTTTTTGCCTGCTTGATTATTCTTCATTATCTTTAGAGGGGAACCCCCCCCCAAAACAAACAAACAAACTTGTGTTTGGAGCTTGCAGTTGTTATCAGCAGGAGGGTTGGTTTGATACGTGCTATTTGCCATTTTTGAAAATGAACTCTGCATCTTTTAAAATTCTGAAGTCCCACTATTATGTGCTAGTTAAAACATTGAACATGTCCCCTATTCTAGGGGAAAAGTTGTAATTAGGAAATAGTGAAATATAATTTAATATGAAGTCTTAGCTACAGAGGGACACAAAATAAGTTAAAATTCAACTTGAAGGCTTCCCATTCAATGTGAGAATGCAAATTTGTGTAGGACTGAAGCCCTGAGTATAAAATTTTAAACGATCACTTATGGTTTGCTAACTTTTCAATAATTTCTTGGCTTGTGAGAGGTGAGACTGAGTTAGTTGTCCAGTTCATTAAACTGATTAAAATTACTAGTTTCAAAGTGACCCATAGTTGTTTAGCCATAAAGGAATGGGGAGTATGGTTTATATGTTAAGTAAAATACTTAGAGGGTAAAAAAGGACTTAGTTGCTCTAGCAGCTGATGCAGCATGACCACTTTGTTATTAGGATTTCTATCTAATAAATAAAAGTGACAATTGCCTTGAACCAGAGGGAAGTTGTCTTACTTAAATTACAACTGTTTACATAACTTTTGTTCAGGCCCAGTTTCAAGTGCAGCTGTGTTGGATGTGTGGGTGGTTGTTAAGTAGCACACAGAATAGTTTTGCTCTAAGAAGAATGTGTGAAAAAATCCCTTAGGGCCTGGACTGACACCCAGGTAGTTGAGCGATAAGTTGACACAGGCTTGACCATTGACGATTGAATTTCAGCTACTTTCTTTACCTTTGGAAGAAGTGTCATATGATTGTTGTGGCCGCATGTATAGATCCCAGCAGAGAATCTTTAGTTTGTGAATTCAAACACAGTATAAAAGCTGAGAAATCACAGCATCATTCTGTACTTTTGAGTGGCACTGCTCACTTGGTAGAAGCAAGGTCTGTTAACTCTGGCCCACTTTAATATAAACCTTCCCCATAGCAACTCTTCATTCTAGGTGGCAGGACTTAAAAGCAGTAATTTTCTAAAAATTGGTGCTTTTTGCTCTCTTTCCTAGAGCAAGGAATACACATGGGAGTTTTGGAGATCGGTGCAACTAAGCAGCCACTGATGCTGTGAAAGTAGCTCAGGCTCCATCCTTATCCAGATCACTGGGAGGGGATTTTGGGATGGATTTGTGGAGGGTACTGACCTAGCAAACAGATGAGTAAAAGCTTGTTTGTAGACACAACAGATGTTAGGGTCTCCAGGGAGGTAATCAACTTGTTTATAAATCCATCTTTCAGTGAAAATAAAATTCTTTGTTTAAGGGATTCATGAGCAGTCAATCAGTAAAAGTAACAATTTAAGAATTATACAAAACATTTATACAAAAGCACTGTACTTTATTAAACTTCATACAAAATGTGGTGATTAAAAACATTAAATAGGCAATGAGTTTTACTTTGAAGATCAGTAAGTCAGTTTTAAAATGTAGCTATTTTACCCAATTTGGTCACTCAGCCATCTTACAGCTTTTCCTCCTTTGTTACAAGCAGGTGCTATAAATAGTAACTTTCTGGCTTATCTCCTTTAGGAGGGAACGGACCTCTCCTTCCAATCTTACTAATTCTTGAGCTTTATCTTCTAAATATTTTTGATTGTCCTCGTATTTTCTTTCTAGCTCTGTGGGAGATAAAAAAAAAAAAAAAAAAAAGCCTGAGCAATTTATATTCTGACTCAAAATCCAATGATCACATCTCTGTGTATAAATAAGGCTGTCAAGTGCCTAAGACAAAAATCAACATTTTCATCTTTAAAAAATATATATATATAGGGATGCACTAATTCTAAAATTCTTCATGAAAGCATGAACCTAAGATGAAAGACCTACCTTTCAGGAGCTGCAGCTTGCTGTTTGCTTGAGCCAAAAGTGTTTTTGCTTCATTTTGGAGCATTTCAGCTTTCCTTCTGGCATCAGCTGACTCTTCTGTTTTTTTGGCAATTAAGTTTTCCACTTTCTTGTATTTTTCATCAAGTTCACCCTCCAGAGACTGTAATTCCACATTTAGGCACAAAGAAGTGGTCATGTTAGTGTCAGTCATGATACTGAAGAGCAGTGTGTAGTATCATCATCATGGCAAGCTCGGATAACACAGATATTGGATGGCAAGCATTCTGGATTAGGGGCCACCATCAAGAGTACTAGTACAAGCTAGTCAATAAAATAATTAAAAACATGATCTTGAAATAGTGGGATTCAATACATTGACATGATTTTCAAAATCAAAAGATTTCAGACATTTGGGAGTTGTAACAGGTCTCAAGGGCTAAGTCCTTTTTCTCTTGCTGATTAGCTCTTCTCTTTGGAGGCGCTAGAGATTCCCTCAAAGGTAGGATCCAAACATGATGGGATCCAAACATACCTCAAAAATGGCCCATTTTGAAGAAATGAAAAGAGGACCATCGGGATTCTTGACTTGGGTTTGGAGAGACTTGATGTCAGGAATCAGTGAAAAGGCAGATTTAAGGATGGACAAAGTTACAGCCTATGTGGCTGGTTTGAGAGGAGAAATTGGTGTAGGTTTGGAAAGATGGTTACAAGTGACTCTTTTGCGAAATGGAACAATAGCCATTGAGAATAGGAATTGCACACCATGGGGTTTTGTTCTTTATTGTAATCAAATGCCATATTCATGCAAAATGCTCTGTAAGATGATTGGGAAACTCATTTTCTCAGGAAGGCAGGAAACTAGTGAAAAGAGTGCAAAAGACAGATGGGAGTGAAATTTTCTTACTGTTTTGTTCTCTTTTCCAACTTAGAGGTATAGGGTGGTCACTGTTAGTTATATAATGCCCAAAAGCCAGAGTAATTCCAGGAAAAATTTTGCAATTAATTTGTTTCTAACTTCCTACTATTCATTTAACATTTGCAACACTCTCCCCAAGTTTAAAATTTCTTTGGAGATAAATCCCATACCACTTAGAAATTTACTGACTTTTAGTGAAGAAAAAAAAGGGGGGGGGGCGCTCATGTGAGATTTCCCCTGCAAAACAAGAGTTGCCTTCCAGTGAAAAGCAAAGGGGTGGTTAATCCAAATAGTAGCTGTTCTCTTTTATGAACTGTAAGCTGTTTCTACAGTGCTTTTAAAGGTTTCTCAAATTGCTAGGTATTTACTGTATGCCATAAAGATCTTCCTGATTGAAATACAGAAATAAAGCCCTGGCTGGTAGCACAGTGGATAAGGTGCCGGCCTGCGAACCCAAAGGTCGCTGGTTCGATTCCCAGCCAGGGCACATAACCAGGTTGCAAGCCAGGTCTCCAGCCAGGTCCTTAGCTGGAGGCAGGTGAAAGGCAACCATACATTGATGTTTCTCTGTTTCTTTCCCTCTCTGCCTCTCTCCCTTCTTCTCTCTGGAATAATAAATAAAATATTTAAAAAAAAAGAAATACAGAAATAACATGCTTGTTTTAAGACTTCCACCTCTGTTAATTTCATTTCTCTAAACCCTTACCCAAGTTGGGATTTAGGCCATGCTTAAAGACTACTCTGTCAGAACAGTTCATCTGGGATGTTTCTGATGATTAACTATGTTAGTTAGGGCCATGTTCCTTACTAATTCCGAGGAAGGTGATGAGGAGAGACTAATTGCTCCTTGATCAACTAGCTGTGAAGTTACAAAAAGTACTTACCTTTTTAACATCTTCTGCACTTTGTTTCACAGTATATACTACTTTTTCAATAAATTCTGCCTCCCCAGAGTTTTGGGCTGCTTTTCGCTTAAGTTCTTCCACATTCCTTTCCAGCTCACTTATGCGCTGGGAAGCATTGAACAAGGTCTCCTCAGAAGCTGCCGTTTCAGATTCAATCTAAAAGCAAAATGTCAGTCAGCCAGCAAACCATTAATTTAAGAAGTGGTAGGAAATGCTATGCACGTAAATTTGGAGGAAGATTTAGAAGACCACTACGCCATTATTACTCTAGACCAAAAGAAGTAATAACTTAAAAAAATTTTTTTTTAAGAAAGCCTATTTATATAGGGCCCAACTCTATTATTTTTAATATATTTTATTATGCTATTACAGTTGTCCCAATTGTCCCCCTTTGCCCCTCCCCACCCAGCACCCTCCATTTCGTGCAGCAACGTCCCCCTTAGTTCATGTCCATAAGCCATGCGTATAGTCTTTGGCTTCTCCATTTCCTACACTGTTCTTGGCATCCCCTTGCCTTTTGCCACACTCGTTTGTATTCTTTAATCCCTATATCTTTTCCCCCATTCTTTCCCTTTTCTCTCCCAACCAATAACCCTCTATCTCCGTATTTATGATTCTGTTTCTATTCTGCTTGTTTGCTTAGTTTGATTTTTAGATTTGACTGTTGCTAGTAGTGAATTTATTGCCATTTTAAAGTTCATAGTTTTCATTTTTTTCTTAAGTCCCTTTAACATTTCATATAATAATGGCTTGGTGATGATGAACTTCTTTAGCTTTACCTTGTCTGGAAAGCACTTTATCTGACCTTCCATTCTAAATGCTTGCTTTGCTGGATAGAATAATCTTAGTGGTAGGTCCTTGCTTTCTATCACTTTGAATATTTCTTGCTAGTCCCTTCTATTTTGCAAAGTTGCTTTTGAGAAATCAGCTGACAGTCTTTTGGAGACTCCTATGTAATTAATTGTCTTCTCCTGCTGCTTTTAAGAATCTTTAACCTTTGGCATTTTGATTATGATGTGTCTTGGTGTGGTCCTCTTTGGGTCCATCTTGTTTGGGACACACAGTGAAGGACTTGTATGTCTATTTCCTTCTCCAAGGTAGGGAAATTTTCTTTCATTATTTTTTCAAGTAAGTCTTCAATTTCTTGCTCTTCCTCTTCTTCTGCCACCCTGATAATTCAAATGTTTAAAGATATCTCAAAGGCTCCTTAGCCTATCCTTGTGTATTTTTTAGTTCTTTTTTCTTTTTGCTGTTCTGATTAAATGCTTTTTTCTTACTAACATTCTAAATCATTGATTTGATTCTCAGTTTCATCCACTCCACTCTTGGTTCTCTGTAATTTTTAATTTCATTTAGTGAAAACTTCATTTCTGCCTGGGTCTTTTTTATGCTGTTGAAGTACCCAATGAGTTTTTTGAGCATCCTTAATAACCAGTGTTTTGAACTGTACATTTGATTGATTGCTTATCCCCATTTGTTAAGTTCTTTTTCTGCATTTTTGTTCTGTTCTTTCATTTCGGCCTTATTTCTTTGTCTCCTCATTTTGGCAGCCTCCCTGTGTCTGTTTCTGTGTATTAGGTAGAGCTGCTTTGACTCCGAGTAGCATGGCCTATGGTAGAAAAGGGCATCTGTAAGTTGGATGGGTTGAAGCCTTAGAAAATTGCCAGGAGAGGGCAACCCGTGTCACTTTTCTGGCTTTGTGTAGGAGAGGGCTCAGAAAAGGGACAGTGCCACTGCTTGGCCTCTAGAGTTGTGTCCGGGTTGGGGAAGCTGTCTCCCAGCACTCACCATGATGCCAGACACTTCAGTTTCTCCTTGATGCGACTGTTGTCCTTTCAGCTGTTGCCCTGGTACTGAAGCCCAGAGAGAGGAAGTCTATGTAAGTCCTAAGTTCACTGCAGGCCCTTTAAGAGGAGACTCCTAAGAATCCCACAGTTTCTTCCGCTGCCCCAGCCATCACTGGTTTTTACTGCTAGAACTTACGGGGACTTCTCTTTCTGGTGTTTGAGCCCTGGTCTGGTGTGGGATAGAATCCCTTGCACCTGAGGTATCCCTCCTGATTTTTATCCACCACACACAGGTGTGGGACTTCCTGTTAGGCATTTCCATTCCTGAGCCTCTCCGCACCTCTCAGTATCTCCACCTCTCCTATCTGTCTGGATGAGTGTGGCTTCTTTATTTCCTTGGTTGTCAGAATTCTATATAGCTGTTTTCTGATGATTCTGGGTGATATGTGTTTTGTAGTCTCGTTAAAAGTTTTGCTGTAGTTGTGCAAAGAGGTGAACTGTGTTTACACCTCCATCTTGACCAGAAGCTAAGTGTCCAACTTTAAATGGTCTTTGCTATATCTCATATATTAATTCTTTTGTTTATCTTTAGTGATCTAGGCTGAAATTCACGTAAAATTTCTTCTTACAGTCAGAACCACCCCCAAGCAGCCTGATATGTTGAGAAGCAATTTAAGGACACCTGCAAACTTTGGCCAATGTTCATAAATAAACAGATCTGAGAAGAGGGGTTTTCACATAAATTGTAATTAATGTGAGGGGGAAAATTATGACTTCTAGTCACCTTTAGTTTTTTCTATCAACTTAAAATAAAACTCTAGTAGTAGAGGTTATGGCACCTCAGAAACTACCTGTAAATTTAATGTTGGTGTTTTTAGCTAATTACTGAAGGCATGGAGACCAGGAATGTTCTTTAAGACTGAAAAATTACTGATAGGATTGGGAGATGGAAACTATAAATAAAGTTATTTAAGGGAAAATATCTGGACAACTGGTGAAAAATCTACATGTGATTTCGAAGGATAACAAACATTGATTTTTTTTTTTTTTTAAGCTAGCCAAAGCAAGCAATCTGGCCCATGATAAAAACTAGTTTCAGCACTGGCTGGTGGCAGAGTGGATAAGGAGCCGGCCTGCGAACCCAAAGGTCGCTGGTTTGATTCCCAGCCGGGGCAACATAATCGGGTTGCAAGCCAGGTCTCCAGCCAGGTTCGTGGCTGGAGGCAGGTGAAAGGCAACCATACATTGATCTCTCTCTCTCTGCCTCTCTCCCCTCCCCTCTCTCTGAGAATAATAAATAAAATCTTAAAAAATAAATAAATAAAAACTAGTTTCACTCAGCACTCACTTTATCTTAAACATGATCTTTAAGGATGGGGTTATTTCCATAGAATTATTTCTGAAGAACAGTAACATCATAATGGAAATAACGGGTCAGTAAAGATGTATGCAAAAATTTGTATTTCAAGCCAAATGACTGTTGACCTAAAAGCTTACCTATTAATTAATTTAGAAAAAAATTCTTAGAAGTTATGATTCTTAGGAGATGTGTTTATAGTTTTTATGAGTGAATAGTTTCTGGCAAGCTTTTCATTAACATGGTTTAGTTAGAGGTTGTCTTTGTTTTAAACTGTTACTAATCAAAGCCACCTGCTGCCTCTAAGGACGCCTGAGAAACAGGACCGCCATCATTAACATTAATCATCAAGCCAAATACCTCAACTATCATTTGATTAATATTTTCTAACTTGCTTTTCAAAAGAGTAATTTTTAAAAAGTCACCGAAATACTATTCATGTTAGCAGCGTACTAAGAAATTTAAAAAACCTAAAACAGAAAAATTAAAATAATTAAAGGGTTAGAACATAGCCTGAAGGAAAAAGTTTCCTGAGCTTGAAGAAAAGGCCTTACAGGTAACTCAAAGTTTAAGAAGGAAAAGTGGCTGATGAACTGCTGGACCTGTCTTATCTGAGAGCAATAGCATAAGGGAGACAGGTTTGTATTGACTAATCGCAGGCAAAGCAGGTTGAAAAATAAACATTAAGGGGTGGTTGGCCTACGGTGGCTGCCAGTGTTGGGAGCATCTAATTTCAAAGTATATTCTGAGATTTGATGAGTCATCCATTTTCTTCACCCAGGATATAAAACAAACGAACTTCCCTAGAATTGGACGAAAAAGGGTTTGCTTATAGAACTGTATTTTTTTTTTTTAAATAGAACCGTGTTTGCATTACTTTAAGAGAATTTTTAGAATAAAAGCATTAAATGCACGTGAACACTTCTTTTATTATCTGGTAGTTTCTAAGAGCACTTTGCTTAAAAAAAATTATGTTTTCTGTGCACTCACAACAGATTGTTTCACTGTTAAGATCTCTACCGAGTTCCTCTAGAATGGACATTGGAAACATATTTTAACCTTTGCTGTTTTCAAAAGTAATGCAATTTTATTAACTCATAAATCTTAAGACACTGGTTTTAAACATGTAGTTTGCTTTGGGGATGCTTTATAATAACAGGAGTTTTCTCACCATGGATTTTGAAATTAATACTATACTTCATACTACTGAACAGGGTCTATGCAATCTCTTGAAAGAACAGGAAACTGTTCTCTTAAGCTTTTTGTGGGGGTGAAATGAAAGGGGTTTAATATTCCAGTGTCTTCAGAGTCCTTTTCCTTCTTTGAAAACATGTCACTTTTAGCATCTATGCTAAAGGAATAGTTCAGTTGTAAGAATTATCTAGCTACGAAATGCATGTATTCTGATAAAAGAGCACGTGAGTGCTTCCTCCTACATATGTATAAGAATAATCATAATATCTTACAGAAGTTAGTAGGTTCTGGGTTCCTTGGATGTCTTCATCCGCTTGTTTAATTGCCTTCTCCGCTGTGATCTGGGCCTTTTCTGCTTCTTCCAGAGCTTCCTTTACCATGTCTGCAGTGACTTTAACATTTGTTGCACTTTTGCTGAGTGAAAGAATGAGACAATATATTATGTGTGACATGAAAAGAGTACTGTACTTTCAGAAAAGAATACTTCTTTTAAAGAAGAGCCTTCCTGAAATGACCCAGAGATACTCTTGGACATTTTTGTTGGTTCAATACTTTTTTACACCTTTTAAAACACCATGTCTTCGGTTACCTGGCTTTCTTAGCTTCTTCTAACAACATCTCAGCTCTGGCAATGTCAGCAGCGCTTTGATGTAGAATAACCTCCACTTGAGAAAGGCTTTCAACCCGTTCACGAATATCTTCTGTCAAGTTCTGTAACTGCTGTGGGGTGCTAGGCATTTCCATTTTCAGTACTTCATTAGCAACAGCTTCAATGCTGTCCAGGTCAGCACCGTCCTCTGTTAAGAGTAAAGATGTTCCCGTAAGGAGGTGAAAATCATATTTTGTTCACTCATTCAACCAGTTTTTGGTCATCTACTAAGTGAACAGCAGACTGGGGTTACACCAAGGCACAACACACTTCTTGTTTAAGAGTTTACAATCTAACTGAGCTAGGAGATGAGACATACACACAGAACAGAGGAACGTCGACAGCAGGGACTACTGGAATTTGCTGTAGTCTGGGGGTAGTCAGGGATGTCTTCGTGGAGGATGAGGAACTGACCAGATTTTGAAGGATAATAGTATTTGAAAGAAGAAAGGGCATCTTTGAATGGAGAAAGAGTATGAGCAGAGCTTGGTGTGTGAAAGTTGGGTGGTGTGAATGGTTCAGATTGCAGAAGATGATAGCAGCCAGGGTAGAACGCTAGGACTTGATCATAACAGACAGTGAAAATCTTCAATGGAGGTTGAAAGAGTTGGTAGGAAACTACTGTAAATGCAGATATAAAGTACTGATACTCCTTATAAGTGATCTGGGTTCAGGAAATTATAGAAAGAAAATTCAGTCACAGAAGCAAGAGAATCAGGATGGCATAGTATCTATCAGAAGCCAAGGAGTTTCAAGTGTCAAATGTGAAAGGAAGTCGGAAAAATACAAAAAAGGTTAAAGCTTTAAGCATGTCATTAGTTTTTAACTCTTTTCCAAAAAACTGTCAATGTAAAATTGAACCCCTAAGGTTATAAGTATAGGAAAATATATCACTGAATAATGGCTTCCACAGACTTCCATATGATGTCCTTAGTAATTAATACTGTTAGCTTCTTACTTATTAGCCATTTCCCTGTTTTTCTTGCCAACAGAACAGTGATTGTGTTCAGGCACCTACCCCTAAGGGTAAGGTAAGCTATCACCTTAGAATTAAATCCTGATTATATGTGCTATGTACCCTTGAGTCAGTCCAACCAACCCCTGGTAACCAGTGAATAAATGATATCCACATAAACCCTAATTAGTCTGCCAAATATGTAGTCCCTTCCATTTGCCAGTGACGTTTTGGCATGGGCATTGGACTGATATTTATGGAGAAGACTACTCAGACGATTCTGGGGAATACTTCCCCCCTTAAAAAAAAAATTCAACAAAAGACAAGCAATCTTTTCCTCCATTAGATATTATCGTGTCTTCACATAAAGTCTGGAACTTGGCAGCCACCTTGTAATCAGGAGGAACTAGCCTGAGAACAAAGCTAGTAGGTATAAAATGGCAGAGCAGGTAGATGAAAAGTATGTGGATCCCAAAACCATGGACCTATCCTAGAACTGAACTTCTTGTTAGGTGTTACACATCTTTTTGATTAAGTCTGTTTCAGTTGAGAGTTTTTTGTAACTTATAGCTTAAAATATCCTTACTGGTAATACACAAACTGACCAGCTATACGTAGGAGCTAGACCACAAATTGTAGAAATTTTCCTTCTCTACAAAAGTTGTCTAACCATATGCATAATATCCTGTAGGTAGGAGCATTATGAAGCTTTGGGGGCAATACCAAAATAAACTACTTCAAGTTAAGGTTCTAACAACATTATTTGTAATCTCCAACAAATCCCAAATTCAATCCTTATAGTATGAATTGCTCTCACTTCTTGATTTGCTGCTTGGGTATCAGATCAGGTGTGCCTGTGTCTGCATAAAACTGGGGAAGGTGATTGACATACACATATATAAACTTCTTAAGATAGGAAACATTTCTTAACATGTAATTTTTTTTTTTTTTTAATTTGGAAATGTTACTTTATAACCTGCCAGAAATTGATTTTAGCTAAAATGCAGATTTGAATTATGGCCTCTGAAACACAAACTCTTATCAAACAGTTTTATATGTCAAGATAGGAAGAAATGTCTAAAAATAAAATTGAAAATATTCCTTACGGGTCAAAAAGTTTCTGATCTGCTTGATCAGATCTCGCAGATCCTCGTTGCTTTTGTTCACTTTTTCTTTGGTGGCGTTGGTTTTCCACAGAACATCCTGAGCATTCTGCTTGGCCTCATCTGCCCTCAGTTTTGCTTCAGAGACCTACATATGAGGAATAAATTACCCAGAGAATGACTTCACTCTTTCTAAAACAGATCAGATTTTTACAAATGGTCCAGAAAATCATGCTAAAAAAAAATAGCATTTGGAATCACATCTTTTCAAAATAAGTTGTCTCCCATTTAACCATATTATATTCCAACAGCGTGAAAGTATTCAGTATACAGATTCTTATACAGTATTCTCATATAGATAAGACTAGAATGAATTTTTTTCTAGTTGTCTTTAACTCCTTCAAAAATCATTTTGGTAACCTATAAAATATTCCCTAGTCTTTTTTCTCAGGTACCAACATAAATATTTCAGTTAATATGAGATTAATACTTCATGTTATCACTTTAGAATAAATGCTCAACTGCTTAGTATACAATTTTTGTAGTGTAGCTGGATGTATTCATAACCCTGCACCCATGGTAAGAAACATGGTTATCTCAAATTATTGTCATGATAGGAAAGCAAATTCTTAAATATTGATGAATAAAACCTCATCTCTTTCTCTGACCTCACAAAAACTTGAATTTTCATACTTGGTATGAAATGCACTTTTTATTTCAGTCAGTGCTTTGAATTAATGTCTCCTTTTCAGATCCTCCACTCTATTGGAAGCAAACAATAAAAAAACCGAGGCTGTTCACTGAATTACCATCTTGGAGAGCTGTTCAATCTCAGCCAGGGCACTCAGGACATCTTGGTCAAAGTCCATGGCTTTCTGCCAGGCATTGTGTGCAGCAGTGACCAGACCACCACAGCCAGGGCCCCCACACTTCTTCTGCCCTTCGTCAGTTCTGCAGTTGGGGCCGCCGCATTCTGTCTCGGAGCAGGAGGCCCCTGGCGGTGTCCCACAGGTCTGCAACGAGCCAAGAACAGGCGCAGTTCAGAGTGGGAGTCGCTGCCGCAGAACAGCTGTGCAGGGGCTGGGTGGGCCCAGAGAACCTGTAGGTGGTCCTCAGCACGGGTGTTCAGGATGGGGAGAGGAGCAGAGAGTTTAGGGATAAGCTACCCTGCTTAGTTCCAAGGAAACAAAAACTTACAACCCTCATCAATACCTTCTCCCTAACGAACTGGAATAACATATGGGCTCTGACCAGGGTGCGAACATTATCTGCTCTATTGGGCTGAAGTTGGCCTGCACAAGAGCCACAGAATGCCTCCCCTTTATTCTGATCAGTTGGACATTTAAAACAAGCAACAAAAACAGGTTTTGGGAACCTTTTTTAGACTAGTGCCATGGTAAATGTCCTGGTGAATAGGGTGATACAAAAGGCCCACTGTCTGGCCTTTTAGTAACTTCCCATCTAGTTGGGAAGACAGGATTGATTACATAAAACAGCCAAGAACAGGTCAGATGCAGCAAGTATGAAGGAAAGCAGACAAAGGAGAGACTACTGAGGGCTCTATAGTAGTTGTCCTTGGGGAAGGATGTTTCTGGTGGGATTTGAAGAAGAGGGAGCAGGTCAATACTCCACATGTGAGGGAGAGAGAAGAGAAGGAACAAAGGTGGATGTAAATTTCTCGAGTAAGCAACACTCCACAGACTCCTCCTTTCTTACCTACCAGAAACTTCCAAAGATCAGGATTTGGACAAGGTATACATGTGGCTAATTAGTAAATTAGAAGTTTACTAAGTTATATGATGTAAAAGGCTGAGCAGGATGCATTTAAAGTTATCGTTTTGTGGAAAATGGTCATACTAAAGAGGCAAAAGATTTACTGCAGTGAAAAGCAATTAACAGAATACTCTTGAACAAGGAAAGTATTCTTTATAAGTAAAAAAGAACTTTCTCATAAATACAATGAACTCTTTAGCCTAATAATTCTATAATTACAATCTTACATCTTAAATAAAATAAGTCTTTCATATATTTGGTTTACAGTCCATATTAAACTTCAGAGGACAGAACTCATTCTGTGTGCTAAAGAACATGAGCTTTAATCAAAAAGAGCAGCGTAAGGCCTCAGGGATGCTTTCTAAAAACAATCTGACAGCACACTAGATCTGTTTTATTTCAACCAAGGGGACCAGTAGAAAACCAAACCAAAACCAAACCAAACCAGCATGGGTCTAGCTAAATAGACATAAAGAACTAAAGGCACTTGAAAAAAAAAAAAAACCCACAAAGGGCCCAAAATGTCCCTACACACAAAGTGACATTAAGGAGTTCTCACCGAATAATTGAGACAAACACATACAATGAGAGACAGGAAGGAGCTGGCCAATGCCTAGGCAGCTCAGCACAAGGAAAAGCAAGGCAAGGCCTCCCCTTCATGTGGCCAGAGGAGGCAGCCCACTGCCACCCATCCCCAAGATTCTTTCTCCGCTGCCAAGCAAACATCTGTTAGTGTACTGAGCTGCTTTTCATTTTAGTTTGTGGATTTTTTTAATCTTTGGTTACTGTTTGTTTTTTTTTAATTGGAATTTGTAATGAAGGAGTCAGTATTGAAAGCAAATAAGATGGAGAGAACTAACATTTCATGCCTAAGCATAACAACTTTGTGTCCTATTAGGTACAATTTACACATTGCTCTGAGCCTCCATTTTTCTATTAACTAGTGACAGGATTAGTTATTTCCAATTTCCACTAGATGCTATGAAGTTTCTTAAAATAATGAGTACATATTGTAGACATCAATTAAATTAGTCACAATATAGTGCAGATGGTGTTTTTGTCTATCAGGGAAAAGCGGTGGAACAGGGGCAGGGAGGGAGGACCATTGCTGAGGAAAACTAACGAAGTCCGAACAGTTTCTTTGCACTCACCTTCCCCGATCCTCTGTTCCTAAGCTAAGAGAACACAAGCCTTACGCAATAAAACTATATAAAGAATGCCCTCCAAACTCTCAGATAGGCATTCTTTTATGAAAAACAACAAGGAATCAAGAGGAAGAAACACACTTACACTTGTGTTTCTCGCCTTCTGCTTAATTTCATGAAAGTCACTAGACCAACTTCATTTGGCTCCAGAGTTACTTTTTAAAAGCTTTTGGAAAATGGATCTACTTTCTAGGCTGGTCTCAGGGTTAATCCTCACCAGGTAAAGTTGCTAAAACAAGGGAACCTTTTAACTGATACCCAAAGAAAAATTCGGTAGCTCCCTTTATTTAATTTATTTTATTTTATTTAATTTATTTATTAGGAAATCCCTCCCAGAATAATTCTGAATTATTCTACTGAGATGGAGTTTGCACTTCAAAGCACAACAAAGTAAAAAATAATAATAATAAAATAAATGTCCACAGTATAAAAATGATCAAGTTTAAATAAGAAGTCACTGAGTCAGCACAACAGTATGGGAGAGAAGTTGGGATTCTCAGATTGTACCGCAGAGAAACCACTTGAAGGGAAGGAAGATGAGGAACCCATGGGCCGTAGTGTCTGACCTGGCTCACTCATGGAAACCCCACACTATGGTCCAGAGACTGGGAGCCTGGGAGTTGCACTCCAGCTGTTTGCAAAGGGAACAACAGTAAAGACAAAATAGGGTGTTTTTTCCCTCCTACAGCATGATGACCTTGAAGCCAAACCCCGTAACCTTACCATTTCCGCAGCGGCCGAAAGGTCCAGACTTTGTAGTTTGCCGGCCAGTTCATCCAGGAGGCGGGCCTGTTCCTCTTGTTTCTCCCTGAACTGGGACTCCCGCTCCAACATCAAGTCTTCTACTCTGTCTCTCATGAGCTCCGACTGCTCCACAGTGCTGTTGGAATCTATGGTGGAGGCATTCACTCTCTTCTCGGCCTCTAGAGACATCTGGAAATACTTGGTAATGCTATCCAGGGCCCCTAGGACGGGACATGAAATTGCCCACAGTTAATCCTCTTGTACGCAACGTCCGCATCAAGCAATGTCCATTAGCTGTAAATTTACGGTATGGCTTTGTTTTAAAATTAAAGAAATAAAATCTTGATTAAGAAATATAACTTTCCCGTTACGATCAATGAAGATTCTTTGTCCTGTTAGCACCTACGCTCTCTCTGGAGGATGCCAAACATTTGAATGAAAAATTAAGTCAACCGTGAAGATGCTGGTTCGATTCAGGCAAGCATCCAGTTCATCTCAGATAGCTGGTGTCAGACAGCCTGTAGCCACGCGTCCAGCTAATTTGCCCCATTCTCAGTCATTTGTTTAGATTTGCCCAAATGGCTAGTATTATAAACATAAAATAGCTTGGCTGTTTTGCTTTAAGGACCTAGCCAAAAAATTAAGTGGTCATGCTTTTAAACAGATGGATAGTGTGACCTAACATTTTTACTTTTGCTAGATATGGCCTATAACAACAAGAAGTGAAGGATTTGCCAACATTGTTTCCTGACCAACTATCATTCTTGAATGTAAAAGGATCTGTGGAAGTATCAACCTAATTTCTTAACTACTCAAGAGCCCCTTTCCAAGAAAGGCCACGGAGGTTAAATCACTAACTGAAAAAACTCAGGACACGCATGCCATTCTAGTGAAAAGACTGCTGCTGGCGCCCGGAGACCTCAGCTGCGACTCTTAAGTCTGTTTGTGGCTCAGGTCCCGCATTCATAAAATGGAGACTTCAGTCTTCATTTGCGCCAGACACACAACGAGAAAACGCTTTAAAATCATTAGAAAGGACTTCATTTTTTTCTGAAAGTGCTGTATTAAAGAGGTTACAGAAATGGTTAAATCCATTGTCCAGGACTGAGTCCTTGCACAAAAAAAGCTCACCCCGAATATCTGAATTTTTGATAAACTCCAGTTGTTCAGTAAGCTCTTGCACTGCGTTGCTGAGGTTCTCTGCTTCTGTCTGGAGAGCATGTAGGTCTTTGGCGGTGCTGTTTCTTTGTGAAGCTGTGTCAGATAATTTCCTTTCTACTTGAGCCATCTTTTCCGTAACATCTTTGGTTAGTTTCCTACAAAGAAAAGGGTAAGTTTACCCAAGTAAAATAAATCTTTTCACATTTTCTACTAATACTACAATTGTGTAACTTCAAACCAGTTCAGTAGTTGGGAACAACTTATCTCTAAAGAGTGGTTTATTCTCCTTATCATTAGGAGACTGTATTAAATCTAACAATTTTTCTTTTTTCAAAGGCTTAAGAAAAACACAGAAGCATCACTCAGCTGTGTTGGTTGGGCCATTTGCAAGGTTCCAAAGCTCTGCTGAACTATAAGCATATGTCTCGCACGTGGAGTTCCAGCTTCCTACGAGAGACTTGAAGCCCATACAATCTCACAAACTCAAAAGACTAAGGGACTCCAGTGTAGAATTATGTCTCCCCACCAACTGCCAAAAAATGCTCTTATCTGAACCTCCTTCAGGATAGACAGGCAGAAAAGACAGCCCCACAGCCAGTAGGGAGATAGCAGGAGCCATCCTGCTTTTCACCCCCTCCCCCCAGCCCCTTTTAAGCAAGGTCCATCAAAAGAGCCTCCTTCTTCTACCAACAAGCAACCCTTTTATTGTACAAAAGAAAGAAGGTAGTTATCTATTGAGAATGAAATACGATATACATTTAGCTTTCACAATATTTCATTGAAATCTAAACCCAACAGCATTTTGTTCTGTATCTTTATATCTTTAAAGCTGCACTTTAGGTACTTACTTGTGTATTACACACACACACACACACACACACACATATATTAAAAATATAAATGCATATATATCAAAAAAGTAATCTTTGACAAGACCTTAGCTCTGTATATTATTGAGCCACCTAACTGGATATAACTGTCTCCTCAGGAATATAATAGTATTAAAAAATGGGAAAAAATAGTAGAGATGCTGAAAGGTTAGGGGCCATTAGAAAAATGATATTTAAGGCTGAGATAATCCATGACTCAATCCAGAGAAAAAGTACTTAAAAGGATCTGTAGGTTACATTATGTATTTTTTTTTCCTGAGGCCCATTATAATATAGTTTCTTTTTCCTTTCAGCGCTTTGCTTTGCTAACTTGTTTATTCACAGGAAGCTTTCATTTCTTCTCAAGCCTCATACAATGTAACAATTAAAAAAATCAAATCTAACATTATACATTTTTGAATAATGTCACTTTGGATGTTAATATGCATCCTTATATATTATGTTGAAAAAAAAATTAATGAAACTAGTTTTCCTGAGATGCTTACAATCTATCTGATTGTAAAGCGAATAGTGAGGTTACAAAGAGAGATGTTTCAGGAATGTAAACTATCTTCTGACATGCTCTCAAAGGACCACCCTATTTTTTCATTCTTTTTTCGGTGCATGAGACCAAGGTCAAGTATCATTTCCTAAATGTGCTTGTTCTCAGAACATGGCCTTCCAAAATTTACCATTACATGTTAGGAGGCTGAAACACACTAGGTCTTTCTAATGAGGTAAAATTGTTCATTAAATGCATCATTGCCCCATCAGACATTTCAAATCTAGAAGGTCTAGGAAGGACCTTCTACAAGGTACTTGATCTATTATCAGTTGTTCTCTTCTAGCAACCCATAGATACAGTGTTGAGATGAAAACTCCATCTGGATTCTTAAGAGATGCCGATTCAAGTCCTAGCAGAAAATATTGCTGTAGTTTTATCATAATATAAAATCACCTCAGCACCCTGGCTGATGACACAGTGGATAAGGCACCGGCCTGCGAACCCAAAGGTCGCTGGTTCGATTCCTCAGCCAGGGCACATGGTGAGGTTGCAAGCCAGGTCTCCAGCTAGGTCTGTAGCTGGAGGCAGGTGAAAAAAGGCAACCATACATTGATGTTTCTCTCCCTCTCTGCCTCTCTCCCTTCCCCTCTCTCTAAAAATAAAACTAATAAAATATTTTTAAAAAAATCACCTCTATGTATAGGATTTAGCTATGAAACATTTCCCTTGCTCATGCCAAATGGGTGAGTCTGCAATAAAAAATAAAAAAGCATAGCATTTGGGCAAACACAAATGCTTCCTACTCTTTCCTGTTTGTCCTTCAGCCTAGATCTTATTGTGCTGGGTTTTGAGGTCCTTTATGGCAAAAGTGGATGGAATGTTTCAGAGTAGGAGCGATAAGGCTGGGAAAAATAGTAGAAAAGTGAACCCTGAGAAGTTAGGCATCACTGAGCTCAACGATCCCTGCTTTCAGTGGCAAAATAAACACTTGGCAGTCAGAGATGATTACTCAGAGAAGGGCTAAAAAAAGGATTTTTCATTGCAGAGAACGGCTATAATCAGATGAATGATGTAGTGTTCTGTGGAATCAATAGCTGAGAGGTGGAAACAACAATCTTATCTGTAGTAATGGAATTTCCCTGATAGTAGCAAAACATAATAATAACTTATAGTGCAATGTTTTTTGTAATTATATTATCTCTTTCATAGAATAATCTTTTTGCTACTCTGTAAGGTAAAGGCAAGAATTATCTCCCCTTTCCTACAAGAGAGAAAAGAAGTTCACGAGCCTAGTAAGGAATGGAACTGTGACCCATTATGGATCCTCTATCTCTGAAACCAGCGTTCTTGCCAATGCTACTACCTTGGAGCACCGTTTGCAAAGAGGAATGCCAAACATAACATGCACACATTCTGTACTGCATCCTCCCCAATTTTGGTCTCTCCAGTACATCACTCAATGCCCAGAGTAAAGACTGCTGGGATATGAACGGCCCAGCATCTGTTTTCACTCACTGGACCAACCACGCCTTCTGATGGCCACACTCTGTCAAGCCATCTCTGCTGTTTATTCACGAAGTTGAAACAGTATTATGAATTCTTACTCATTCTCATTAACTACTTACTCTGCTTCCTCAAAGAGATTCCCAATGTTTTTCAGTGGCTCC
Organism: Noctilio leporinus; assembly: GCA_004026585.1. Classification (NCBI taxonomy): domain Eukaryota; kingdom Metazoa; phylum Chordata; class Mammalia; order Chiroptera; family Noctilionidae; genus Noctilio; species Noctilio leporinus. Next base: position 38,114 of record PVIW01000505.1, read on the forward strand.
GTTGCTGGGCTCTGGGCCAGGATGTCTCTGATCTCACTGATTTTCTTCTCCACCGAGTCCACAGTCTCCTGGTAAGGCCCAATCACACCGCTGATCTTCAAGGCCTTGGCTTTCTCTAGGAACTTCTGGGTCCTGTTGGTCAGCTCAGCAATGATCACATCCCAAAGAGCAAAGCACTGGTGGCAGGGTGTGCAGTCAGGGAAGACCCCCGAGTACCCTCGAGTGCACTTGTCACAGCGGGGACCCTCGACACCCTCGATGCACACACACTGGCCGGTGGACTGGTCACACTGTGGCGTCTCAATGCCCCTGGGGTCACATTCACAGGCTAGAAGGGAAAGAGCAATGCTAGTTGATTTACTAGATCACAAAGCTCAGCGACTGTTACAATGGCACGGTGTCAACTACTGATGACCATTTACCAACAGCTGTCATAGACCACAGCAGCTTCCTCCAAAATATACATTATCTCAACCCTTGCTGACCACTTCTTAACAGTCTCAGCAATAGCGCACAGTGACTTTAAGTTAACACTTACTTGTGTCTGGCACTGTAGAAATGGTTTACATGCATCATCTCATGTAAACCTCATAATAACCCTGTGGAACAGGTGACCTCGTCTTATGATAAGAAATGGCTCAGCCATGATTCTAATTACTAAATTAGAATCAAGAATTAGAATCTAGAATTATGATTCTAGAATTAGAATCATAAGTCAAGAGTCGGCTCTTAAACTCTGTCCTGGCTTTGCCTCGATCTTACTCTGACTTCTCTTTAAGTCCTTCCTATCAGTACAGATGATTCAGGTGATATCCTGATGCCACGAGGCATGTAACCTGAGATATAATGCTATACAGCAGCTCCTAACACACCTCACACCTTACCTGGTCATGAAACAGAATGATGAATACTTGGCAAAATGCACTAAACTTGATTTAAAAAAAAAAACAAACAAACACAAAATTAAATCAGAAATAAGTCACAGGAACTCGAAGTATCAAGTTCAAAGGATTTTAAATAAGTACAATCTAACTTGTGGGCGTCTGCCACTGCGATAACCACTAACAGCCCAGACTCATAAAAAGTCAGAGGGACATGGGGACTCCCAGTCTCTCCCCGGCCGAGGAGGGTTGGCATCTGAGGCCGAGACCAACAGCACAGAGTAAAACTGGTGGGCTTGCCAGCGGACTGTGGCGGGGACTGCTTACCACAGCGCCTGTGCGCACGTCTCAGGTGACTAACTCAATTTCATACCAACACTTGACATTGGAGTAATTGTCCAGTGTTTAAATAAATAAAAAGACCTGTACACACATCTTAAATATTAAATCCTTTCTGGGAAAAGGTGAGGATTAGAAAAAAAAAACAAAACAGAACGACAACAACAAAATCTCTGAGTATCTTATTTCTTTAACTAACGGAGGATTCCAAGGGCAGGAGTACATCTTAAGCCCTATTTCCATTCTCAGTACGGAGCCGTGTTTACCTGCAAACTGGAGTTCAGCTGTCTTGGTCACATGAGGCCCTAACCTAATTTTTGGTACAGGCATGCAAAGGACATATACATGCCTCTACAAAAGAAAACAAATCCTCTTAAAAGGTCAACTGTGACAAAGCACAAGTTCATACTCTTAGATATTGTTATAAAGTCTTGCGTCAACAGCTATTATTTGCCTCTGGAAAACTTTCTAATTTAACCACCTTCCAGAACCCTTTCACTGACCGTCCAGAGATCTGCTCACTGCCTTTATATCCTCTAAGTGGCCATTTTATTTGACCCTCCCCACATCCTGCCTTTCATCAGTTTTTCATTGCTTTTGTTAGCAACCTGCACTCGGTAGCAGTTGTGGTCAGCATTGTGAGCTCACACTGCCTGGCTATGAATCCTGCCTTCCTACACCTCAGCGATGGGACTCCGGGCAGTGAGGAAACTGAGCTAGTTTCCCCATCTGTGAAAAAGGAGTAACAATTATACCTACCTTACAGGATTGCGTTCAAGATGAAATAACTTAGTTCTAAAGTGCTCCAAGGAGTATCTCATAGTGAGAACTCAGGAAATGTGTTTTACCACGATTACTTTCCATGCAAGTGGCAGGGGGTCTCTTGTTCACGCTTTTCCATTGGATACAGAGGAAAAAAGTTGTCATGGCTTTCCTTATGTTTATAAGGAACTATATTGTGTATAACATCATGATTATTCAAAAGCGTGAAATTTGGAATAGTCTAGTTCTCAAACTTGAGGATTTAAAACATATAGAATTCTCTTGGTGGCTTGGGTTTTCAAAACTAAACGTTCTCCTTAAGAATATTGTTTTATTTTCAGGCACAATTGGCAGGCTTCATTTTTCCTATGTTATTTTGGGGCATTCTCATGAATCAGGAAGCAGCGTAGGTAAGCTGGGGATAATTTTGTGCATGTTCCCTAGACCATGTGTTCTGGGAGATGTTCCTGAAAATAAGCATTCCTCAATCAACAGGTTCAGGAAATTTTACACCCCCCACTTGAAGATTCAAAACAAACGTCAGCATATTAAAGACTCAGAAGTGTGCAGGAAAAACCCAGTTACACTTTTTTTGCCTTTTTACCCAGCCCCATCCCAAACTCATTTGACTGTGAATTCTTTTTCTAGTGGGAAACCTAGTGACAGCCCACTGATACAATGGGGAAGGCTTGGGAAAGTCATTGCTTTCTGAGACCAGGAAAACAGTAAGAACTTAGATGATGCTCTGTCTGAATGCATATGCTGTTTAGACTTTAGCCATGGATTTCCATATCATCTAGTAAAATTCAGTCACCTTCCAAAAAGCTGTTACCTAGGTCATCTAGGTCCTAGCCTCTCAAATTTAGGAATTCATTAGCATCGCCGGGAGGATTCTCCCCCATGTCTCCACCCCCCGACTTGGAATGGGTAGGCTGGGGTGGGGCCTGAGGGTCTGATGAACAGTTTCTAGGTGATGCTGAGGTTAAGAGGCGCCAGACTCCATTGGGAGGAGTACCGTTTCTGTTATTTGCCCAGCTGTGCCAGCCTTCTCTTGTGTTAATGTCTGCGTGTAGTGGTGAGGGGAGTGTGGGTGGAGCTGGAGCAGAGCTGTGACTTTGGAAGTTCACAATGTAGGCTGATACACAAACCTAAGGACCTACCTAGCCGAGAAGAGGTCCTTCATGATGCCACTTACAATCAGTCAGATTCTCAGGCTGCCCCTGCCCAGCAGCCCCCAGTGGGTAGCTGATGTGGGGTCTAGGTGTCCCTGTGGACCTGTGCCTACTTCACCAACGCCCATACACTTGGGACAACTGAGGCAGGTGCTTGTTTGCTTAGAAAATTATTTCTTCTCCATAGGTAATGCAGATACACTTCAGCTCCGTCCCAAAGAGGTTATTTTTTTTCCTACTGGACTCATGTTTGGAGCAAGGATGTGTGCCTATGCATACTTTATTTTTAACTTCTCTAATAATTGCTCATTTATTTCATTCGTAAAGGCATGTCTTGCTCTCACTCTGTCATGGGTATCTTTGAGAAGGAAAATACTGGCCCTAAACTGTGGGATTTAAATGGCAAGTGCACTCCCATTAAGGTTTTCCTCATGTCTTTTACATAACCACTTTTTTTTTTTTCTTTTCCATAAGGAGAGTACTCGGCTCTGACCTAAGTCTTTCCATGAGCATATTGTTAATAAGGTGGTACTAGGAAGTGTAAAATTCTATTCTCCAAAAAGCTATTTCAATGGAAAGATTTGCAACTGAAGACACATTTGGCAACTAACTACTTCTACATAATTTGAGAAAAGCAGTCATGTTCTTTCCCACAGCTCCATCTAATTTTGGGTGACACCTATTCTTATCCCTGCTGATCTCCGGATCCTGTCCCTGCCCCTTGAAGACCAGTATTCATTCTAAAGGATTGCAGAAACTCAGCTATCTCCAGCAGACAGGAACTGACGAACATTTCTTTCCTTCCATTGAAAAGTAGAGTTAAATTTCACAGATGGCTCACAGATGCATTTTCGTCATTGAAAAGGTTGATCCAGAACTCTCTCTGGAAGGATACCAAATGCCCACTCTCACACACAGAAGGTTTTAATTGCAAGCTGAGGCTGGGAGGGTGCTCGAGCTCCCGTGGACATGTGCTTCCCTCTCTGCCTATTGAGTTTCCAGAATTGCTTCTCCAAGGCCGGGGGGGGGGGGGGGTCACCTGGGCGGCAAGACCTACAACGCTCATGTTTACAACCTTGTAAAAAGATCCCCAAGAGTATTTTTGATTGAATCAGAAGGATTGGTTCTTGTGTGACAATTTCAATTTCACAGACACTAAAATGATGAAGGAGGCTCTCCAATCATCTCTCACATTCACTGGGATCTGCAACATTATAAGCTAATTGTGCAGGCCGCCTCTTTCGAGATCCAATGGATTTTCTTCTCCTCCCTTATGGGAAAGGGACAGGAATCCAGGGGCATCTGTAGCTCAGTTTTAAGAAGTGGGATTACTGGAACTCTTTCCATCTTTCTCTTGGAAAGAAGGAGAGTGTATATAGCAAAAGTGAACAAATCATGAAGATGAAGAATAACACATTTAAAATGAGACAATCACCCTGGCTGATAGCACAGCGGATAAGGCGCCAGCCTGTGAACCTAAAGGTCACTGGTTCAATTCCCCCGTCAGGGCACATAACCAGTTTACAAGCCAGGTCTGTAGCTGGAGCCAGGTGAAAGGCAACCATACATTGATGTCTGTCTCCTTCTCTTTCTCTCTCCCTTCTTCTCTCTCTGGAGATAATAAACTAAATCTTAAAAAATATTTTTAAAAAATAAAAATAAAATGAGACGATCATTTTAATAAGCCATAAGAATTCTACCTTCATCTGTAAATACATTCTTGGTTATATGGCCAATAGGTTTTCTCTGCTGTTACTACGTCTTCTGATCAGTTAAAACAGGGTGGCTGAAAGGTGGGTAAATGAAGAATATTGCACCATTTTATAGATAGCGAGGCCTGGAAGAAAACACTTGCAAGTCAATACCAGAATGGGAAACAGCTGATGTACCTCTTTGACAGTAGGTATAATTGCTCTGCTTTCTTTCCATCCTTCCCTCTCCTTCTCCAATAACTCCTCTGCCCACTGTCCATCCTCAGTGGGTTGGCACTGAAGTCTTTGCACAATGTGCTGAAAATGAACTCTCCATGACTCTCCAGTAAGACAGTTAATTTCCTGAGGGAGCTTCTTACCCTCCCCATGTTGTCCTTATAGTCCTAATTAAGCCAGGACAGTAATTCCCTTTCTCTACATGTCATTGACTTCGAGGACCTAGCAGGTCCTCGCTTGCGTTTGTCTTTGGGCAAGTCACTTAACCTTTCTGAGCCTGGGAGTTCTCACCTGTGAAATGGAGATTATATTTACAAGTTGTTTGTTGTAAGGGTAAAATCAGAAATACGGATATAATATCCCTAAAAGTGCTCAGCACACAGCGAATTCTCTGTAAATGACCACCAGAGCTAACCTTTTCTACGGAAGCTCATCGAACAACTAATCTTGCCTCTGCTGGCAGGTGAAAGGTCTCCTGCCTCCTACCATCACCCTCCTGTATGTACCCCCTTTTCCCCGGGAAGCCTGCTGGCACTCCCTGTTCAGAGGCAGCTCACCTCTGTGTCCACTCTGAGGCCCAATGGGCAGTACTCAGTGTCATGTTGGTTATTTTCATTTTCTTCTGAAACAAATCTGCCTAGGACAGAGAGAGTGCTATACCCTACGATGAAGAGACAGGGTCCATTCTCTTCTGCCATGAACCTTGTCTCACAGTAACATGGGACTCCTGGTAGATGCCACAAAGCTTATTGGTCCTTTACATAAGCATTTCCATTTTACTGTAAATGCAGGCAATTTAAATACATTTTTTAAACCCTCGCTGGAGAACATTTTTATTTTCATTGCTTTTAGAGAGAGGAAGGGAAAAGAAATATCCATGCGAGACAGAAGCATAATTGGTTTGCCACCTGTACAGGCCTAGATCAAGGATCGAACCTGAAACCCAGGTACGTGCCCTGACTGGGAATCAAATCCACAACCTTTCTGTTATGGGACAATGCTCTGGCCAACTGTGTCACACAGGCCAGGGCTAAATACTTTAAAATCTCTTAAATGTGATTTTCTTTATCTTTACATTTTCTACCTCGCTGAGCCCCACCATTTTTTTGCCTCTGTAACATAACTTTGGTTTGGGAATGAAAGTTGTAGAGTGACTAAGACTTCTGCTGCAGAAATGAGCTGGCCGTCTGGTTCAGAGGTAAGCACTTTTTCTATAAAGGCCCAGAAAGTAAATACTTTGGCTTTGCAGGCCATGCAGTCTCCGTCACACTGTTCAACACTGGCATTGTAGCGTGAAGACATCCTGGACAATATGTAACCAACAAGCAAGCACAACTATGTCCAGTGAAGCTTTCCTGACACAGTGAGCTGGTCAGACACATGGCCATGGTTTGCCTACCTCTGGTCTAGCCCAGCGCTGCACAGGTCACGCTCTGTGCTTAGGATTATGTAAGATAAGCCTTCCCTCTACTAACAAGAGCATTGGTGGTTCTTTAAAGAATCAAATTAAATCTGATTTCTTGAGTCACACTGACACTAAAGAATAAGGTGGCCCTAAATGAATCTTAGAGAAAAGAATACAAGCATTCTAAAAACTTACATCTGAGCAAAAATGTGGACTTAATTTTTCTATCAAAACCATTTGAAATGAAAAGCATTAAATGGCCACTACCCGGAGCTTCCCACCAATGTCCCATCCTTCCAATCTGCCTGGGTTTAAGAGACACTGGCCTTTCCCAAGAGCCAAAGGCTCTTTGCTATCTGTAAGTCAACAGAAAGATTCCTCATGTGACCCTTTGACTCCCAAGGGGCACAACACAGTGCTGCAAGTTGAGGTTTTCTCTGGCATGTTCAGCAGTGGGTGGATGAGATCCTCTCTCCATCCCGACACAGTGGTGGGTTTGTTCAGACTTGGCAGGGCAGGCCAAGGGCCTCAACCCGCCTGGACAATAGGAACATTCAACAATTTATAAGTTTGAGACTCCACTGATTTGTCTTTTACATAACTACATTTTTTTTCCCCCATAAGGAGAATGCTTGGCTATGACCTAAGTCTTTCTATAAGGTTACTGTTAATGAGGGAGCACCAGAAAGTCCAAGTTTGTGCCCTGTTCAACTGAAAGATTTAAAATTGAAGACTGTTGGGCAATTAATTATGTAAGTTGAGAAAAGTGGTCACATTCTTTTCCTATGGTTCCTTCTGATTTCAGATGCCACCTTTTCTTGTCCCTGCTCCTCGTTGGGCCCAGCCCCTTCAAGTTTTGGCTATCCCATTTGTAACTCTATTTCCAGTACACCGGGAGCCCTTAGCTCCATCTGCTTCTGCATGTCTGTCCCTGTCCTCATCAGCTCATGCTGGTCCTGCTCCTACTGCCACCTCTCTCTGGGTGCTTTGTAAATTATGATCTTTCTCCACAGGGAGAAAAAAGCACTGCGGTCCCAACAGTTTCTTATGTAATGGACTGGCCTTTCTTCTGGGTAAAACAAAGAATCTGGCAAGCACTAATGTCATGGATTTCCCTCTTTGCAAGGTTTCTAAAATATGATTAACTTTTGACCTAAAGAAATTGATACCCTTCCTCTAAGCAAAAATTTCTCTGGCAAATTTAGAGCCAAAAGTTGAAAGAAAAGAATAAAAGTGCAAAGTTCTGAGCATTACAGGAACAACTCTCAGATTGATTCTGGCTCAGGGTAACTGGCTTTTCATACTGACTAAGTTGAGATGAAGCAAAAGGTCAAAAAACTCTGGCAACTATTTTTCCAGGGACATATGCTGAGAGAATCAGGCCATAAGCAATGATAGAAACATTATCTGGAGAAAAATCAAGCTCCTGGGTCATTCAGGTCATTGCCAGATTGAAGGATTTAACAGAAGACTGTTTAGAACTCAGGAGAAACCAGATTTCAAGCACTATTTTTTTTCTCCTGCAGAACCCGTCTTGTGCAAGGGGGTGCACACTGCCTGTCCCGGACCATCCACTGGAAGTGAGAAAATCGGCTCCTATTAGGAACTAACATCCGACTGAACACTGATGAATGAAAAAGCACTTGTTTATTGAAAGAGCAAAGATTATCTCCTCTGTGGAACAAACCTCAGCCTAATCTAAGATGTTGGTTCACATCCTTCTGGCTAAGCCTCATTTGAAAAACAAATCATATGCCTTTTGTGCTGGTCTTGTCCACTGTTTGAAATGTTCCTGTAGTTAAGGAATAGTTGGTTGACTTTTAGTAGGAAATAACTGAATGTACCACTAACTTGAAGATTTGTATTATTTCTCATTACAGTTGTACCCTCCAAAGAAAAAGGTCATTTTAAATCTAGAGTCCATAAAGACCTAGAATTTCAGACATGTAACAAAGAAGATATATCAAAGAACAAATAAGAAATTACACAAGATAGTTATAAACTTAAAACATAGGAAAGAAAACCCAAACAGAAAAGAAAGAATGGGAAAACAGAATAGCTACAACCCATTAAAATATTTTCTGTGAAAAAATTTTTATTGTTGTTGTGTTGCATTTGTCCCAGTTTTTTCCTCCCATTGCTCTCCCCTGCCCCACCCACACTGTAGATGTTTTTAAGATCTGAAAATAAATATGGCAGGTCAAAAAAAGATTGTAACAGCATAGAAATTAAGCAATCTTTAACAACGCCCTCCAGTTCGCACTTGTGGGGACATCACACCAACTACAAATGCTAAGGTTTTTAAAGGTCAGCAGAATGTACTTCATAGGCTGCAGTCAAACCATCTTACTACAACAGCCATTTAGTCGGGCATTTGCTGACAAGGAAGCTGGCCACGCAGTACTTTTCACAGGGGAAACTAATTAATTAACCAAAATACATGGTCAATATAAGCCCATTGTGGTTAACAAACAACACAATTAAAAAATGGGCAAAGGATCTGAACAAGCACTTCTCCCAAGAGGACAGACATGCAGATGGCCAACAGACATATGAAAAGATGCTCATGCTACTAATCATCAGAGACACGCAAATTAAATCCACAACAAGATACCACCTCACACCTGTCAGAATGGTTATCATTAATAAATCACCAAACACCAAAAGTTTCTGAGGATGTGGAACCTTTTTGCACTGTTGGTAGGAATGCAGCCACTATGGAAAGCAGTATGGAGATACCTCAAAATATTAAAAATGGACCTGCCTTTTGACCCAGCAATCCCACTTCTGGGAATATATCTAAAGGGACCCAAAAAAACAAATTCAAAAGAACGTAAGTACCCTTATGCTCATTGCAGTGTTATTTACAATTGCCAAGGTATGGGAGCAGCCCAAGTGTCCATTGGTAGATGAGAGGATACAACAACTATGGGACATTTATGCAATGGAATACTACTTGGCCATAAAAAAGGAAGAAGAAAATTTTATCCTCTGACATTATGGATGGACCTGGAAAATATGCTCAGTGAAATATACCAGTCAGGGAAAGACAAATACCATGTGACTTCACTCATATGTGGAATCTAATGAACAAACTGATAGACTCATAGATGGAGAGCAGAATGACAGCTAGTGAGCAAAAAGGAGAAAGGGCACATGGACAACAGTGCGGTGATTCCTGCAGGGTTGGGTGTAAGGGGACTAAATGGTAATGGAAAAAATACAATAAAGCTTTTTAAAAAACAGCTGTGGCTGGTGTGGCTTAGTGGATTGAGCACCAGCTTGCGAACCAAGTGTTGCTGGTTCAATTCCTAGTCAGGGCACATAACCAGGTCTCCAGCCAGATCTGTAGCTGGGGGCAGGTGAAAGACAACCATACATTGATGCTTTTCTCCCTTTCTTTCTCCCTCCCTTCCTCTCTCTCTAAAAATAATAAGAATCTAAAAAAAAAAAAAAAAAAAAGTTTAGAAAGCGATTTTGTTTGTATTTGTTGTACATATGTGCATTCACACAAACAGACATTACCCATGAGGAACAGAGCTGGCCCACTTTTTACTACCCACACTTCTATAGGACTAGACTGTTAAGATTTTTTTTATACAATAAGCACGAATTTCTTTGGTGATTAATCATAGAGTTTTTATAGTCAAATTAATTGGTATTGTATTTAAGTTTACAAAGAGCTCTTACAGACATTCCCTCCACTCTGATCAGATGCCAACCCAAGAATGCCCCACAACCTTACCTCGGCATTCCACGTTGGGGTCTCCCCAGAAGAGCTCCTGGCACTCGCTGCAGGTGCGGCCCCCAAAGCCAGGGGTGCACTGGCACTGCCCCGTGAACTGCAGCCGGAAAATAGACCTCGGTCACCAGGCTACAGGACAGAAGCCTGTCGCACTTTCTTTATCGGTTGCTACTTAGGGGAAGTGGGACTGGGCTGTCTGCCTGAGAAGACCTCCACATCCTGACAAGGAAAAGGATTCCTCCTTCTACCCCAGATGCTGAGGGCTAACTGCTCTGCAACAGACACTGGACAAACCCAGCGCACACCACACTGCATTCACACATTTGCTCACCAATTGTTAACTGGCCACTTGGGACTCCCCTGCCATGGGGCCCTTCTTTCTGAGTCTGTCAAGAAACATGAGCACTTCTGCCAATGTTGTGTATGATATGGTTCCTTGCAGGCTACAGGGCTAAGAAAACAGTCTGATTCAGCAGCCAGGAACTGGACAGGAACAGCACTCTCGAGCCCATTTTAGTTAGTCTGCAGTGGGGGTCCTGCATTTAAATGCTATGGTTGCATGAAATGGGGCCTCAGTGCACAGTTACGTCCCAGCAGAATGAAACAAGTGACAGCTGACAGCCAGTCTGTACTGTGCCAAGCAAGAATGCAACTACAGGAAAAGGCGCTTTTCTCTTTCTAACTGGGACAAAGGCATCAAATGTAGCTGTCACCTGGACTCATAAAGGTGTCTTTCCTTATGCATGATGGCCTCACCTCATTACAAGATGGCCCGAAGGAATGAGCATCATCACAGTTGCATGGGTCACAGCCAGTGCCACTGGCCAGGTCCCAGGTGTTAGGCGCACAGCGGTCACAGTTCTGCCCGACCACATTAGGGAGACATAAACACTGGCCCGTGGTTTTGTCACACTGGCAGTCAGAGCCATTGCAGTGCTCCTGCACGGTGCCCAGGTGATTGCAGACACATTCTGAAAAAGAACATGGCCACATTTACTTCTATATCACATTCCTAAAATACATAGACATGGCAGAATTTAGCTAGTTACATCTCAAGGGTTAAGATTTTCCCTCTGAGATTTCAACCTGGAAATACAAATAAGCAGGGAAAGGAACAGAGTTTTTTTTTTTAAAAAAAAAACAACAACAACAATCACAACAAACTACAACTATTGCTCTTCAGAAATTCTGATGAGGTTCTATACAGTCCTGACGTTCCCCAGGCAGACATGTAAAACCACACTGTCTGGCAGTATTTTCAAAATATGTAGATTTAATAAGCTGCTGGCGAACTGTTGTAAAGTTGAAGATTTGACTGTAAATAATAAAAAGTACGCCATGGGAACTGAGGTATCTAATGATTTCGGACTGTTGGCAGGAAGCAGCAGTAGGATGTGTCAGACAGCAGGTACAAGCTCTTTAAGCTAGTAAGACTGAAGGAATCCAGTCTGGCTGGCCCTCAACATTCCACACGTGTCTGTACACAAAGAGAGGGCCTGGGGTTGTGCAGCAGATCTGCTAAGAGAGAACTAGGGAGTTTTGAAAAAGAGTCTTTAAAGATAGTTCTTTCTTTTCCTGTCCATCAATGTCAGAGAAAAGGTGGACCAGAGTGGGTATCGAGGGTCTGTAAATCCTAGCCCGTCAGCTAGGAGACCTTGTATAAAATCAATATACTTAATTGGATGGCATTTATCATGGGGACAGGCACATAGTTTTCCTTTTGGCTGTCTCTCTCAGGCACTGAGTCATGACTGGAGTTCGGTTCTGTTGGAAAATAAGGTTATAAAGAAAATTGAAAAGATCAGTCTCCTTTTTCTTTTGTTGAAAGTGAAATTTTACCTCCCTGAACAAGTGACACGTATATTCCCCAAGGAAATAAAAACCTGCAGGATGAAATCCCCAGATGAAGAAGCAAGTGGAAACCATGCAAAGAGGTGGCAGAATGAACGAGCATCTTACTCCGACAGTCCTGCTGGAGGGCGTCCCCGTAGTAACCAAACTGGCAGAGCTGGCAGTGCTCCCCTTCCGTGTGGTACAGGCACCTGAGACACCTCCCGGTCTCCTTGTCGCAGGCTTCTGGGTCTGTCGTGTCGATGTTATGGTGACAGCGGCAAGGCTGACACATCCCCCCAACATCAGAGGGGTTGCCAAAGAAGCCTGGGGCACAGTCTTCGCACCTGGAGCCTATCGCCAATGGAAGCAAACACAATAAACACCTTCAGCTTGCTGACAAGTCTCGTCAGTCCACATGCCTGCCGAGAGAAGGCCCAGGCTGTGCTCCTCCACCACCCTCATTTCCCAGCCTGGCAGGGCCACACCTTCAGGGGAAAAAGCCAGCTTCTAGTTGTGAGGGAAAGGAGTCTTCTGTCACCTGTAACATGGCTGCAGCCTGGCTCAGAGGCCATGGTGGGGCAAGGACGGCCACAGCGGTTTCAGCACATTGAGCATCTCATCACACAGGGATGAGGCAGATTAGGAACTAAATGAACAATCTAACAGAGTCGATCTTAGTTTGGTGTTAAATCCTAATCCAAGGATTCTATTAACTGAAATATCACCACTCCTGCCTGAGCAACCTCAAAAATAGGGTCCTTCATGACCCCGAATTTTCTATCTGAGAAATCCCAAAACTAAAGGCAACTGTGTACTGAGCTATGGATATCTAGTATTGGGAAGAGGGATATCAAGTATGAAATAAAAAGGATTTTATTTTCACAACTCGCTGCACTCCTTGAGCGCTGATAGATAACATAAGTATAACAAACAGGAAGAGCGTATCCAGCATTGACTGATCAGTTGTCTGGGGACCCCCTACATGATATTCTTTTCTTACTTTTGTCCCAGTAGCCACGTCACTACTTTGAGACCCCTCTGCTAGGGGCCGGACAAGGAAAGGGAGAAGTCAAATGTAAATTAAAATGTCTACTGCTTATTAAGTGTTCACGGGGACTCATTTATGGATTCTAATGAGATTGCTCTTTTGCTCTGTCTTGTAACATTATCATAATCTTAAGAATTGACTACTCCATATGCCACACAAGAAAAAGAGCATCTTTTTTTAGATTCCCTTCACTTTTAATTAAGAATTATAAAAATGAAACTAAATTGGCTCTTTTTTCGTCTATTTTCTTCATTAACAAGTAACTCATAAAGTCGCTTCTTTTCCTTCAAGACTCAACATCACTTACCAATGTAGCCAGGACTACAGACGCACATAAGCTGTAAAGTAACTGGATCTTGATAACAGCTGCTGGCAAACTGGCGTCCACTGTTGGGACCATCTGGGCAAGGACAAGGGCGGCAGTGATCTCCTGATCCAATGATGGGGTCACCATAGTAACCAGCCAAGCACCTACATCCGTCACAAAAGAGAGAGGGCCATGAACCAGACTTGTAAGACACCTGGTGCAAGAAAAAGTCTCAGACACTGCGTTTTCTCCATTCCTCACATATCCACCTGGGGCACTTCCCATTGGAGCAGCGGTTCTCAAAAATTAGCTCTAATCAGAATCCCCCAAAAGGGCTTGTTACAAATCAGACTGCTAGGCTTCCCCCTGTTTCCGATTTAGGCAGTCCCAGGTAATGCTGATGCTTCTAGTCTGGGGATCACACTTACACGGCCACTGCATTAAAGTGACACCCTTGATATCACCTGGGCTCTCCATCACTCCTTTCCAGGGGAAGAGGTGTATCTTCCTATGTGCACCTTACCGTTCTAGCTGCCTGCCTGCCCTGAGCAGTCCAGTTGGCTCCCTTTTTGCATTAAGGAGTCTGCAGAAAGGGCAGGAGAGAGCTTGTGGTTGTCTGTCTGAGCCTATGCCCAAGAGGATGACCTGTTAACAAGCCCAAGGTGGCATGTTCTGTAATCTAGCCTGTACCAGAAATAAGAGTTGATAAGGATGCTCTCTAGCTGCATGACTCTTGTGTCTGTCTCTCGGGTGATTTCACACTTAGGTAGGGATGAGGGGTGCTATTTATTGAATCCCAGACCCTAAAGGTCCCATCTCTTCTCTTTGCAGATAAGGAATCCATGGAGGTTAAGTGATTTGCAAAGCTTACACAACTTGTTAAGAATGAGCCAGGGTTTGAATCTAACCCCCTGAGTTTTGGCAAGGCATTCTTTGACTATATCATACTGCTTCTCAACATGAATGATACCAAGATTACTATTTAACTTTCTATAATGTAAGAGCTTAAAAGAATTTGAAGATCATGTGATCCAACCTAGTTATTCTATCAGAGGAGGTTGGACACTTGGGTGAGAGAACTCACCCAAGATAATAAACCAGGTCAGAAGCAAAACAACTGGGCTTGGAACTCAGGTCTAAGGATTTCCAATTTGGCTTTTTTTTTTCTTCATATTTTCCCCTCCTTTTTTGAGGAAGAGATAATATTTTTTATGTGGGTGTGGGAAAGGATGAAGAAATGGAGAGGATGAAGAAATACGAGGGAAAAGTTGTTCAGAGCAAATTAATCATGTGCCAGGGGAATTGGTGGTGATGAAGCAATTTCATATAATGGTTTTTGAAAACGTTTTCTAGGTGAAATAAATCCAAGTACATTGTGACACAAATTGAGAGTTCGTTTCCTGCCTCCTCCTCCACTTCCTACTTCAGGAACAATCTGAGCCTAGAGCTTCTTTTTAAATTCATGGGATTGTTACTAATTATCCTGGGAAAAGGAAAAGAATGATGAGGAATCAGCTCAACCTAGACAGGATAATCCCAAATACTCTGATAAACTTTGTCATCCAAACTAGGACTAAATATTTTTCTTCTTCCCATACCCTCTCTCTTAATCTCCTGCAAGAAATCAAAGCACTTTACAAGTAAAATCCAAGAACAGTGAGAAATCAAAACGAGGCCATTCGCACAGAATGTTCTGGCAAAGGCATTGCACAGTGTGCTGACTTCAAATCAGCATGTAAACAACCACCTTTGTTTACTGTGTTCCCTGTTTTAATTTGATTTTTCTCATCTGTCTTTTTTCTCTTAATTTCCACCTCTCATCGAAAGAACAGCAGAAAACCTAATGTAGAAAACAAAAGATGACACCAGTATACTAATTTCTTCCTTTAATCTTGTATTACCGTTTTCTTGTAATCTTTTCAACACAGTTTTCCAGTTGGAAGGAATCATTTTTACTCAAAGGAGTAATCATTGGACCCTCCGAATTCTTGAATACCCTCTAGCACAGAGCCAAGACCACCCATTGGCTTCTAAGTGCATTTTCATGCCCTAAATTAACCACATATTCATGTTTACTCACAATTTTTCATCTGATGAGCAACTTTTATACCAACTGAAGCAACTTGCTGAGGTTTTTAAAACAAAAGTACTATATAGAGTAGATGGATATAAAAAGGGAAAAAAATGGGTTAACATGGAAGGTGGAGATTAGTGCTCCAAAAAAAAAGCAGATTCTATTAGCGTGTCTACCTTTCTTAATCAGTGATGAATAATATAAGTCAGCATGGCATTTTCTCATAGGGACTATTTTTTATCAATGGAGCAGGGCTATAATGTTATTAGAAGCACATTCTAGGTCTTATTCTTACAACAGCCAGTGCAGTGCTTTGCATCCATAATAATTATCCAATACCTATTTGCTAACTGGAGAACAGATCTGCTCTTGCACATTTTATGTGGTCTCCTAGAAACTGTAGCTACGTAAAAAGTTTCAAAACACCACGCTATTTAAAATGACTAACCCCATTTAAAATGGTTTTCTACTTTGACTGAAATTAGTCATTAACATTTCACAA
Organism: Noctilio leporinus; assembly: GCA_004026585.1. Lineage (NCBI taxonomy): Eukaryota > Metazoa > Chordata > Mammalia > Chiroptera > Noctilionidae > Noctilio > Noctilio leporinus. The sequence goes on from PVIW01000505.1 coordinate 54,110, forward strand.
TCCTAGGCCAGAATCCAGTGAGTTGGAGAGGTGATTTCCACACAGATCTACGGCAATCTCTAGGACGACTCTCCAAAAGGGTGGATTCATGTCAGCTCTGTTCTCTGACATACCCACAGCCGCAGAGCAACGCCTGGCACACAGACGGTGTAAGTAAACATGTGTTAGATGAATGAGTTCCTAGAAAAGATTGAAGTGGTCAGAAATGACCGAGCCATCTGGGGCATGGTAGAGATGCATGTTGTGGTTTCTCTAAGACCCTGTTTGCTCAACCAAAAATGACTTTCTTCTGTTCCCTTTCAAGAAGCTTCCTCCACGTACCTTTCACAGTTATGGCCCGTAGTATAGTCTTGGCAGCTCAAGCACTCCCCTGTCACCGAGTCACAGTCATCAGCATGGCCATTGCACTGGCAGGGCTGGCAGCTTGGAAAGCCCCAGTACCCAGGTAAGCACCTGTCACACTGCCGAGCGTACACCCCCTGGTAACAGTGGCACTGGCCAGTGATGGGGTCGCAGAAAGCACTGACAGATCCTTGCAAGTGGCACTCACAAGCTGCAGAGACAAGCAACCGAGGAATCACCTTAAAAAAATCATTAAATGCAAACAGACCCCTTAGATAAGCACCCTCATGCCCAGGTCAGAAGGCTCATGGTTCACGTGATCCACTCCCAAAGGGAGGCATCGCTTTCGGAAGCTCCGGCAACCACACCAGTATGTTTCCGATCCCGAATGGGTACATCACAATTCTCATTCGCCTACGTTTGCATCCACTGGGGCCAAAGCCAAAGTTTCCAGGAGCACATCTGTCACAGGTTCTTCCAACCACGTTCGGCCGGCAGTGGCACTGGCCTCCGTTGGGGTCACAGACGGAGCTTAAGGAGCCCTGAGGGTCGCACTCACAAGCTGCAGGGGAGAGATGAGGCGAGAACCTGTGACACAGAGCAGCTGCCGTCCTCCGGGAGTGAGGGCAGCTAGTCCGCCTGGCTCTGAGCTGGCCTGCCCCTTCCCTTGGCCCCTCCCTGATCCTTCCCGGCCTCTATCATCTCGGCTTACTCAGAATTCCCAGAGAAAACAGGAGACAGTTGGCAGATACAAGCAGCTTTTACAGGGAGTGGCCCTTAAGGTTTTCCCCCCTTGCCTTCCAACCTTGAATATCACAGGCCCTGAGGACAAAAGCCCAGTGACCTCTGGGGGTTGGTCTGACCTTTCAAAGAGAAACCCAAACTTCAGTTCTATCCTCATAGCCTTTCCCCCCCAGTCACCTGGTGTGTATTTCTTAAACAGTGAGTGCTTTTGCAATGGTGCTCTACCACAGAAATATTCTTTAAAAAACAAATAAAGACAAATTATCATAGAGTCACCATTTTCTTCCTGCTGACTAACACAGAGCTGCAGGGTCTGCCTTCCAACATCCCTCACAATGCTCTTGGCCCTCAAGGAAGGAGCAGCCGCAGTAATACCTACCCAGGCCTGTCTGGTGTAACAGGGCAGAAATGCTGAAGATTATGTTTCTGCAAACGTCAGTCATTGGCGTTTTCACGACACTTCTGCTGTTCTCCAGACACCGGTATCTCTGAAAGGTTTCCCAGGCACTGTTGGTGACGGACCCATCTCCTGCACCTCCCATGGTGAAGATGTCCAGTGATTTACAGAATGGCATGAGAACAAGCTATGAAAAAATGAGAACAGGAAAGTGTTCTTACGGTGGTGCCCAGTGTCATCCATTAAAGCCAAGTAAACACATAAAAACCCAAAATGCTTCTTTGACTCTTGAAAAGAAAAAAGCTAAGACTCATTTAATAAACCCTCCCGTTCTTAAAATATTTTTGCCAGAAAAAGTTTAGGTAGCCCTTATGTAGTTAGATGGTTTTTGAAGTGTCATTTTTAAGATATTTCATATTTTCAGAAAGAATCGGCTTGAGTAAATCCTTTCCAGAGGGTAAAGTTTTATGAAAATAAATAAGCAGCCTTGGAGAAAAATAAATGAATAGATAGATAAATTTTTGGACGTTGGCTGGTGGCACAGTGGATAAGGCGCCAGCCTGCAAACCTAAAAGTTGCTGGTTCGATTCCCAGCCAGGGCACATAACCAGGTTGCAAGCCAGGTCTCCAGCCAGGTCCCCAGCTAGAGGCAGGTGAAAGGCAACCACGCATGGATGTCTCTCTCCCTCTCTGCCTCTCTCCCTTCCCCTCTCTCTAAAAATAATAAATAAAATCTTTAAAAAAACAAAAAGGATTCTGTCCAGTGCCTCAGCATTATCCCCCCACAAAGCTCTGTGGGGAAGCAGAAGAACACTTTCTGCCCAGCCTTCCCTGCTAACTCAGAAAAGGCTTTGCACTTACTGAGTCAATAAGTGTGTAGGGACTCTCCACACTGATGTCAGAGGAGGTGTACTGGGGCAGCTCTAACCTGACTGTGTAGTTCACACCCTTCTCAAAGCACACTGGGTTCGGGAGGACCACGTACCTGACCCGGATCAAAAGAGAACAGAAAGCACACTGTAAGTATCCAATCAATCAATCCAAGCGCTACATAGCTCATTCTGACGGAAGAAAGTTAACAGTGTTTGCCTTTAGCTCTGAACTGGTAACTGTACAGCTCGCAAGGCAAGATGTTATAATAATAATAATAATAATTTGCATATTAGTTCTATTGACTTGCAAACCACTATCACACTGACCTTGAACCAGGGGATAAGGACACCACCTGGTTGTCATCATCAGGAACCGTGTTACCACACCGGCTGCTGGCTGGAATTTTCCCAGGCCGCTGCACCGTGATGACAGCTTTTTCCCAGTGATCAGGGAGCTAGAATGCGAAACAGTCAAGCAAAAGGACCGTCTGCACGGGCCCACTGCTGCCTTGTTATTAAACACATCTCCTCATTTGCCAGGTTTAAATGGAAAACACTCTCTGTGTTCCCCTTACCTTTTCACCATTTCCTCTGCGACAGCCCCAGTTCCAGCCTCATCCCTTCTCACCTGGACAGGGAAACAGCTTCCCAACTGCTCTCCCTGAGTTTCCCAATGTCTATTTCCATCCACCTTAAAACACAGCTCAGATTGTGACAATCCCCCGCGCGAAACCCTTCAAAAGCTTCCTCTTAAAATAGAGCTCGAGTTCATTTACTGATCTAGCATTTTTCCTAGCAGCATGTCTAACCATATCTCATATCCCTCACCTAGCTTTGTGGAATGGCTCAAAACTCTCTGCTCATGCTATTCCTGACTTCCTCGTGTCAAAATTTCATCTGTGTGGAAGGCAAGGTCTATCTCTGAGTCTCTATGAAACATTTTGGCAGCCCCTGGCCCAGACGGCTGATGTGAAGCTCCCACCTTCTAGCACTGTTGGTATTTCAGCTCTTACACTTTCCACCTTCAGCCTTTTACCACACTCAGGGGTGCGAGGCTGTCCCTGGGCAGTGCAGGCCCTGAGAGCCAGAATAGGATCATACATTCTTGTCCCACCTCAGTTCTCAGCAAGGTGAGGTGCCTAACAAGAAACTGCTAAACGTTCCTAAAATTTAATGGAAGGAAAATGTACATTCTTACTTCCACGGAGGCTAGAAAGTCAGAGAGAAGTTCCTCTATTCCAGTGCAACCTCCGAATTTCACAAAAATAGTTTCCATTAGAAGAAAGATTTCTTTACCAGCATCCTTCCCACCCCCAATAATTCACTGAGGGTTTACCTGTGGTTCATAGCGAATCAGGATGTCGTACTCCATGGAGTATGGTATGTTGTCAATGAAAAACTCCAAATAAGCCCCTTCGGGTACTCGGACGAAGCCGGCTCCAGTCCAGGAGGGAACCCGGTCTTGCATGTACTGCCGCTCCACAATGGTGACTTCCTGAGGACAAGACACAGTCCTCAGCTTTACTTGAAATGCAGCTCAATTAAATGTAACGAAGAAATCTGAAGTCATCCAAAGGCCCCAAACTGTATACATTACATCCAATTTTTGCAGTCATATATTCCCAGTAGGTTGTAAAACATTTTAACACAGAAACAGCAAACTGGTTACTTTTTAGTTTTGTGGTTGAAGTAGCCTCGAGACATTAGAGATGGGACTCAAAGGTTTAGAACAGAGCTTCTATGAGGGCAGTGCGCATAAAGGAAGAAAAAGATCACATCCCAAATATTCTTATAAGCAAGCCTAAGAGTGGTGAGGCATTACCCAGATTTTCTACAAGGTTAGTCCAATTTTAGTGGATTTAATTAGTCTGTCTTTCTCATTGGCATTCATTTCAGGCTTTAAATACATGGGAAGAAACTTGCTATAATCATGCATGTTCACTACTGATGAATGTTTAATCATGCACATTCACTGCCTATGAGCTCATCGTGACTGCCACTGAGCCTGAAAAGTGCTAGAGTTGAGCTGCATAACTCAAGCAAGCATTTGAGTTTGTTCCCAGGGCTATATACTCCCTGTGATCAGCCACCTCCAAAGATAAAGTTCCTCATTCCCTGGATGTATGCGTGTGCGGCTTTACCCATTAAGAGACACAACCTACGTTACCCTTCCCTCGATCTGGTCTGGTCTTACGACATGACCAAAAGAAGGTGAAGAAAATGACATTCTGGGACTTCTGAACCCAGGGTTTGGTTTGTTTTTTTAAGATTTTATTTATTATTTTTAAAGAGAGGGGAAGGGAGAGAGGCAGAGAGGGAGAAAGACATCAAGGTATGGTTGCCTTTCATCTGCCTCCAGTTACGGACCTGGCTGGAGACCTGGCTTGCAACCTGGTTATGTTGCCCTGGCTGGGAATCGAACCAGCGACCTTTGGGTTCGCAAGCCAGCACCTTATCCACTGTACCACCAGCCAGGGCTGTGAACCCAGGTTTTAAGAGGCCTGGTAGTTTGTTTTCTTTTTGGAAGCCAGGCGCCACATAAAGTCTGACTATCTTGACTCCACTGTGCTGTGAGGAAGCTCAAGATGACTGTTTGCAGAAGTCATGCAGAGAAAACAGCCACCCAAGCAGCAGTGCCAGATACACATTTAAGCCACTAACTTTGGAATGGCTTATTACTCCACAACAGCAAATGAAAACAATAGCTTCTCTAAGTAGTTACTACAGCACAACAACAATAACCATGAAGCCTAAGTGGAAAGAATGGAAGAAGAAAAAAAGAAACAACAAAAGTACCCCCCAACACCAAACGTCCCAGGGTCTCTGGGAGTTACAGGTTTATTTAGCTTTAAATATGACTGTTCTCAAATCGGGATCATCCTGCTCCTTACTTTGGGCTCACTGAAGAATACTTCTTAACTGGTCCGTTTCCAAAATGTGTGTATATGCCAGTACGACTCCCCAAACACAGCTTCACTTGCCAAGCACCCCTCTACTTACAGGCCCAAAGTTGGCTTCTTCTGCTTCATAGATGTAGTGATCCAAGGTGGTAAAGTAGTAGCCGGGTTCCACTTCGTTGCACTGCCGCCCGATCATATGGGGCCGGCACGTGCACTGGCCCGACTCGACGGAGCAGCTGGAAAGGAGCAGAGCAGGTCAGCGTGCTCACCACTTACCTAGGCACCCATGGGATGCCGTTACACGTTTGCCATGAAACATTAAATGGGGTAACATATGAAGGGGCGTTTTCTCATTTCCGCTGGCAAGTAAGAACTTGGACAAACTATTGTCTATGAATTCATTCCAAACTCTGCCGTGGAAAGCCCTGCATGATCTGGCCTTTCATTTTTACCTCCCTTGCCCTGTCTTCACTATTGCTCTGTCCACACCATGCTAGTTAAGGCTTTCTACAGCTACAACAAATGTTCTTGTTTTGATTTTTTTTTTTTTTTTTTTGCTTAGGTTGTTTGCCTTATATGCAACTGCAACCCGTTTCCTAGGCCTCAGACCCAAATATCCAACTCCAAGGAAGGACAGTGCTATTTTAGGTGTCCTGGAGGCTAACAGCAGATTCAAAAGGGCAGCGTTTAATCCCTCCCGTGTTCTCTACTGGGGATCAGACCCCGCCACCCACTGAGTCAACCAAGTCAGAAACCTGGAAACTCTGGGTTCCTTCTTCATATCAATCAGGCACCAACTTCTGTGATTTCCCCTCCTAGCATTGGTGCATCTCCTCCCCTTTCCACAGCCTATATCGGCTTTTCTTCCTTCTCTGCCTCATAGGAAAAGCTGCTACAGTCTTCTAATCAGTATCCCTGCTGCCAATCGTCCAACCCAAACCACCATCCCTAGAGCTGCCGAAATGAACCTTTGTAAGGTGCGTTCAATATATAACTTCCTGATTACAATGGTCTTGGGGCGGTGCAGCAGGACTTCCCCTACCTGGCCCTTCTCTACCTTCCCATCCTCACCTCCTCTCTCACCTCTCCAGCCACGCTGAACTACTTTCAGCTTCCGAGGTGCACTGGGCGATTCAGGACCTCCTGCCCTCGGTTGTGCTGTTCAGCCTGGAATGCCCTTCTCCCTGATTCCCCCAGCTAAAGTCCACCTATTCTTTCCAGATTGAGCTCACCAAAGGCTCCTGCTGTGGCATTTCCTGACCATCATGCCTCCTCTTCATAGAATGAACTGCCCTCTCTTTTATGCCACCACCCCCTTGCAGAAGGAAATGTATTCACAACACCTACAACAGCGCTTCAGTGTGTGTTCATTCAAGGTTGAGGCTCACTTTCTTCAAATCCTGCTTCAAATCCTTTGTTTGGTTCCTTCCCTCTACTATTTGCAAGTGGTGCTTCCTGAGGCTTCAACTGTTCCTTTCCAGTTCTAGTAAGATAGTTACTGCCTTCCCTCTAGTAGCATTAACAGTTGGCAGACCTAATTAACCCTTGCGGGCCTGGCCTGAGCCTTATTCACCCAACCCAGGCAGCCTTTGCAGGGCCTGGCCCAGTGCTCTGCACACAGATCGCTCAAACATTGGTTCAACAAATAAGTGCGTGAAGAATAGGAGTTCTGAATTTAAAAATAGGAGATTTAATGTATTAATAAAACTTTTTTAAAAACTAGCCATTACTCTTTTAGGTAGTAAAATCTTCAGGATAAACTATAATATGTTCATTTTGTTTTCGGCCCATGTCTTTTTCCTTAGTATCATAACTTCATGTACAAGGTAAAACCAAATTACACATATTCATTTTTACTGCATGAAAGTCAAGATATGGTTCAAAACTGTTACTTTAAAATATTCCCAGATTTCTCTTTTATTTATTTTTTTCTCATCCTAAGCTTCATTTTAAAACAAGTACCTAAGTCCAAATGAAGTCTAATTCCACATTTCATATAAGTCGTTTTTATCCTACAGGAATGTGAATACTTAGCATCCTGTAGCCAGTTCCCAGAGGAGGAAACATTGCTCCGGTTAGGACCTAGCCCTTTTTTGGCACACTCCACCAACAAAAGCCATTTGCAAAAATCCAGGCATCAGACATTACATCATATGGACAAAAGAAAGTATTTCCTCCCCAGATGTTTACTGAGGTAACAAATGTCCAAACCATGAACCACTGAAGGAAACAACTTGATCTTTCATATGCCATCCACAAAGAATAAGCAAATAAAGCTGAGCATAAGGACAGTGGGCAGACCTTGTGTGGCGCTTACCTGCAGCCCACTGTAAAGAGGAAACAAAGAATGCAGGGGAACCCAATCAGGTGGAAGGAATGCCCTTAGCATCAGCCCTGGCAATCTCTCCTCTTTGCTAGGCATGGCTCCAGCTCAACACGTCCTCCTTTAGGGAACTCATTCTTGTGGCTTCACCTGCCCCTGGGTGGAGGAGAGCCCTCACACCTACACCTCCTAGCATCCATTCAGCTGTGCTGTAGTTGTACGCTTCCAGCCACAATGGGTATATTTCCATGGTTTGCCCAGCTGTCACCTCATTCATCTTGTCGCCAACTGCTTGTCACCCCTCACACTGACTTCTTATCTTCCTCCCTGCTATTTCAGTCAGCAGATCTAAAACTCTTCTGACAGGGTAGGTGAGACATAACCTTCCCTTTCCTTTATCTATAATATCTTATTTTAAGATGTTTCTCAATTTAGTTTCCGCTCATTGTCACTGCCACTATCCTAGTCCCGGGTGTCATCATTCTATACCTGCTATTCTAGCAAAATGCAGACCAACCTCTTGAGCTCTTCCTTCTCCCTGCTCAGTCTATCCTGTCTACAATGCCAAACCAATCTTCCCCTAGCATGGCTTTTAGCATTTCACAAAAAGCCGCAACGGTTTCTACTTATCTTATTATATCAAGCCTGCCCAGTTTCCAGGAGCCTCTAGAACCCATGCTTCTTAATCCAGTTCCTGCCCTTTGCTTTCAGATTAGCCACGCTCTTTATGATCTTTCACAAATATTTTCTGAGCAAATATTGCCCTGGAAGCCTGCACTTCCTGGTGTTAATACTCTCACATTTTGGCCCATTGTCAACTCTCTTTTGAATCAATCCTTACTTCCTAGTCCATTATTTCTGGGTAAATGATAAGGACAAAGAAAAATGGGGGAAAATAGTCCTTGTTCTAAAGAATTTACAATCTAATTTGGGAGATAAACAATTGACCAATACAACAAATCAAAATGCTGTAAATCCCTATATAAAGCTAAAGGCAACGTACTGTGGGTTTAATAGAGGAAGGCATTGTTTGTCTAATTAAGGGCAGCATCGTAAAAGAGGTGGCTCTGAAGGTCACAGGGGACCCTGACAGGCAGAGAGAGGACAGGAATGATAGGAACTGAGGTTTAATAGGGGAACATGAGCAGTGATGGTCAAGACCAGATCAGATCTGGACCCTGCCACACTCACGCTCATCTCTACGCCTTCAGAACCTTCTCTCGGGTAGAAAAGCCTCCTGCCTGCTTGTCACACCTCTCAAATCTCACTCATTTTTTATTTTTGTTATATATTTGTAATAGTTTATTTTTTAGAGAAAAGGGAAAGGGAGGAGAAAAACAGGGGGAGAAGCATTGATGTGAGAGAGACGTCGACCAGTTGCCCCTCATACATGCCCCAACACGGGACCAAACCCACAACCCAGGTGCGCGCCCTGACCAGGAATTGAACCAGCAACCTTTGCGTGATGATGCCACACCACTCAGGTCCTCACTCATTTTTTAAATCCAAGCTCAAATGCTACCTCCTCCAGAGTGAGACAAGAAATTTATTACATGTAATTATGTCCTGTGTTCAAGTAAAACTCATATTGGACTGAAATGGTACATTCTGCAAGTTTATATGTTATCCCCACAAATTTCCCTGTAATTAGATATGGATTTAATTTATTATAGCAGTGAGGTAGAATAATGCTTTAAGATAAGACAAAGTAAGTCAGGCTCTGTGGTAAGCAGAATAATGACCCCAAATGATGTTCATGGCCTCATCCCAGGAATCTGTGCATATGTTGCCTTACATAGCACAAGAGATTGATGTGGTTGAGTTAAAGATCTAGAGATGGGAGATTATCCTAGATTATCCACATGGACCCGATCTAATCACATGAGCTCTTACAAGTGGAAGAAGAAAGCATTAAAGTGGGTAAAGGATGTGACAAGGGAGGAATCTGACTTGCAGTTGTTGGGAAAGAAGGAGGCCATGAGTCAAGGGCTACGGGTGCCACTGGAAGCTGGGAATGGCCTCACAGAGAGCCAGCAGAAAAATGGGAGCCTCATCCTCCAACTGAAAGGAACTGAATCTGCCAACAACTCAAATCAGCAGGAAACAGATTCTCCCCTAGAGCCTTAAGATAGAAATACAACCCTGCCGGCATCTTGATTTTAGTCCAGACTGGGTCTGACATACAGAATTGTAATTATAGATTTGTTTGTTTTAGGCCACTAAGCTGTGGTAACGTACCATGGCAACAATAGAAAACTGATATAAGTCATATATTTTCCACTTTAGTGAAGGCCAAGATTATTTTTTTAAAACGCAGATTTCTTATAAATACAGAATTTAGTAACTTGTTTAAAATTCTATTGGAAGGAAGTCCTGCCTGGTGGCACAGTGGATAAGGCGCAGGCCTGCAAACCCAAAGGTCACTGGTTCGATTCCCAGCCAGGGCACATAACCAGGTTGCAAGACAGGTCTCCAGCCAGGTCCTTAGCCGGAGGCAAATGAAAAGCAACCACACATTGATGTCTCTCTCCCTCCCTGCCTCTCTCCCTTCCTCTCCCTCTAAAAATGATAAATAAAATCTTTAAAAAATTATATTGGAAGGAAAACTATTTCACTTAAATAGTGATGAGGAGAGTAAATACTGTGCAGTTTCAATTTTTCTGTATTATTAAGAAAGTAGGGAGGGAATAAGGATAAAAAGCATCATTCATGAGAACTACCACTGCTCAACACTGATTTCTTCTCCATAATTCTGAGTACCAATGAGAATTGATTCTACATTCGATTAGCAGACAGCATTATTCATTTTATGCAGGGTAGCCCCACCCACCCCCAAAAGTAGGGTATTTTCTTATGGGGAAAGAGCTGTGCTCTATGCTCCTTTTATGTCCAGCTACCTATAATTAATAAAGAGTTAGGTATTCCCAGCCAGGGCAACACAGCCAGGTTGCAAACCAGGTCTCCAGCCAGGTCCATAGCTGGATGCAGGTGAAAGGCAACCATATATTGACATCTCTCTCCCTCTCTGCCGCTCTCCCTTTCTTTTCTCTAAAAATAATAAATAAAATCTTAAAAAAATAAAAATAAAAAAAGGTAACCACTCAATATACTCTTGTTTCAAAATAGAATACATTTCAGTTACTCATGTACTGAGCGCTGCAAGGCCCATTGCATTGGGTACAAAGGGAGATAAACACAATCCTGTCTAAAGACACCTTTCAAATACAAATACCTATAATAAGTAGCCAAATAAAAGAAGTGAAGTCATGTGTTGTTGCAACATCCAATGAGGACTGAGGAATTTAGGAAGTTAAAAGTCTTCACGCCAGATATCAAAGTCCTAAATTAATTAATAAAATGACTTTGAAAAATGATGTAAAGATATTTACATTTTTCAATGTTTTTAAAACATTTAAAAGTAGTATTTACCTAGCAACCATTCTTATTTATTCATTAAAACAGGTTATCTGGTAGGTCAAACTTCAATAACCTGCTTGGGTTAATTATTTGCATTAATTAGGTCTTAGCTCTTAAAAATATTTAGAAGTTTAAAGGAGCAGAAAGACAATGACCAGAGGGGTGCAGGGAAGGGGAAGGGTTTAGTCAAGGAGCAAATGTGGAAAAACCATGGACATGAACAATGTGGTGGGGATTGACTGTGGGAAAGCGGGTTGGGGGTGGGTAGGGGAGAGCAACAGGAGAGAAATGAAACAATTGTAATACAAGAAATATTTTTAAAATATTCAAAAGTTCAGTTTAGCTGGAAACAATGTACATGGATTACTAAATTATTTCTTTTTTTAAAGATTTTATTCATTATTTTTAGAAAGGGCAGGAGAGAAGCAGAGAGGGGGAGAAACATCAATGTATGGTTGCCTTTTACCGCCTTCAGCTGTGTACCTGGCTGGAGACTTGCTTGCAACCTGGTTATGTGTCTGGCTGGGGAATCAAACCAGCAGCCTTTGGGTTTGCAGGCCGGCACCAATCCACTGAGCCACCAGCCAAGGCTTATACTAAGCTTTTAATGTTCTAAGAAAGCCCACTTAGCCCATTAAAAAAAACATTTTAAAAGATTTTCCACTTCACATGATTTTTACACTTCGTTCTGTCCCTGGTCAAAGTAGTTAAGGAATGTTTAGGATCTCATGTACAGACTCTCTCCCCTAGGAAGTATATATTTAGTTTTTATAATTAAAAAATCTTATTTCTCAAATTCTTTAACTCAGTCAACATTTATTCAGTATCTACTACACACCTAAGGTGAAGCAAAGGAATATTATCATATAGAAGATATTTGTGAGGGGTTGCAACAAATCATTCATTCAGCAAGTATTTCCCCAGTACTGCTATGCACCAAGCATTTTCTAAGTGGAATGGGTGTTCAGAAGACTGGGCCCCCACCCCTACATGCGGCTCTAGAGAAAGTTCTCATGAGGGAAAACTTGGAAAAGGATCACTACAAAACCTGTAGAGTCACAGGTCCAACGGCATCTTGAAAGGTTCTTTTATTTTTTCCCATCAGTCATGCCAAAGACGAGAGTGTCTCATCAATCATGTCAGAGAGATCAAATTACCTGCTTTAAAATCTTCACTGAAACATTTTGCTTCACAAACTCTTGATCAGCACATTCTGGTTTTTATACATTTTTGCAAGAAATACAAGTATCAGCTTAGGGGCTGTGTGTGGGTGGATTTAGACAGGAAATGTGTGTGGAAAAAGAAGGGGAAGGAAGTGTAAGTAATATAAACCATTTAGGCTAAAGGAACATAGGACATTCCTGAGTTTATGACATAATTTGGATAATCATGGATGCCACTTTCATCTAATTGAGAAGAACTAACTGTAGGTGTGATGACAGCTTTGACTTGAGAAATAAATTACTAAAGGAATCAGCATGTGTTCTGGGAGTCACAAAGGAAAGTCAGAAAAGTGATTCCATAAGCAAAGAAGTAGTTAGTCTTTCTTTCTTTACAGCTTTTATGGAATTATTCTTGCTTCTTTCCCTCTGGACGTTTTCTAAGAACAGACATTCAATACTGGAGTTTCAGAGGCCTACATACCCCCTGTACTGAGTTTACTACACTATTTGGAATAAAACAAACACAAATACAGGGGCCAAACAGAACATGTTCTTGCTGTCTGAAATCTCATTCCTTCCCAGCAGACTACTACTATGGTGTTGGGAAATAAACTTGTAAGAGAGTCAATTTTTTAATACATGAGGCTTGCTCAATGAATTCAGCATGTTCCCTCTGGGAAAGTTCAGAGCCAAGGAAACATCTGCCTGTTCTCTGAGCAGTCACTCACACTATTGTTACCAGATGTTCTGAATCTGACCCTGTAACCAATCTGATCCTTTTGACTTGAAGGTAGTTTAATTAAACTCTCAGAAATTTAACATTTTGCCAAATGCGTATTATGCCCATTTCTGGTAGAGCTTTATGTTTCATCTACTCCAGGAACAATACCGACCTAAACCATAGAAAACTTCTTTCAGTAACTAAGTTATTACATGTAATTTTCATGAATAGGCTTAGAAGTTGAAAAAATAAAAGAAGAAAATGAAAAGATTCTTTACACAAATCAAAATGGGAAGTGCCCTTTTCATTTTTTAGATTGGTGAAAAAATGTTTGATAATACCAATTGCTGTTGGGAACAGGAAAAAAGGTACTTTTATAACCAGCTGGCAGAAAAGTAAATTAGCACAATCTATCTGCAGAACAACCTGACATCCACTTTGACTTCAAAGTTCCACCATTGTGAACCTAATCTATAGGTGTATCTAACAAACAGTCATCAAGATATATCTACAAGGATATTCATTACAACATTTTTTAAAAAGCATAAAGACTGGAAATAAATAAATCATGGAACTTTCACATGACAGAATGCAAAAAGGTGGTAGATGAATACACACTCATGTGAAAAAAGATCTCTAGATAAAAAAAAAACAAGTTGTAGAATTGTGTATATAACATTTATTACTTTGATTTTCAAAAAATTTTTCAAAAAAGTGAAGTGGTAAATCATGGGCTCTATTTTTTGCACTTGTCCGTTTAAAAAGATAAAACCTAACTAGTTATTTTAAAAGAAATGAGAAGAAATTGTAATTTTTAACAGGTATTCTTAGGACTATTATTAATTTCTACAGAGATACAAGAAACTGTTAACTGTGGTACTTCTAGGTATTAGAGAAAGGGCAGGATAGCTGTCTGAACTGTGTGAGTTTTGTAGAACTATGGGCATACATTGTTTCCATAATTTAACAAATATTGTTAGTAAAAGCACAAAAATAAGGAACAATAACACTATTAAAACCAAGAAACATGAGCATACTAGAAAATCTCAAAGTTAACTCCTGGAATGAATAAATCTTTGAAAACATTGAGGATACAGGCAAAAGTGACCATCAGGCATTCAAACCAAAGGTGAACATTCCCTGCAAATCTTCAGAGACTGAATGTCACTTCTCCTATGAATCATGGGGGCTTTCCTGGGTGACTGAGTACAAGAGTCTAAAGGAAGCTCCACTCACCTATTGTTTAAAGCTCCCCCAATGTCACAGTCACAAGGTCGACATCCATCCAAATCGTTGCTTAAGCCCCAGTGCTCTGGCTGCAGAACAAAAGATGAAAACATCTAAAGGTGGGATCCTGAAATTACACAACAGACTCAGCAAGAAACAAGTTATGGCGTGCTTTGGTTGTTTCACCAAAGGTTCATTTGCACCGTGAAAGAAGCCTACAGAAGAAATGAGTACAACTATTCTAAGAAAAGGAAACCGAAGCTGCAGGTCACTGGGGTCAGAAAGGGTTATACATAATCACACGATAAGGCAAGATTAGAGTAGTTTCTTTGCCCTACAAATAGCCCGCATCCAATAATCATCATGAGAAAGTGGAAAAGATACCAATTTTCTTCAACAGAATTACTCCAGCAGTAAGAGCATTTTGGCAAATATTTGGTAGGCCTTTAAGTTTTTCCTGAGTTCAGTCTGCCATAAACTCCATGAAACATGCCTTTCAAGGATTTGTTTATGTGGAAACATAGCCTAAAAAACAAGGACTATTTTCACAACAGAGAGGTGAGGAGAGTACTACACCATGAGCCACTGGAGATGAAAATAAAAAGAAATGGGACAGAATATAGGGGAAAAGATCTCTTTGTACCTCAAAGAGGAGATAAAAACAAGGTTCACCATTAAATCAGACTTCCAGAAATTTACTTTAAGGATCTATCAGGATATAAATAATATGCATACTCAGTGATCATAAATATAGTTTGGGTTCAGTAGATTTCCACTCCCAAATTATAAAAACAATCACAGAAATGTTATAAAATATATAGAATAATTTTAAAAAATTACTCCACCTGGAATCAGTGCAGTAAACTGTTTGGTACATTTCTTTCCAGATTTTTTCTTGATAAAATTTTTTACAACATAATCAAGATACTACTCATATCCTGAGGTTTTTTAACATCACGATAAGCATTTCCTCACATTACTGTTATTTTCAGTGGCAACCAAGTATTATCCTGTATAGAATCCCAATTTTACTTAACTATTTTCTCCCACTGTTGCTTCCAAGATTTTTGCTACGATTAATAAAAGATGCAATGGTTTATTGAGTGATCACTTTATCAGGTGTATAAATGTCTAAACACTCTATTGTACGTACACCTGAAGCTAATATAATGTTGTATGCCAACTATAATTGAAAAATCATCTTTAAAAAGATATAATTCTGCTCTTATGAAGTGTCTACTCATGTTTTATAACATTTACATATAAGGATGATGATAAAATCTAAAACAGGAAAAACCATTCTCTATTAAAACATCTCATATTCACAAACTAACCATCTCATGTAATTAGGGTTTACCTACCAGACACTGGTCACAATGCTGTCCCGTCACCAGGCGCTTACAGTAACAATAACCACTCTCAGTGTCACAAGGGTTCCCACCAGGGATTGTTCCCAGAGGATTGCAAGCACAAGCTTTATTGACGATAAAACAAAGTAAAAAACAAACCAAGTGAGTCTGAAGCAGTAGTCTGAATTTCGAATCACAAAGTAGAATGGGACTTATGCACATCTGAAAACTCTGCAACATTTTAACGAATGTACTTACATTTACAGCCAAATGGATCTTCAGCACTTAAACCATAGAAACCTTCTTTACAAATATCACAGTGTTCTCCTTCTACGTACAATTTACAACGGCACTGACCAGCAATGAGGCCAGCAGAAAAATCTGTGTAACTGTCACAGATTCCACCATTCTGAGAACCAGCTGGGTCACAGGTACATTCTAAAAAGAATGAAATGCACCAGGTTTGTAGAAATACATACATGTATTCTCTCATCTTTCAAATGTCATAAAAATAGGCTAAAGACAGCTGGACTCTCAAGTAAATTTCACTCCTAGCATCCTATAGAGCAGATAAACTAAGGCTGGGTCTAATGCCCATACCATGAGTTGCAAGAGAGGGATGGCAACTACCAAACTATTCAAATTGAAAGGTGACCTCAAATAGGTGCCCCTTGTGACCTCTCCCAACTTACGTTCACAGAAGTTAGGGTCTCTGATGTCTCTCTCCGGGTGCTGGTAGTAAAAGGGCTTGCACTGCTCACAGTTACGTCCCATTGTGTTGTGTTGACAGTCATCGCACACTCCCCCACTGACATTTCCAGTGGCCAAGTAGACCGCCATGTCAAAGTGGCACGAACTGGAATGCTCATTGCAGTTACACTCTGCAGGACAAGGCCCATGTCAAGAAAAGCCTTATAAGTCTATTTGCTGAGAGGGGAATGGGTTGGCAGGAAGGAAGTTCATTTAGCAAACTTGCAGTGACATTCAGGCAAAACAGCCATTAACAAGAAGGCACTTGTGGTGGAAAAGGACATACCCACTTATGACATCAGTTTAAATTCTCTATCATGCTGGAAACCTTAAAGTGTAAACTTTATGAAATAAGCTCAATAATCTTCCCTCCCTGGAAGAGGATGGGCTACAAAAAGTTGAACATTTTGGGGGAAAGTCCCTTTGGAAATTCAATGGCAGGAAGGATGTCAGTGCCAGGATACCTTTGGGTCCCGCTCAGGGTGGGAGGGGAATGCATTAGAGGATTTTCTAGACAGTATGTTCCTAGAAAAGCCCTTGTGGGCTGCCAGCTTAGACAAACAGCGTATGAAGGGCTGACTTCCTTCCTCTCATTAACACCACCACATAAGGCCAGGTTCTTTAGTGAGAATTAATGTCTGCTTAAAAGCCATTTAGCTGGCTTTAACGCAGCCTGTTCCTCCATTAGCCCATTTGGCAGTCATCTTGGTCCAACCCAGCATTACTCATCTCACTCTCATGCTCAACAATCCACATGGATCCCTCTTATCTTCTCACAATGGAGCTTAACTGAGCGTGGCCCTCATGGGGTTTTACATTTTAGCCTTATCTGTCCCCCTGTAACACAAGTCCTAGAGACAGGGAATGTGTCTTAAGTGCTGATGTTTCCTTGGTGTCCAGCTACCTTGCCCTTGATACAATTGTTGGATTAAACCTTGGAATAATTTTCCAGCATAGACTCTGTGTCCTTGGAACATTGTGCTAAATGTTGTTCTCCTTACCTGAACTGCCTTCCACTATTCCCTCTCTCTCTCTTTCTTCTCTTAACCTAAGTAATCTTAACTATGCACCTAGGGCCAGCTGGGTTGCACTACTAACAAAACCTTGCACTCCAGCCCTCACTGCTTTCTGAATTTCCAGGACTTCGGGGGCAGGGGCAGAGGCAGTGAGAGGATAATTTATGAGAATCACTGTGTATAGGGTTGGAGCGGTGGTCGTGTGAAAAACAACACCTCTGCCCAGAGAATACCACTGGGATAGAGGGATGAGGGGTGGGTGGATGGGTGGGTGGGTGGAAGGAAGCCAAAGGCTGCAGTTGGGCTGGCAAAGAAACAATGCCGAACACTTCTCTCAGTATCTCAACTTTAATGATCAACCAGGCCGTACTTTCATTTTTCTCTCATGGGCATCTTGCCTTGAAAATGTGTCATGTCAGGGACAACATGTTTTGTCTTTTATTGAACCTGCTACACATATAGGTGCTGCTCAGTAAATAGTAACTTATTAATTTAATTGAATGAATATTGATTTCCAAGGTGCCTCAGAGGAAAGCTAGGAAAAAGGTAGCAACTTTCCTTCCTTTTGCAAAACAATGTACTGTTATCATATCTCTAATCAAAAAATAGATAGCAGAGTCTGAATTGATTTAAAATATCCCTTTGACTGAGACTTACTTTTACAGGCATTACTATTTCGACCTTCAGCTGGTCGCCATGGTAAATCGTGGTAGAAATCCAGGCACAGTTCACAGTTTAAGCCCTTGGTATTATGCCTGCACATGCAGTGTCCATGAACCTTAAAAGTTGTGAAAATAGGAAAGAGCAAAATAAAAGATATGCCAATAGTTAGATTTTCTCCACAATTGATGGAAACTATAAACCCCTTTTCATACTAATTCTAATCTCGACTGTTTTACAATGGAGATTTCTTTATTTTTATTTTGTTCCTCCTGACACTGAGTTCTTTCTATTTTGTTGATGGCTATAACATTCATCTCTAGGAACTGTTCCTATTAGATACTGGATTTTAATAAATGTTTGGTTAAAATATCAATGAAAAGAATCCAGGTGAACAAAATTATCAAGTTAAAACATTTTAAAAACTAGTTACTTACAAGTTAGAAATGTATTACAATGGAAATCAACAGAAGTTATCATGAAAAATGAAATGTATATATACCACTTGAGAACCAACTCACATTACTGCACATTTTACCACTACGCTGAATAACTGGTTTTTTTGTCTGTTTGTTTTGTTTTTGTATTCAGGCAAAGCATTTAAAATACTTTTCAACCAATTATTTTATATTTACATTTTTCCTTTTACATTTATTTTTTCCCTTTAAGAAAGGAAATACAAACTGTCAGAAAAAGATACACATTGTTTTGCTTCATGAGGACCCATGATGCACTATTTTGTGTTGTGTTACGACAAGGCCGGCTTAAAACCCTGAGGCCTGTAAATTCTTTCAGTCTAAGAAATATGCATGTACACAGGCAGCTGACCTTAACACTAGTTTCTATAGCATGGAATTCAGGAACAGGACAGACAGGTCCATTCTGGAGCCACTTTGATAGGAATGCAGTTAGCAGAAGACTAAAATCCTGTCATTTCATTCAAGGTGGTTTCACATAGATTGAAAAATAGCTTCAGGGTACATACACAGGACTCAACAGTTTCTGAATAAACAAACAGTCCAATGGACCAAGAGATGCATGACCTGAGTGCAAGACCTTTGCTACACACCAAATGTGTTACACTAAAAAGTAAATGTAATATTCATAAGGTTCTCTGAAAGACATAGCAACAAGATTAGGCTGAGTCCTCTCTTTAGGCTTTCTTAAAAATTCCCCTGAATTCATGCCATAAATTTCGGATTGGAGGAAAAGGAAGGCAAGTTTTAGAGAGCTGACTACCCTCACCCTCAATCCTGCAGCTTCTCAGATGAGGACTAACAGCTTTGAAAAGGCAAACAGCAAACCAGCAAAGCGCTGCCTTCATCAGGAAGGGAAGCCCACAGCCCCATGGAAGGAGCCCGGGGGCCGACTCAGGAGAGGCAGATTTGAATTTCCATCTGCCATTTGCTCATTTAAGGCCCTCTGGCAAATTCCTTACTCTCTGGTTTCTTCTAATAAGAATAGTTGGTTTAATAAATCCAGTTTGCTAGAATTACCAGTGTACTTAGAAACTGGAAAAAATACTGTAACTTCACCCAATTTGCAAATCAACCAAATCCCACATTTTTAAGTAGTACATAAGTTTAAAACACAGGGAAAAGAATGAAACTAGACTATATAAAGAACCAAAGTTCATTTGATTCCTAAATGATACCCTGGGGGTCTAGGTTCAAATTTCCAGTTTCTTTGGACTGGGACCAGTTTATGCCTTCTACCATAAAGATTGGAATGCTTATGATTTTTAATCTCCCCTAAAGTAAAGGAATATTATTATTCAGAAAACATTTTAAAATATTTGTTGATTAAAATATTTACTGTAGCCCTGGCTGGTATGGCTCAGTGGACTGGCGCCAGCCTGCAAACCCAAAGGTCACTGGTTCGATTCCCCAGTCCGGGCACATAGCCAGGTTGCAAGCCAGGTCTCCAGCCAGGTCCTTAGCTGGAGGCAAATGAAAAGCAACCAACTATACATTAATGCTACTCTCCCTTTCTTCCTCCCTCCTTTCTCTCTGCCCTTCTCTCTGAAAATAAAGAATAAAATCTTAAAAAAAAAAAAAAAAAGAATCTGCAGTAGCATCAGCCCACAGCAACAATTTCCAAAAATGAATTCAGTGTCTATGAGCAGTTCTTACATTTTCATAGTCCAAGAAAATCAGTCAAGAGAAAAACACTACGGAGCAAAGGCCTAACTGTTAAGTCTAGAAAAATAAAACCCCTAGAAAATGTGAAAGGCTTAAGGTACGACTACCTTCAATTTTCTTTTTAGATTCACCTGTATAAAATAGAATGCCGTGTGGAACGCTTGCTTACCATTCCTTCCACCTCTTCACTGACTCCATCCACAGGGGCACATTCGCTGGCATGGCCATAGCAGAAGCAATTTCCTCGAACCACCATATCATAAACTGCATAGTAGTACTTCTCTCTGATTTCCATTCTGGAATCCAAGAGGTTATCCCCCAAAGTATGCAGTTTCACAAACTTGATTCTCAAGTTGGTGATTTTTAAAAGATCTATGAAGGCCACCAAGATGGAAAATCTAGTTAAAACAAGCAAGACTTCTTTTGCAATGGTAATCGTTTTCTCTTTACTGAAAGGCATGACAAATAAAAATAATTTAAGTCAAGTACTCCCCATGTACGATCTACGTGATCATATAGTAAAATTTAAGATAATATGATAGCCTCTGGAAGGAAGAAAGGTTACTACCTTTTCATTAGTTCAATGAGAACATTTATTCTGCAATAGATTTCTTTCCAGACTGATGTTTTGAGAAGAACTATAAAAGTGGAAAAACTTGAGAATTTGGTTGAATGACTACCAGGACCCGCGAGCACATAGCAACCTAAACTATTGCAATACCATCTGGCTTCCACAGCAATTAGTGTCATTCTTAAAATCAAAAAGTCTCTTTCAGGTGAGAAAGGGTTTATCAAAGCAACCCAAATTCTCATTAGTATTATTATAAGATAGTTAGAAAGAAACATACAAGATGGGGCAATAGCAGGTATACAGTTGTTCATATGTAAAATACTACAATAATTAAATAATAATGAGTAAACTGTTTTGTCTACTCACAACTGTAAACCTAGTTTTGCCCCACTCTGTATTTCTGTATTTATTTTTGCAGAGGAAAATACTATTTGGGATTTCCCACCATTTAGATGAAATCCAAGTTACTAAAAGATTTAACACTAGAAGATAACCACAATCGAGACAAAGGCTACCTCAACTAAGTTTTTAAAAGCAACATGACGATCTGCAACATTTTTGGTCATAGTTTTAGAATACAAATTTACCAATTACCAACACAATATAGTGGCCAAAAGATAAAGGAGATTAGTATTACGATGTTGGGGCAAATTACTTTTTCCTACATATAAGTTACTTATACATTAGTATCTCTTAATTTATCTTCTTTTTCCTGGGTCTACGGACCTCTGCTGATTATGGAAGCTGAGCTGTCAACTGCAGTTTATAATACCTTCATAAACCAAGAGCCAGTCTACTTTCTGACCGATGTTTTCATTAATTCCTGACTTGTGTTTGCTAAAGTGGACCCCAAAAGATTGACTAGTCCATCTGCCCTCCTAATTAGCTGTTGCCTGAAACTGCTCCTAAGCTTTACTTCATCTCTACTAACACATTCTTATAATTTACAGCACAGGGCAACAGGGAATTGGCCCAGCATATCAGATACTTTCAAAGCCCAAGAACAGTTTTAAATACTTGTAATATATGCATAGCTTACAATAGAGGCTATAGAAAGAGCTGTGGGTTGAAAGGGAAAGTCCATGAGTCCATGCATTAAACTTGGGCTCTTTGTAAAATTAAAAACTAAACAGAGAAACTATGGTCCTCTGAGCTGAATGGAATTTATTAATGCCAACATTTCCTCCTGCACAAATGCTCCTGCACAGAAAGAGCACAAGCGCCTATTGACAAGAGGCCAAACAACAAACTTGAAGAGCAGCTGGAGTATTTAGAAACCCTTGAACTGATCTTTGTGGAAGCCTTCAGAGAGCATACACACTCTCCTCCACTCTTCTGCCATATTTAACAAGTAAGCCCCACACTGACTGCTGTTCTAAGAGGCAAAAATCACGTTTGAAGTGAGTCTCAAAGGTCTCAACAATAGAAAACAACTAAAGACATATTGTTCCCTTGGTTACAAAGTAAGTCAAAAGCATGAACAGCTAAAATGGATGCTTCTTTGATATAGATTTTTTCCAATGCCATTTAACAATAGAAGACATCAGAATGATACTGTTAACACATTCCTCAAGTCCCACCAAGTTTCCCCTAAAAAAGGAGCGGACTGTGAGTCCTTTTAAAGGCCTGGGGTTCGGCACTGGCTGGTGGCTCAGCTCAGCGGATTGACCAAAGGGTCAAAATGATCCTAGTCAGGGCACGTGCCTGGGTTGTGGGCCATGTCTTCAGTTGGGAACATGGCCCAGAGAGGCAACTACACATTGATGTTTCTCTCCCTCCTTTTCCCCCTCTCTAAAAAGAATAAATAAAATCTTAAATAAATAAATAAAATGAAAGACCTGGTGTTGGGGGTGGGGGTTGTGGAAGAGGCTCTGGTCGGGGCCCAGGCAGACATTTCTCACAACTGAATTTTGAGAGCAGGCCTCACAGAGCTCCCTTAGATATGGGACAGGGCTGGACATGCCATTAAATATTTGTTTTACAACAGAATGAGAGAGTGAATTACAGACCAGAGGCAGTCTGGGCTACATGTAAAATTAAGTTAACTAAGGAAACAGCACCCTTCTGGCAATATTCCCTGGACTTCTTCCATCCTTCAGGCTGGTAGTTCCATGGGGCCATGCTCAGCTGGGGACTGAGGATCAGCACTGCCCCCTCTCACCTGCCTGCACCTCAGTAGAGAAGCCTCACCCCTTCATTCGATTCACAGGACCAGGTCTACACAAGACCTAAACCACAGCGGAAAGCAGCAACGGTAAGAGTGCAGCTTCAACTGAAAATTTCCTGTGCATCAAGCACCTTCATAAGCAAATGGTTTGCCCTAGGTCACACACAGAGCTACAATATGTTGGCACTGGGATTTAAACGTAAATCTATTTGACTCCAAAGCCTATTCTTTTATTCAGTGCACAGTCTGCCTCCCCAAAAGATCAAAATGTAATTCTGAAAAAAAAAAAAAAACAACAGCATAATTACTGAATGCTGTAAAGAGCTCTAAACTAAGAATCCTAACATATGGATTTAGGATCTTACTGACAGTATTTAATGTCACCTTAAACATGTTTTCCAACTTTCTGAGTCTCATTTTACTCAGCTGTAAAATGGAAATACACTTTTTGGGCACATTGAACATGTGCCCAAAAAGTGTATTGGGCACATACACTGAGACTCCTGATTTCTCCCCCATTATTTCTTCTCTTCGTCCTTTGACAATGAGAACACTAGACGCGTATGAGCATCTACCTAGAGATGTCTTACAGCGTCCCCTGCAGTGTAGCCATGTGACTAATTATAACCAATGGAATGCAAGTAGAAGTGATAGCAGCTCTGTGTCACTTGCCCTTCATTCCCTCCCCTCCCACAGGTTGGGATAAGGACATTGTTCAGCTCTAACTATGCGGACAAAGACAATAAGACAGAAGGAACCTGGGAACCTGGGTGACCTACTGGTTAGGGCTGCCAGATTTAGCAATAAAGATGCAAGATTCTGTTAAATTTGAATTTCAGATAAACAATCATGTTTTAGTATGTCTCAAATATTGCATGAGACATAGTTAAACCATGAGCTATACTTATACTAGTCACAAATATTACATGGGACATAGTTATACTAAAAAAATAATTCACTGTTAATCTGCAAGTCAAATTGAACTGGGTGTCAACTTGTATTTTATCTAGTGAGCTTACATGTGGCAATTGAATTACTCTTCTCCCAAAATCCCCCTGGGTGATTTTATAAGAGAGAAATAAACTTCCATTTATTTGAGTCACTGTATTTTGGGGGCACTTTGTTACAATAGCTTTATCTAACAGCTTAATCTATATACAATCTATATACATATATATATATACACACACACACACACACACATATATACATATAATGAACAATAAAATAAATAAGGTATTATGAGAAGCATGACTGTTTGAGTACCTATGATGGAAATTTTTCACTTTTATCGTAGTATGTTCCCCATTATTGAGGGTTTTGATTATTGTCAATCTCAAGAGCTTCTGGTAGGGTATTACAGAGTTAGAGGAAATGAAGAGGGTGGATTTAGCACTGACTATGTAGATTCTGGGTAGCAATGCTCTGGGTAAACATTCTTCTAGGATAGCTATTTTCTATCAGATCTTTATTTGAAAACAAGCTTACTCTGTATTCTTGGACTATAAGGATCTTCTATTTTGAAAGCAGGATCTAAAGCACGAAATATCACCTAAAAATAGATAGAAGAGTAATTGGTATTTTTGCCATGACCAAAAACTAGACTTGCAAGTGGAATGTAATTTAAATAAAAAATAAAAAATAAAAAAAGCAAACAAACCTCTCCTTCTGTTGATGGTTCAATGTCAGAATATCGGGAATCACAAATTATATCATCAACTTTCTTCATGGGGCCGGTTGAAATGCCTGGAAAGGAGCTCTCACAGTCATAAGCAAAGTATCTGTACACACCCCATGTCTTCCCGAAGTCAGATGATCGTTCTATCAGCATGGCGGCTGGACGGAATGTCTGACGAGAGTGGAAAAGTGTTCATTTGATGATTTATTTGTAATTAAAAAAAAATCTCAGATGAAAATATCACTCAACTGATTGCATGTGGCTGGTATTTCAGATTGTAGATGGATTTCAAATTCTTCAAGCTGTTCCACAGGGCCTCTTCTTAGAAGGAAAGTGCCTAGCCTCTGAATTTTGCACTTTCTCCCACCTTACCAAAGATTAGTTAAGGTGTTTTTCTTTAGAAGCTGATATAAACAGGCCTAAATAGCAGACAATTTTGGTATATTTAGACATCAGGCCCATAATATGATTGTTTAGTTTGAGTGCTTCTTTTTAAAATTATTTGTTAAATTATTTAATAGATGTGTAATGATTGCTACTCAGTACCACACATATGTTGTAGCTAGTCCAATAAGGTAGCAATATGGGTATAAATCATTTACACACAGTATGTCAAGCACCATGGTAGTCACATGAGCTGTGCTTTGGGAAAACAAGAGGAAGGAATTACTAACTTAGGAATTTGAAGAATCCTGCAATTCTACTCCTAGCCATACACCCAAAAGGACTCAGACCGATATTTGTACATGACCATTTGTAGCAGCATTATTCACAATAGACAAAAAATAGAAACAACACTAATGTCCACCAACAAATGAGTGGATAAATAAAAACTACACACATGCAATGAAATGTTATGTGATCATAAAAAGGAATGAAATTATGGTATCTCCAACATAGAAGAGACTAAAAACATAGTCAGTGAAATAAGCCAGGCACAAAAGGACAAATATTTTTTGATTCCACTTGTATAAAATGTTGGGAATAGCAAGTACACAGAAACATACAATAGATTAGAGGTTTCCAGGGGTTGTGGGGAGGGGTCAACAACGAGTACTGCCTAATGAGTACAGAGTTTCTATTTGGGGTAATGAAAAAGTTCTGGACATAATGGCGATAGTTACACAATGTGGTGAACATAGCTACTACTGAACTGTGCACTTTAAGAGGGTTAAAAACGTAAATTTTGTGTTATGGATATTGTACCACACACAAAGCTAGGGAATGCTTCAGAGTTAAGATGGCATCAAACTAAATCTTAAAGGGTAACTGGCTGTTCCCCAAGCAGGGTGGAGGCTGCTGCAGGTGGCGGAAAAGGTTGCTTGGGGCAGAGCAGGAAGGAATTCATCTGCTGCACTAAGGGGTTTACTTCATCTGTACGCCATAAAAGGAAACACAACGATTTAAGTGGACCAAATGAAAGGAAGCAATAGAACAAAGATGAAGGGTTTAACTCAAGCTTTACAGTTTCAATATAGCTAAGGAGATAGAATTGACTGCTCTTCAAATTTATTTCAAGTAAAATAGTGTGTTGAATTGGATTTCATTGGAAAGGGAGAGCAAGAAAAGAAACCTAGGCACCTGAGCTCAGGTAGCTGGGGGGCGTAGGCTGCTAACAACAAAGACACATAAGAGGTGTGAAGCCATGTGGTTCTGGACTAACAACATGTGAGGCATCTATGTGGGAATGCCTGCTGAACAACTGAAAACAGTGGCCAGCGCACAACTATCAGAAAGAAGCTTGTACCATGGATTTGGGCATTACTATATACTTACAATATTTGAAAACTCCAAACATATAATTTCCCCCAAAAAAGCAATGGACATGATGAAAGAGAGCCAAAATCAGTGTTCCAGGAAAGTGCATCAACAAAGGGATAGACAAGGAAGGAAAGAGAGTGGGACCCAGAACTTAAATGACATTATTTCATTTAACTTTCTATTATGGGCTGATATGGTCTCCCAAAATTCTTATGTTGAAGACATAACCTTCAAGACCTCAGTCTATGACTATATTTAGAGGTAGGGTTTTGAAAGGGATAATTAAAATAAAATGAGGTCATTACAGTGGGCATTCATTATGACCAGTGTCCTTACGAGAAGATATTACGCTATAGACATGTACAGAGAGAATCATGTGAAAACAAGAAGAAGGGAAAGCATCTCTAAGTCAAGGAAAGGTAAGGCCTTAGGAGAAAACAACTTTGCTGATACCTTGACCTCAGACTGTTGTTTAAGCCACCCAGTCTGTGGTAGTTTGAATGGCAGCACCAGGAAATACAGCCTGACAACACCTTTGTCTTACACATGAGGAAATTGAAGTGGAGAGACATCAACTGACTAGCTAACAGTCCGCCGAGCTTAGATTCAAATTCGGCTGAATGAAAAGACCAAACCTATCTTTCTGCCTCACTGGCTAATGGCATAATAGAAGACTGAATAATGGATGTCAGATTAGAAGAAATAAGACAAAAATCCTGGACACTGAGGCAGGACAGAGGTTTACGGGAGTGTGGTGAACGGGGTCAACTGGAAATAAGAGATGAAGCACAATCAGCACTAAAAGTAGGCCAGCACTTCAACGAAGATGAACAAAGTGGAAGCCCAACTACAATGGAAGATCAAGAAAGTTAAGCAGATCTAGAAAATGGATCCTAAACAAAGATACTTCTGAATTAAAACTGGTGCTTGACCGAAGTGTGGGTGACAACTAAAGGTGCAAATGAGTACATCCCCAGGCCTCCTCTTGCCTCTCTTAATCATCCTGGTGATCTTTTCCACCGATAAAAGGAGAAAGTTTGGGAAATGGAAGGCCATGTTTTGAAAGATTCTTTGACTTTTTCATTATTAGTTGCTCAAGTCCATCTTTAAAAACCAATTCAGGACTAGAAAAAAATGATACTTAATTAGAATTTTTATGTAAGGGGGAAAAACCTAGTAGCTAACTGAGCTCAGGCAAACTCCCCACTAGGACAGCTCCTGGGTAGCGATACTTGGGGAGAGACCAGCCTGGTGTCTGTGTCACATGGGAGCAGAGAATAAGCCTTACAGCCAGTCCTGGCTATGCTCCCTTCTCCCTCCTTTCTGGAAATTTCTGAGTCCCAATGGGCCACTGACAGATTATCCAATTTCCTGTGGAATTAAGAGGCTGCTGGAAATGAGAATAACATATTTTACCTGCAGGACAGAAGCCTTTGCATACTTTGCTTACTCACCACCCTTTTCAGGTCTCGGTGCTGCATACTGCCTCTGAATTTACACTAAATAAAAGAGCTGTGGGTTTGGAAACATCTGGTCATATACAAAAACATACTGTGTATAGGCTAAGTGAATTGTTAGCCTAAGAAAACACAATCCACTTCACAATCCGCCATGTCCATGGCAAACATGAGTAAGAACAACTGTATTCATCCTCATCCCCTTCCTAACTTATTGTTGATGGATCACCACCTTCCCAGTTATTCAGCTTAGTCATCTGAGTAATCTTTAATTCATCTTTGTCTTTCCCCTTCCTTCCACTTCTCTGCTTCTAATCTTTCTCTAGCTCATGGTTTAACTTTTGAGTCTAACAGGTCCAACAGACTTTCTTAGAAAACAGGCTCCACCCACCTCTTGGCGATGCTTCTCAGAGGCAGTAGTAGCATAGTAACAGGGGGTACGTGTGAGCTGAAGAAGCTTCCCTAATGCTTCCAAGACATTTGGGCTTCGGAAGGCGCTCCCTACCTGAGGATCCCAGAGCCTCTGCATGGACACCAGCCCTCTCCTAAGGAGTCAGCACTGTTTAAACACTGGCCTCAACAAGAGCCCCCAGGTGTTGTCCCAGGTTCTCCTTTGCATTCCCACAGGACTCCCTCTTAGAAATACAGGTCGCCTTCCCTGTCAATTGCTCCCTATTTCCTATAAAGCTCACACTCCTCAGCAAGGAGCCAAAATCCTTTTGTCATCTTGCTTCCCTTCCTCCCCTTACTACCTCAAGCTCCAGGTAAATCTACATTGCTTGTGCTAAACAAACTGTGTGAATAATCCCACCACTTTACCTGGGCTCTCAGTTTCCTCTGCCCAGAATGGCTTTCTGTCCACCCCTCCCACTGAAATCCCGCTCACTCTCCCAACACAGGCCAAGGCAGCCCCCGGCCACTCCTCTCGAAGTTTTCTCTCATATCCCAGGCTGAAGTTAATCTCCTACTTCTCTGTGCTAATGGACACTATCCGACCTTCTGCTACGGCAGTTAGCACATTCAGTTGTGTATGATGGTACTTGCAAGTATGTTTCTCCCCTAGGAAACTGTAAGCTCCAAGAGAGCAGTTAACTCCACTATCTTTAAAATATCCCATAAAGCCTAGAGCAGCTTCTTACAAACAGAAGGTGGTTGGACTCATTTATTCACTTACTCATGACTTAGTAAATGTTTGCAGAGCAATTCTGGGGTAAGCATTGGCATATGTCAAAATGATCATGTTCCCACCATCAGCCAGGGTAGCCAGATCACCCCTATTCCCAGAGCTGAGGGGTAGGCCACCACGTAACCCTGTAACGTAGGTGTTATTGTTGTTCCCACTTTCCCAAGGGGGAAGCCAAAGCTCTGGCCATGTACACCAGGTAAAGGGCAGAATGCGGGATTTACCCCCAAGCCTGTCCACCGCGTAGATGTTGCTTTTCGCACATGAACTAGAACCCAACGATGAGTTCTCTCTCACAAAGTAAGACAACTGTACCCATTCTTCACACCTCAGTTAAATCACTACCCCCTTCAATCTGACCTTCTGCACTTCTATGCAGAACTGCATCTCTGGCCCATTGTACTGACTTGAATGGGCTTCAACTATAGAATATGTGCTGAAAGGGCTTTTGGATATGAAGGAACTCAGAACCACCCACATATGTAAACAGATGCCCTTTCCAGAGTAAAAAAGAGCCATAAACATTAATAAAGGTGACTGAGTATATTCAGGTGTAGCTGAGTTTACTTCTAACTGCCAGGTTGAGTGTGTGATAAATGAAGGGACAAGGAGTAAGTGACGAGACGAAGGTGTTTAGTGGAACCTCTCGGTATCAGGTGTCACTGTGTCAACCTTCCCCAAGTCCAGCATCCCTCCCAGGCCCGTTCTGACCGCCCCGCCTGCTCGTGTCCCCAGCCTCCCAGGCTTCAGCAGAGGATACAAGTGAAACTTTCAGGGCTATGTGCCCACATGGTAAATCTACCCTGGCACCTTTTCCTAACCTGAGAGGGTACAGATAAGGCCCCCACCCCCAACAGAACACTATTCACAAGTGATTTTAATCTGAGAAGAAATAAGTAAATTATGGGTTTTGTGTGCACCAACATGTTCTCTAAGCCATGTGAAGTCTGTCCTTTCCAGGCAGCTGCTTGACAAAAGACAAAGGGACTTTGTACAGAGACATTCCCTGTTCCTGGAGTCATTTTACATCTTGAAAAGAAAAAGGATGAGAAAATCCACATTTAAGAAGGCATACCCATTTCTTAAGGAACTATAAAGCTGTTCCCACAAATTTTGCAAAACCTTGGAAACTAAAGACAAGGCACTTCCTTTTCAGTGACCAAACTCAGCATTAAATCATCAACGAAAGCGACCAGGGATTTACTCTCCAGATGTTTTGGTTTGGGAAAGTCAGAGCTGCCTCTCTCCAATGGGAAATGAAAACATACCTAATTGAAAGTTTATGGCTGAATTACCTTAGAATAGTGGCTTTCCCTACTTATTGCTATGAAGATAGAGTATTTGTTAAGCATGGTTATTTGTGCCCATGTTTAAAACACTGCCCAATTATCCCAATTTGCAACAATAGTATTTAAGTTCCCATTTCAGTCCATTCACAACAGACAGGGGGATTACGTGGACGTCTCAAGAGTCATTTGTGAGAAAGTTAGGGATTCCTTACCTTGAAGGTCATAATGAGATGAGTAAAATGGAATTCTGCTTCCAAATCCAGTTGGATGGTTACATTTTCCACACCTATAGTTTTGTGTTTTTTAATAATAAAAAAGGAAATAGTGAGGCAAACAGGAACATCTGTGAACAGTGAGACTATCTTCTTAACTATGTTCCTCCTAAAAATCCCCTGTGCCTTCTATATGACCCTGAAGAGGCAGATAAGAGGACAGTAAACCTCTGCCCTGATTTAGGTGGTAAAGCACAAAACGGAAAGATCCTTCTTCGGTCTTCCACAAATCCTTCTGGAGCTCAGCATGTGGAATATGTTCGCTGGAATAAGACATCTGGCAGAATGCCTCATTCTGTGTCAAGGACATCTCTACTTCAGAGGCAGTGAAACATCTTCCCATCCCTCTAAGCCAAGAGGCTCTCCAAGGGGAAAGGAGAGGGGCACTTCCTGAGCACAGCAGGGGCTCAGCTTGCAGTCTTAAAACACAAGGACACAATCCTCCTTCAGGAGAAACACAGATACACTCCTTTTTTCCCCTATGTAGCAGCAAGGAAAATAAATAAGAGTTCTACGCTAATTTAGAAAAACCCAGCCCCGATAGAGGTTTTGGATGCATTTCCACAATTAAAAAACAATGCCAAAGAGACAAGTTGATCCATAAACAAACTGGCCCAGACAAATACCAACATCTCCTCTTCGAGGGGAAAGACTGAACAAACAAATGGGTCTTTGCACTATGCCCCAAGGGTACATCAGGCCAACTCTCTTACACACAGAAAGGCCACTGGAATTTCAAAGATGGACAGCATCTCTGCCCTGATCCCTTGGACCCTGCCTGTTTGGCAAAGGAGACCTTCCCGTCTTTCTAGTGCTTCAGAGAGCATTAGGCCCATGTCCCAGCACAAAGGAAGCCTCAAATGCAAGAAGACAGTAGTGTGTCCGAATGAATTACGTCACCAGCTGGTTTACTTTCAGGAAATCAGTCAGACTTTTGAAATAAACTCTCCAGCTGGGAAACTACCAAGTTAATTGGGGGAGGGGAAAGTGGTCACTGGAACGGATATGAGTTAGTTGGAATGTTAAAGAAAAACATTATAATCATCCTAACTTTACCTAAATTATTAAAAAGAACCATATTATTATAAATGTGTTCTGGACATTTGTTTTCACGGGAAATGTCAGCCAAGTGATCATATGTCTCTCATCTTCTAAGTTTTTAAAAATGTGAAATACTTGTTCAAAACGAAGAGATAACAAAATAATGTAAAGTACCAGTAAGACTAGTACCATTTCTGCGAAGTATGACCACACGCTGCAACGTGTTGCCTAAAAGCACATTCCACTTTAGATTTATAACCTAATAAAGCACTACATTTTTTTGTTGTTGTTGTTTTTAATATGGGAAGAAAAATCCATGGAGAAGAAACAAGACCATTCTTCCAATGTATTTGATTTCCGTCATACTTAGGAATAGATGATCACAAAGGGTAAGCATGCTGAGACTGAGAACTGATTATTTAATGCCCATGGGAAGCTCAATTTGGACAAAACACATAGAAAATAGATAAAACCACATTTCCAAAGAAAGTCTTTAATTGTGAACTATCACTAGCAGACAACAGAGAAACAATGGGGAACAGTAATAATTGGTCTGACTTTCTAAAGACCAAGTTCCATCAGCCTAATGGCATCTAATCTTGCTTCAGAGTGCTAAGGAAATCAAGCCCCTTTAACTGAAAAAACTCTTCTTTCTAATGTTTGGCCTCTCTTGTCACACAAATTACAAATTGTAGAAGATGTTTAAACTCCTGCTATAACTAAGAAAAACTCCTTCTTTAGAACTATAGCACATGGTGAACTATTTTACTATCACCTAAAATGCGAACAATCTTTATTCTAACATTGAAGTATCCTCCTTCTCTTTCTGGTTCACTAGAACATGAGCTGTCAGAAAATGTTCCTTAATGATTTGTGATATGCTCTATGCTATCTCAGGTGCAGATTTACAGAAACCTTTTTCACACGGATCTGTCAATCATGATCTCCAACTATAAGAATTATTAAGGCTCTAACTGATACATGCTTTCTAAGGACCAGTCTATCTCAATCAAGCTGAGAACCAGTGGAATCCCAAGGTCATCCAGTGAACAATTCAACCCTCCCTGGAAACCAAGGTCTTGTAGAAAGTATGTGGGATTTTATAGTCAAGGATGAGGAAAGATAATAAGGGAGTTCTTTACATAATGATGAATTTGGGATGCAAGCATCCCAAAATATCTCAGATATAGGGCATATAATAATGAGATCTAGAGGTGTCCATGTTTTCTATGGCTAGGCTTAGCCTACCTTCTGAGAGCTCTTACTCATAATTTTATTTAAACATAATGATACCTGGTTAATTAACAAACACAATAACTCTAGCTTTATTTCCCAAAGCTCAGCATTCAAGTTTGGAACAAATGCAAAAGTAATTTTGGCTTCATTTCACAGCAACAGTAACATCATATTTGATGAGTTTATTAAACCAAAACCCAAAAGTAAAGAAGGGACAAAAGGTCACATTTACACACTTACTGGGGAAACTGACTTGGGGTCATATACATGTTGACTGAGTCTTTGAAATCACAACAAATATTTATCCATTGTACTATTAATTTTTCTTTAGATAGAAGGAATGTAGTGATAAGTGGTGGGAGCTGATTCCGTCCTTTCATTTGGGGTTGATCAAAATGTGAGATGCTATATTTTTGTGGAAGAATAAGGGCCTGAGATAGTACAGGGCCTTCCCACGCCCTCCTCAGCACCTACATGCACTCCCTAAAGATGCAGAATAAGGAGCAGGAATCACTTTGGTCTAGCATGAAAGACTGCTTTCTCATAGCAAGTGCATGCTCAGGAAG
This sequence comes from Noctilio leporinus, assembly GCA_004026585.1. NCBI lineage: Eukaryota > Metazoa > Chordata > Mammalia > Chiroptera > Noctilionidae > Noctilio > Noctilio leporinus. The sequence goes on from PVIW01000505.1 coordinate 87,353, forward strand.
AAGGATCAGATTTTACAGAGAGAAGTTAGTGCTTTAGGCAGTAAATCTGTCAAACGCCATGATCACAGGACAGAGGAACCATAATTACAAACACCCAGGAGTCTGTCAACCCATTCCAAGTGACCAATCACACTCTATATACTTGTTCCCACATGAACCACATACCATTTTCAGATTGCCACCAAATCTTAAGGCGGTTTGGAGCAAATGTAGTGACCACGTTTTCAATGAGATGACTGTCAGGATTGAGGGTCTCATGATAAGGATCTTGTGAATTGCATATGAAGCATTTTTTGTCCTCCTGCAAGCAAAGTTACTTTCATGAGTCTAGGAAATAATCACTCTCACAACACACACACCTCAAAATAAAAATCAAGCCCACAATACAAAATCAAACCCACTTGTTTCAAGAAAAATGGATGTGCCAAAATTACTTAAATAATATATCACATGCCTTTCACTTTAATTTTCTGCTGATGAAATTCTCCTGAAAATTTCCTTTCTTGAACATTCAAGGTCAAAAGTAAAAGAAGGCATTGTTTCCACTAGCTATTAACTTAATCAAAATAAAATTTCTAGGCTTAAGCCTTAATCTCAATAAATAGCTAGAGAAGCTTACTCTTCAAGTAAAACGCAGAGGCAGTGTTATAGAATTTTTGCTGACATAAAGCAACCTGAAAATGAAAAAAAAAAAAAAAAAACAAACCCCAATTCATTTGGCCTGGTATTCTAAAACCTACATAAGGCAGAAACCAAGTATTAGGCAGACATATTTTAGAACCTTTGGGGGCCACAGAACAAGATTTTCTTAGTTTTTACTCTGCTCAAGCTGTGAACCAGCCAGTAGTGGTGACCTGAGGACTACAAACTTCTCAGGATATTTGGGGAAGGGAATACCAGGCTGCCCCATTGTGCTGGACCTGAACTGGAATTGAGGAATATTTTGGGTTTTAGAGTAGCTTTGAACTGTTCTGTCTCACTTTCCTTCTCTCTACAATAGGGGCAACAGCCACCCTAGCAATTGGGCCAGCACAGTTCAAAGAACCCTCTTTGTATTCCAGCATGACAAATCATAAATAGCATGACTTAACAGTTCCCTTTTTACCCGGAGCTCGGAGCTCGGCTTTCACCTAAGTTTCCTAAAATGCAGATTATCCTTAAGTCTAAAAATGATACTGAGACTGAAATCTAGAGAGACACACACACATCTTACAAAAAACATTCCAGCAAGGGTAGTATTCTTATGAGGACAATATCAACTGACTGGACTTTTACAATTCTATTTATTCATCTCCTTCATCTCATAAGGATTTAGAACCTGGCAAGGTATACTAATGGAAATAGAGACCAGAAGTCAGGAATGCAGTGGGATCCTGAACAAAACACATAAACTTCCTGACTCGCTCTTTATGCATCCACTAAGTGCCTGAGAAAAGTGTACACCCAGTCCCTTTCTTTAGGGTCGGATATCTGTAGAGAGCACTCCACAATTTTTTGGCTAATCACCTAAATCAGAGAGTCCAGTTCTACCTGCAGTTAACACAAATAGTCCAGTTCTCATTCTGGTCAAAACTGGTTTCAGAATCCAGCAATTCACTTACAGGATTGCCTGGCCTCTGAGGTAAATGCTAGCATAATATTTTAAGTAAAATTTAAATGCTAATATTAGAAAAGGTAATGTATACTGCCTTCATTAACTTATCAAAGACACTAACACTGAAGAACAGTTACCAGAATTTACAAAAAGTTTTATTATAGCCTCCCCTTTAATTAGGAGGAAGCAGTCTAGACATCTTTGCATAAATCTGGAAGCAAATGAGTGGAATCCACTTTACCACATTCCTTTGGTTTAATTTATCAAGTCTCCAGAACGGCTCCCCTTCTGCTTTGTAAAAGCGACTCCATTTTAAGGAATCTGCTATGTAAACCATACCACACTGTGTCCTATTCCAGGAGAGCAGGTATACATGTGCATGGAGTGACCAAAAATACACCATTTGGCTTGGAACTTGCCCCGCATGTGAAATTAATACCTACTTGCCTATGAAACCAGAGATATCAGCCTCCTTTTTTAAAAACCAAGAAAAGGGATTCTCATTCTGGATAGTTTCCACTTTTTCTTTTAGGATGTGTTGATTTTGTAAAAATGTGATTTCTGAAATGTAAACTCTGATTCCACTTTAGAAACAGAAAAGACCCTAACATTTCATTTAGGTCCTCATCTATCATGGTACCATGACAACCAGGTCATTTTGAAAAAGAAAGCATCTAAACCTGGTATCTAATAAAGGTGGGCAGGAGAACAGCACCAGACAGCTGAGAAAAACAGGTCTGATGGTTGGAGTGACCTTAGAAGGTCAGTGCTGGAATATCACTTAACCAAGTGCAAGATTTGAAGAGAAAAAAAATCCAAGATCACTACTCATTATTTGGAAGGAAAGAAGGAAGGAAAGGAAGGAAAGAAGAAAGGAAGGGAAGGAAAAAGAAAAAGCCCTGGCAGGTACGGTTCAGTGGATTTGAGTGCTAGCCTGAAAACCAAAGGGTTGGTTAGTGGATTCCCAGGCACAGCACATGCCTGGGTTGCAGGCAGTTGGGGGCCTGGGAAAGGCAACTACACATTGATGTTTCTCTCCCTCTTTCTCACTCTCTTCCCTTTTCTCTAAAAATAATGTAATAAAAAATACTTTCTTTAAAAGGAAGAAATCTTAAAAAAAGAAAAAAGATGATAAATCATTTTTACAAACATTTCCAAGGAGAGAAGATTAACCACACACACACACACACACAATTTATGGAACCGTTGGAGCCGGTGGGTTGGAGCGGGTGGGGTAGGGCAAGCGGCAGGGTCCAGGTCTGTCTGCCGCCCGGTCTCTCCACAATGCCTGTGCAGGAAACGTTTGGCGGATGCAACTGTGCAAACTGAGATGGGGCAGAAGGGTGGGCTTCCAGCCTGATCCCTAGTCACCCTGGCTGACCAGGCTTCCTATCTGGGTAGGTGACAGGATACAGAGTCCCTAGCGAGGCCAGCCCCTTTGGTCCTGACTGGAGGTGAGCTGGGAGCGTCCAGCTGAGCTCTCCCCGCTCACCTGGAGGTGACTAACGATGCAGTAAGGCTCGGGCGTTTGCAGCCCGCAGGTCGAGGTCACCGACAGCCTATGTGCTCGGCCGATGAGAAGGTCACCGGTGGCTGGGTAGCAGCTGCCCTCGGCGCAGCCGTAGCTGAACTCCGGTTCTTGAGCACGCACTGGGACCTCGAACACCGCTGCGGAAGGGGCAGATGGGGGTGAGGGTGGGGAATGGGGTATTCGGAGCAGGAAGCGAGCCCGTGCAAAAGAAACAAGCAGGGGCGGGACAGTGCAGGTTTAGAAGGCAGAATGCATAGAAAAAAGACTCAACGGAGAGGTTAGGGAAAGGCGGGGAAAGAAGAGACCTGGGGAGGGGGATTCGGAAGGAAACAAAGACACGATCCTAGGTTTATCCAACAGCCCAGGGCATCGCGCCCACCCTCATCTGCCCCAGGGGAGCAGCTCAGGGCACAAACACTGGTGTGTAGACCCGCCACTTCGACGTGACTGGACCTGGATGCAATCAAGCCGGCAGCCAAACGCCGCACGTCTGCGCTGGAGTGTGTAAGTGAACCCGCGCGCACGTGGCAGCCCCTGCATCCTCTCTGTGAATGCCACCGTGCGCGCGCGCGTGGGCGCATATCTGGGGGGTGGGGGCGAGGTGGCGGTCTCGCGGGGCCCGCCGCTTTCCCGAGCGAGGAGCGACGGAGAATCCCTGCGGCTCTGGAACGACTGCAACGCTTCGCCAATTCCAGGGAAGCTCCGGGTCCAGCTGCTTCTGGCGCCATCCGGGAGCAGACGGCGCTAGTTAATTAAAGCCACATGGCCCAATCTGTTCCCAGGACGAAGCCTCCGCTCAGCTCCGACACTTTCCTGGGAAATGGGCTCTCGGGACCCCACTCCCCCGCAGTGGACAGCCCCACCAGGAATGGGCAGAACATGTAAAATCCGGGGCAGCGGCCGCGGGATCCGGAGCTCTGGGCACAGAGCCTCGGTGGGGTATGCGGGTCCGCGATGGTCCTCGCGCGGTCTTCAGCGGCCACCGATGGCGCTGGCGTTTAATCCCAGGGCACAATTTCCACTCCAGTCCCTCTCCCGATCCCCCAGGCGCCCTCGAAGCTGGGTCAAACAGCTCTGGAGTTTTCTTCCCCCACATCCAAGCCCACCCCTTCCCCCGCCGTTTCCTCAGAATTACCTAAAACACTGAAAGCGAACACCTGGAGCAGCCCCATGTCCAGTCCCTGCAGGCGAGGGGACGCGGCAGAGGAGCGATCACCGACCGAGCCGCCTGCCCCGTTTTCCCGTGTTCCTTTATGGAGAGGTGGAGTGGGGAGGAAAAGGCGAATGTTCAGAGAGAGGAGAGGGGCCCTTCCATTTCCTGCCGCTCCCACGGAAACAGGGGGTGGGAGGGTGGGGAGGGGGAAATCGCGCAGCCACTTTGTTCAGCTCACCCGACGATGCGAACGCTTTCCCAGCGGCCGGCAGCCCCAGCCAAAGAAGGGAATTAGAAAGTTTAGCCTTGGGAGGAACCGAGGGAGGCGCCTCTGCTCATGCGCATTTGGAGAGTCAGCGGAGGGGGAGGGCAGCTGGAGGCCACCACTTGGCCCAGAGGGGTGACGTCCCACCCTCACCGGGCGCTTTTGTTTTAAGGACGCGCCTTCCATTGCTGCAGGGTTTTACCTCTTCTAGTTCCCCGCGAGGGGCTACGGGACTGCCACCCGGTGTGGGTCCCCAGCAGCGCGCTGGGGGCGGGCAGCGCAGGGACTGGTCTCGGAGGGGGGTGTTCAGATCGCTGGGCTGGGAAAGTTGGCCGAGACCTCCCGCGCTTTCGTGAAATTTACATTTGTAAGGAGTGAGTCAGGAAAAGGTGCCCTAGGCTGCTAACTTTTTCACTAAGCGCTCGGGGAAGGAGGGTTAAACCTTCACAAAAGGTCGACCCGTCTGGCAAGTTCCTGAGAAAGCAAGCCGTCTGGTATCAGTATCTCAGAGCTTGGGCTAGGCGGGACATCCCTGTCTTCATGCCGGGGGTGGGGTGGGGTGGGGGGGCTGCTCTTCAGTACGCTTCCTTTGCGCACACATATATTCAGGACCTGCCCAGGTGGCCACGGCATTGAATGATCTATTTGATTGTTTTTAAAAACAGACTGCTTACCTAAATCTAAATGATGGCTCTAATTCAGTTTTCTCTTAACGACACTTAAGGGACGCCTTTTCCCATCTCACCTTGACAGGGTTGCCTCAGCCACGAAGCTGGAGGTCTCTCCGGGAGACGCACTTCCCCACAAACGTAACTGAGCGAGCACCGCGTGGGCAATTCTAGAGAGAAACTCCCCAGTAGGTATCCAGATAATGAGGTAAGGGAGGAGACCTCTAGTAAAGGGTCTGAGCGACGCTGCGTGTGACCTGTCTGGTCCTGGAGGCTGGAGAAGGAAGAGAGGCGGGCCGTGGGGGTTAGCAACGGGTGGAGTCAAGGTTTAAACTTTCTTGAGCCCCTGCTCTGGGTAAAAGTGCCTGAATGGGGGAAGTGTAGTTAGTTGTTGGCCCTAGTCAGGAGGTTTTGCTTGCTTTCTCATTAATCGCCTCAGGGAGAAGGTTTAAGTGGCCAGTTAGGGGTCAGTTTTTAACTTAGTGTAATGAAATAGAGCCCAGGAAACTTTAATCATTAGACCGTAGAGTAAGCTACTTTATGAGTTTATAAATATGCTTACCTCATGCTGAGGTAAGCGTGAGCCTCAGGTCTTAGCGATGCATTAATTATTCACCAAATCAGCACTTGCCCTACTGCAGCCCCTAACTTGCTCGAGGTCCCCGGTGCTGGCTGGGCATCCCTGAGAGCGCTGAGAAAGCGGGTGCTGTTTGAAGGTTCAGTGTTGCAATGCAGGGTCTTCAGAGCTTAATTAAAAGAAAAATATTAAAAGACAAATCTTTTTACCCTTGTCAAGTTTTTAATATCCTAGGTCAGAGTTGCTTATTACAGGTTTTCATCCATACAAATTGCAAGCATCATTCAGTCCTACCTCTTTCCGGAGACTGGCCTCTTTTACAGTAGCTGAGCTCCGGCAGCCACCTGGCAGTTACACTTGTTCCTGGTCAGTGCCCTCCCCTCTCCAAAGAGCAAAGCGTTCCTCACCTTTAACATTCCTCTAAAGCTCCCCTGCTGTCCAGTAGTAAACTTAACAGCATTAAGGAAATTAGAGCCCTGGCTGGTGGCACAGTGGATAAGGCACCTGCTTGCAAACCCAAAGGTCAGCGGTTCGATTCCCAGCCAGGGCACATAACCAGGTTGCAAGCCAGGTCTCCAGCCAGGTCTGTAGCTGGAGGCAGGTGAAAGGCAATCAGACATTGATGTTTTTTCTCTCCTCTCCCTCTCTCCCTTCCTCTCTCTGTGGAAATAAATTAAAAAATTTTTAAAAATTTAGAGATCTGTTGTTGGGTTTTTGTTTTGTTTTGATTTTTGAATGTATACGTGCAGGGGGTAGCATTGTATAACACACCCACTCACCTTCTGCCCACTCCATCTGTGAGTTTGTCTTCATTCCCACCTTTATCTTCCATGCTTATGTCCTGGAAGTGTGTGCCCTTCTCTAACCTCCTAAGAGCAGTGCTCTCACACACAAATCTGCTCCATTTCCCTATCTTCATGGGAAGCCCCCCAAACCTGCCTTTATTCTATACACCTTCTACTCTCCTCCTTTCTGCCCTTTGCTTTCATAGCCCAGGTTCTTATAAGGAAAGTCTGCACTTACTGTTTCCTCCTGCTTTTTCTTTTTTTCTATTATAATGGCTTCCAGCTTGACCCAGTAGTCTCAGTAATTACTGCCAACCAAATGCAGTGGGCATATGTTTTATAGGATTGCTGCCTCCTTCTTGAGACACCTTTTTCCTTGGCTTCCAGAACACAATTCACATAGGACTCCGATTCCTCCTCTTCCATTTCTCTTTCTCTTCTCTGGTCCCCTCAAACTTGGGTGCTCCCAGGGGTTTTGTCTCCAGCTTCTTTCCCCTCTATGTGCTTTCATCCACACCATGGATCTCCACCACCTTGGCCTTGGTACTCCCACATCTACAACTCTCTAGCTTCTTCCTTGCTTAGAATTTACATTCAATTTCTAGCAGCCTACTGAATAGCCCAACTTGGATGACCCATAGGACATGTGTCGCAAAACCGAACTCATCTTTTTACTCACCCCTTGTGGAACAAAACGTGTTCTTCTGTTTCCAATTTTACTGACTGGCACTGTGAACCACCCCTTAGCTCAAGACAGAAGCCTGGGAATATGATTTGTAGGGCCCAGTGCAAAATGAAATTGAGTGTATGGGGCCCCCCGTTCAAAAGTGAATGAATTCAAGGTGGTGACAATAGAGCATTAAAGCAAGCTTGGGGCTCCTCCAGTGGTACTAGGGGGTGTGGCTGGGAGACTGCACAGATCCACTCAGAAGACAGCTCAGCCTGGGAATTATGCCTGATACCCCTCTTCTTCACTTCCTCCCACCCCATCACCAGGTCCCGTTATTTCTGCTTTACCAGCAACTACTCACCGTGCCTCCGTTGCTCCAATCTCATTGCCTTAGTTTAGCCTTTCCTTGAATCCATCCCAACACCCATAAGAGACCCTGGCTGGTGTTTCTACTTCCAAACGCTTCCCTTTTCCAATCTGATCCTTTATAACAGTGCCAGGAAAATTCCTCCAAGGCACAATTTTTGATCCTGTTGCTCCCTTGTTCAAAAGCTATCAGCGGCTTCCCTCTGCCCATGTGAGAACTTCCTGAAGTTCCCTGTACGTCACATACTTTTTTTTTTTCAATCTTTAAGTTTTAAAATTTAATGTTACTTATTTTTTCATGAAATGGATTGAGGGGACATTGGTTAATAAAACTATATAGGTTTCAGGTAGACAATGCTACATCAACTATATATTGTGTTGTGTGTTTACCATCCCGAGTCAAGTCACCTGCCATCACTATCCTCCCTTTACCCTTTTCCACATGCCCCTTTCCCCCACCCTCAAGCAATCACCAGGCTGTCGACTGTGTCCCTGAGTCTTTCTCTGTTTTCTTTGCTTAACCCCTTCACTGGTCTCCCCTAGCCCTCAACTTGTTCCCACCTGGGAACTGTCAGGCTGTTCTCTGTCCGTTGTCAGTCTCCACTTTGTTAGTTTACTTACATTAAAATTTTATTTATTTATTTTTAGGAGAGAAACATCAAGGTGTGGTTGCCTTTTCTGCACTTCCAGCTGAGGACATGACCCTTTGGCTTTCAGGCTGGAGCTCAGTCCACTGACCCACACCAGCCAGGGCTGTTAGTTTATTTTGTTGATTATAATCCACAGACATTACATACTTTATTTTATTTTATGGTTGTTCAATTACAGTTGTCCCAATTTTCCCCCTATTGATCTCCCCTGCCTCGCCACCACCCCCCTCCATTCCTATAGTCAATCCCCACCCTGTTGTCTATGTCCATGGGTTTTTTATATTTGTTCCTTGACTAGACCCTTCTGCTTCTTTCCTCCGTTATCCTCCTTCCCCCTCCCCTCTAGTCACTGCCAGTTCCTTATTTCCGTGTTGCTGGTTCTCTTTTGCTCATTTGTTTATTTGGTTCATTAGACGCCTCTTATAGGTGAGATCATATGATATTCATCTTTTACCACCTGGTTTATTTTACTTAGCATAATACCCATCAGTTCTATCCATGCTGTTGCTAAAGGTAGGAGGAGTTCCTTCTTTCTTTCTGCTATGTAGTATTCCATTGTGTATATGTACCACAGTTTTTTGATCCACTCATTTACTGATGGGGACTTAGGCTGTTTCTAGCACTTGACTATTGTAAATAACACTGCTATGAACATTGGGGTGCATAGGTTCTTTCGAATTGTTGTGTCAGGATTCTCAGGGTATAAATAATCCCAGCAGTGGGTGGGATTGGTAGATCAAAAAGCAGTAATATTTTTAGCTTTTTGAGGAAATTCCCTATTGTTTTCCACAGTGGTTGCACCAGTCTGACTTCCTGTCAACAGTGCACTAGGTTTCCTTTTCTCCACATCTTCACCAGCACTTGCTGTGTGTTGATTTGTTAATGATGGGCGTTCCAACAGGTGTGAGGTGGTATTTTTATCTCATTGAGGTTTTAATTTGCATCTCTCTGATGGCTAGTTTTGCATCCTTTCTTCTGTGTATGGGCCCTCTGTATGTTCTCCTTGGATAAGTGTCTGTTCAGGTCCTTTGCCCATTTTTTAATCAGATATTTTGTCTTCCTGATGTTAAGTTGTATGAGCTCCTTATGTATTTTGAAGACAAAACCCTACCAAAGGGACAGGAGCATAAAATGGAATAAAAATAGCCTCTTCAATAAATGGTGTTTAGAGATCAGGACAGGTATATGCAAAAAAACAAAACAGAAGAAGAAAGAAAGAAAGAAAGAAAGAAACTAGACCACCAACTTAAACCATACACTAAAATAAACTCAAGATGGATAAAAGACTCAAATATAAGTTGTGACATCATAAACATCCTAGAGGAAAACATAGGCAGTAAAATTTCTGATATCTTGTGCAGCAATATTTTCACCAATATATCCTTTAGGGCAAGGGATATAAAGGAGAGAATAAACAAATGGGACTACATCAAATTAAAAAGTTTCTGCATGGCTAAAGAATATATCAGCAAAATGCAAAGGGAACTAACCATATGGGAAAACATACTTGCCAATGACATCTTGGACAAGGGTTGATCATCATTACATAATTTTTATACTTTCATTTCTTTTTCTCTGCTACACGGACCCTCCTTTACCTCATCAACGTACCGAAACAATGCACCTTTGAAGCCTTCACTTAAATATGACTCTCTTTTCCCTTTTTCCACCTGACCCCTTCCACCAGCACCTTGTACAGCATAAATGACATAATGCTATAACGATTTATTATCTCCCCAATAGACAGCGAGACACATGGGGCACATTGTAGATGCTCAATAAGTGTTTCTTGAATGAAAGTAAATGAAAGACTAGTCTCCATGTTTTAAAACTTTCTTAAATGTCTGCTTTCTACCTAACATAAATTTCTAGTCAAGGAGAAAAAGAAATCAACACACTTGAGTTCGTTCTAGGAATACTTCCAAAGTTCACTCATGAACCAAGTCTTCCTTTCACAGGGAGTTGTATTTCATACAAAGGTGTTACAAATGTAGGAGGAATGAATCACTTTTCGTTAATGAAGGCCATCGAGGCTTTACTTCTGCTGACATGACTCTCTCATCCCTACTTGTACTTACCTTGAACCACTGGCTTCAGTATGAGAAATCTTTCCTAGAGAGTTCTATAGAGTTTTTAATGGCAGATGGGATTGCAAATTGTTGGCTGCTCCTTGGCAAAGAACATGTGACAGGTTTTTCTCTGAGGCATTTATTGTTTTGTTTGGGGGAAAAAAATGAAAAAGAAAAGAAAGAAAGATAGGAAGAAAGAAAGAAAGGGGGGAGCGGAGGGGGGAAAGAGAAAGAAAAAACTGCTTTCAAAGTTACCTTCACACAGTCTTAGAACCACTTAACACACCCTATTTTAAGTTCTGATTGATGGTGAAACAAGGATGTAACATTCTAGACTTTGAACTTTAGGTCATAAAACCTGGCTATTTATTTAATATAATTCTCATGAAAAGTAGTAGATTTTTGCTGTTTTGAAATAGATGTAAGTGTGCTTTGCGTGTTCAGAATTGATCTAGAAAATTAAGTTTAATGACTAGTAAAATTTAGGCTACAAGTCACACGGCACTTTCTACATACCTCTTTTATAATATATAGGACAGTAATTTGTAATTTTGTGTTAAATGTTCTTGCCCCCAAGAGGTTTTTGAATTTTATTGGAATTTGTATTTCCATGAGATGGCAGAGTTTCTGGTGTATTGTATACACTCAATATCTACTTCTTAGATGAATAACTAAAATTGAATAACCCTTCCTTATAACCATTATGGGAGCACACAGGGGTCTTTACCATCACTCTCTATAACATGGAAACCATCAGGGCCTGAATCAGGCCAGGGAGTCATGGCGTTTTCAGTCTCAGACCATGCAATAGAAACTGCTGTTTGGGCTTGCATTAAATATCCCTTCATCGGGTAACAGCACCTAGAATTTTTCTGAGGGGACCAATCTTTTCACATGGTCAGCCCACATAACTCATATTGCGGCTAACGCCTCCATGGGCTCCAGACTAATCAGTGCATTTCCATCTCCCTCTTCCTAGCAATTGGTTCTGGGGTGGGTATGCAGCTCAGCTGTTCCAGTTAGGTGACTTCTGGGACTTCTGTGGGAATTACTGGAATTTTCATTCCAGAGATGAAAATCTGCCCTGGCTGGTGGCACAGTAGATAAGGCACCGGCCTACGAATCCAAAGGTCTCAGGTTCGATTCCCCAGCCAGGGCACATAACCAGGTTGCAAGCCAGGTCTCCAGCCAGTTCTGTAGCTGGAGGCAGGTGAAAGGCAACCACACATTGATGTCTCGCTCCCTCTCTGCCTCTCTCCATTCCCCTCTCTCTAAAAATAATAAATAAAATCTTTTAAAAATTAAAAAAAAAAAAAAAAGAGATGAAAATCTTTCTTTCCCCCTAGACTTCGAATTACATGGATGTCAGCCTGGAACTGGTGGTGACTGCTTGGAGACTGGGGTCAACACAAACAAGAACAGACCAGAGGGAAGCAAGATGGCAGATCCGAAGGGCCACTTCTGCATATCTTGATCCTGCTATGCCGGAAGCTTCGCATATTGATTGCTTTGGCTATGTAGCATGAGAGAGTTGTAAACCTTTGTTGTTTTTGCTTGTAATTTGGGGGTGTTTTGTTGTTGTTATTGTTGCTTTAAACTGCACCATAAACAGCCAGTTTATCCTGGATGATTCAGGCAGGTCGTTAGCAACACCATCTTAAAGATAGTCATCTCTCTATATTTTTATTTATTTAAAAAAATTTTAAAGACTTTATTTATTATTTCCAGAGGGAAGGGAAGGGAGAGAGGCAGAGAGGGAGAGAAACGTTGATGTATGGTTGCCTTTCACCTGCCTCCAGCCACGGACCTGGCTTGCAACCTGGCTTGCAACCTGGTTATGTGCCCTGGCTGGGAATTGAACCAGTGACCTTTGGGTTCGCAGGCTGGCGCCCATCCACTGAGTCACCAGCCAGGGCCTTGTCTATATATTTTAAATATCTCAAAAGAAATATCAGAAGTGAGAGTGTACCAAAAATCTGTATTTTAGTGTTTTAACACAGTCACAAAATAGGTATGAGAAGGCCTCATCCATGCCCTTTCCAGCCTTCTGCAAGGCTATGTGCCTATTGCATTTCACCTCCTCAAAAGGTGACAAGATGGAACTGTAGATTCAAAATGGTGCTATAGGTGGAGCGGTAACTAGGGTGGCACTTTCTTTCTACCCAGCTACTCCAATGAATTCCAAATAATTTAAAAACTTTTTTCTAATCTATGTTTAACACCCTAAGTGGGACAAGTTTTTTCAATTCACCATTCCTTCTTGGTTTATGGATTTTACTCTTTGGTTGCTAACTTGGCACTTTAAAAAGGAGTAGAATAACGCTCTCCAGTTCCATCCATGTTGTCGCAAAAGGTAGGAGTTCCTTCTTTCTGCTGTGTACTATTCCATTGTGTAAATGTACCAAAGTTTTTTAATCCATTCATCTACTGATTAGCACTCGGCTGTTGTAAATAGCACTGTTATGAACATAGGGGTGCGTAGGTTCTTCTGAATTTGTGTTTCAGGGTTCTTCAGGTATGACCCTAGCAGTAGAATCACTGCACCAAAAGGCAGTTCCATTCTTAGTTTTTTGAGGAACTAGAGAGTATTATGCTTAGTGAAATAAGCCAGACCGTAAAAAACAAATACCATATGATCTCACCTAATACAGGAGACTAATGAACAAAACAAACAAATAAGCAAAATAGAACCAGAGGCATGGAAACAAGGAACAGACTCTTAGTGTGCAGACGAGAAGAGGAGGAAGAGGCAAAGAAGGGGAACAGTTTAGTCAAAGAACTAGTATAAATGACCCATGGACATGGACAACATGTGGGATTGACTGTGGGAGAGGGGATAGGAAGGGTGGGGCAGGGAACGACAACTGGGAAAAAATGGGAAAAATGTAATACAACAACATTAAATTAATTTTAAGAAATGAATAGGAGAGAGGTTAATGTTTAAAGTAAAGCTCTTTAAACATTTTTATCAGAATCACAGCAGGATTAACTTAAATGTAGCCAGACACCTTAAAACTTGAATAGTAGTTGTGAACCCAAGTCTCTTTTTTCTTTTCTTTTCTTTTTTTTTTAAGATTGTATTAATTATTTCTAGAGAGAAGGGCAGGGAGGAAGGAAGAAAGGGAGAGAGACATCAATGTATGATTGCCTTTCACCTGATCTGGCTGGAGACCTAGCTTGCAACCTGGTTATGTGCCTTGACTGGGAATTGAGCCAGCGACCTTTGGGTTTGCAGGCCAGCACCTAGCCAGCACCAGCCAGGGCTTCCAAGTTTCTTTTTTTTTCTGACGTATCATAACCTTCCCTTATGAGTGCCTTACCTAAAGAAGGATGGGCAGTAAGAATTCTAAAAGTACAAGTACTTGGGCCCTGGCTGGTGGCTCAGTGGAAAGGTATCAGCCTGCGAACCCAAAGGTAGCTGGTTCGATTCCCCAACCAAAGCACATATAACCAGGTTGCAAGCCAGGTCTCCAGCCAGGTCCGTAGCTGGAGGCAGGTGAAAGGCAACCATGCATTAATGTTTCTCTCCCTCTCTGCCTCCCTCCCTTCCCCTCTCTCTAAAAATAATAAATGAAATCTTTAAAAAAATAAAAAAAGGACAAATACTTGCCAGTTCACAGATAATGACATTTAAAGCCTTCAAAAAATAAGGGTTTTTGTTTGATACTCTGGTCAGCTTTTGTCACCTATTATATTCACAAACTTTAAAAAATTTGTATAATTAGAAAATTTAAGGAACTATTTTGATGTAAGTTATATATTTGATCAAAATACATTGGTATCTAAAATTTGAAGTCTGTTAAGATTGCTTTTTGTTTTAAAAATGTAGATTGAAAATTACCGATGTTAAATGAAGTAGGCAGCTACTACTCAGTGGTTGATAGTTAAGTTTTCGTTTCTTAATTAAAATCTAATAAGAATCCACCTAAAATTGTATGTCGAAGATTAATTTCAAAGTTTTATTTCAGCTGATGTGACTTTCCTTAGCTTTGTAAGGATGCTGAAATCTAGGAATAGCCAGGGGAGGGAAAAAGGACTTTCTGTATTCCAATATTTTAAATTGAAAAAATTCTCCTTTTTAACCTACGTTGTTTTTCTCCATTTGAAAGGCTAAATTCAGCTCCCAGTGAGCTCCTGAAATCCTTAATAGATCTCTCCTTGGGTTCCTAATCCCTTGCCTGGCACGTCGTGGGTTTTTGGAATGTTTATTGACAATTAAGCACTTCTTACTTAACCTAGATTTTGAACCTAAGCAGTATCTTTTCACCAGAGGCCTGAAGTGACAGCCTAACCTACTCACCTGCTGCAAACCTATCTCATAGTTCTGGGTTGTTAATTATTACCTAGAGTGATCCAGGAAACTGATTTAATTAGCAAGTTAAACGCTCCGCTACTATTTATGGCTTGTGCTGGGAGTGGATTCTAGTTCTCATTCCAGCATTTTTACCCTGGGAGGATGAGGGTCTTTGATCAGAAGTGATAGAAATGCTGGTAAAAAGCCATCCCCTCTCAAATAGCAGCAGTTTTTCCTCATCTCTGCCAACTACGGTGCCCTTGGCCTTTTAGAAGAACTAACTCTACAATAGCAGTTCCCCTAAAAGAGTAAGACTGCTCTTCTGGAAAGAGACTTTCTTTCACTAAGCTGCTGTACTTGTTACTGCCAAGGCTGCTAATGAGGTTTCTGAACGCCAGCCCACCCAGAGCTAGTGTTGTGTTTTTATCACACCAGAAACAAGTCAGCGCTGGGTCATACTCCAGGATTACATGCTGTTTTACATATTGTGCTGTTTGCAGACCAAAAAAAAAAAATTGTAGAATGTGTTTGCTCTTTTCAACATGGCTAATGAAACGCTGCTATTACCCTTTAGGATGAAATGATTTCTCCATGATCCTATTTAGAAATCATCGAATATAGAGCAGACAATTCAGGCGTCTACTTGCATAATCCAAGTGGTGATAATCACCACTATTTGGTTAGCCTTTGACTTTGGGAGCTCCACTTCTCTACCCAATTAGCACCCATGAGCCTTAGAGCCAACGTCTCTCATTCTTTAACATTTCTCTCAATACCCTCTGTTTCTCCTCTACATGTGTTTTATTAGTTGAAGCCTTCAGAAATAATGGCACTGGCAGTGCTCAGCTAGTCCCCACACAATAGAAATTATAATATCTACTAAGTTAAGGTAAAAAAAAAATTTTTAACATAGGATTTAAATAATTTTGTAGAATAGTATTCTAGGTATTTTTTGAGCTTGTGGTTGACTTCCTATGTGGTCTTAAACTAACCATTGAACTCTTATAAGAGTCTGTTGAGGTACAGATTAGGTATGTTCGCATTTGAATAATGAAGTTTACTATAGCATTAATACATTTCTCAAGCATCCCCAGATTGGGGACATTCGTTGCTAGAAATGTCTATTTCCACTATTTGAAAGGAATCTCATCTAATTTAAATGATGTGCCTTGGAGGGGGCCTATTTGAATTCATGTTCATTGAGACCCTCTGTGCTTCCTGAACTTTCATGACTTTTTCTTTCCTCAACTAAGGGAAGTTTTCTGTATTACTTTTTTTTTCAATTTAATTTATTGTTATTGTATTGTGTTATTCCTTCTTCAAACAGGTTTTCTATCCCTTGCTCCTCTTTTCTTTCTGCTATCCTTATGATATGGATATTACTACTTTTCATGTTGTTCTGCAGCTCTCTTAAAACTTCTTCATTCTTTTTCAGTCTTTTTCATTTTGTTGCACTATCTGGAAATTTTTTTCTATGTTGTCCTCCAGTTTGCTGATCTGATCCTCTGCTTTCTCTGACCTGCTTTTGATTCCTTCTATTGTGTTCTTCATTCAGAAATTATATTCTTCATTTCCTCCTGGATCTTATTGATAGTTTCTATGTCTTTTTTAATGCTGGTGTAGTTCTCAGTAAGTTCCTTTTAGGTTCCCTGAAGTTCTTTATAGTTTCCCTGGAGTTCTTTTAGCTCACTAAGATCATTGAGCTTCTCTATCATCACTATTTTGAATTCCATGTCTGATAGTATGGTTGCTTCTATTTCATTTCTATTTCCGGGGATTCCTCCTTTCCTCTCAATGTGGGGGGAGGGGGGTGTTTCTTTGTCTCCCCATTTTAGGTGACTCTTCTTGTTTGTTTTTGCTTTTTCAATTTGTTTTCTTTGACTTCCTGACTTTGTGGTATATCAAAACCCAGAATTTATTTATAAAACATTGTGAATTTATTCTTACATTATAAATTGACTTCAAAGTACTCTCCATCTGATGCGATGCACCTATCAAGACATTTTTCCCACTGTTCAAAACAAGTTTTGAATTCATCAATTTTTATGCTTTTTAGTGCTTCCACGTTTTTTGTTTTACTCCTTCTTCATCCGCAAAATGTTTCCCTCCAAAGATTATTTTTCATGCAGGGAAACAAACAAACAACAATGAAAAAATAGATTGGGTGAGTAGGGAGGGTGGAGCATGGGGGTCATGCTGTTTTTGGCCAAAAACTGGTGAACACTGAATGCTATGTAAGTGTTCATCATGCTTACACATGATGAAATGGGCAAACACATCGAAAGAGTCTTCAAAACAATTCACTGAAGCCTCTTATAACCACACCAGCTGGTGCACTGATACAGATGGGTTCTTAGAACACTCTCACCTACCAGGCGAAGCCTGTACTGAAAGGGGCCCACCCTCAGGAAGATAATTCCAGTTTTCTTGGAGGGGGGTGGTCCCTCATATATACATGAATAGACAATGATAAAGTTCTAGGAGGAGACATAGCAAGTGGATAATAGTGGATCCTTAAAGAGAAGGTTCAGGAAATGGGGGTTAAAGGGAATTTTTTATGTAAGAATGTTTTAACTTCTTTTTTTTAATTAAGGAGACTGTATTTGGCTATAACTGGTGTAACCAAAAACACAAATTCTAACCAAAAGTCTTTTGAAATATAAACATTTGTTATAATTTGAGGAAAGCATATTATACATGTTGACTATGTCTGAGTTCTTACCTTGAAAGACAAATTCAAAGACCTATTAAATTTTCTATTTCTAGTCACTAATAGATTTACTGAATGACATGACAAGGATTCTTAAGTTGGGACCATGTAAGTTACATTTCTGTGAGCCTCAGTTTTCTCGCCTGTGAAACGAGTACAAAGTTTAGGTACCTTAGCACCTGATACAGGCTCTTTGAATTCTGGCTGCAGTGTAGTCTCTCGTCTCTGTGTTTTCAGCCCACCCATTTCGCACCCCCACTAAGCTCTAGCCTCGATATACTCACCATTTTCAAACCATAAACCTTATTCTTTTGGCTCATCTAGTTCCTTCTGCCTGGAATGCCTTCTTTCTCTTCTCTGCCAAGCCAGCTTTTACCTTACATTCAAAGTCCACCTCTATGATACTTCCTATGTGTAACTTCTGAATTCCACTGCCAAGGTATACAATACTTGGGCGTACATCTACTGGAGAATGACTTCTAGATTGCCTTAAAAGAGATGTGTTACACATGAGGCCAGGCAACCCACTTCTCACACTCACTACTGTATCCCAACACTAGCAAGGCACAGACCATATTGTAGGTGTGCAATGAGTATTCACCAAATACATGATTAGTGTATTAATATATTTTTCATGTGCACTAAATTGCAAGTCCCTTGAGTACATCCTAATTTCCCTAGCACTAAGCATAAAGCCTATTGGATATTTGTTGAATGCATTCATTTAGCAAATGCCTGGAACTATGCTCATGTGCTTTCTGGGGAGAAAACATTCACAGGTAATTCTTTAGCCAGAATGAGTCATTCCTAGTACACATTAGTGCTTTTTTAAAAAGCAGATAGCATGTTTAATTTTATTCCATGAGAAAATTTTTATAAAAATGAGCAGTTTGCTGCGATTTAGATACACGAAGCATTAATATATACAATGTTAACTAACTTGCTCAGGGACTGCTCTGTACTATAATGTGCAGAGTGTAAATATACATAAGGATTACCAAGAAGTAAACTGCACTTTCACATCTATGTGAGAAGCCTCAAGGTGGCGATAATATAATGAGAAGTAAATGTTCCCAAGCCTTGTGACCTTATCTGTAATTATATCATGAGGGCACTAGAGTAAGTGATCATTGGGAAGGTAAAATTGTGCCATAGAAAGGCTCATCTGAAATATATTAAAATTTAAAATATATATATATAACTTTAACTCTGGAAAAACATGCCAAATAATGCCTATAAAGATATTTACAAAATACCTTTTATAGTTTACAAAAGAAAAACTGGAATAACCTAAATGATCATCACTAGGGATTAGTTAGGTAATTAAGCTCAACCCCTGTAACGGACTACTGAACAATTGCCTAGAAAGATGGGGCCTAGCCCTGACTGGTGTGGCTCAGTGGGTTAGACATTGCTCAGCATACTGAAAAGTTTCTGGTTCAGTTCCCAGTCAGGGCACATGCCTTGGTTGCAGGCCAGGTCCCCAGTTGGGGATGTATGAGAGGCATGTGTGGGAGATGTTTCTCTCCCCACCCTCTCCTCTCTCTCTCTAACAATAAATAAATAATCTTGAAAAATATTAAAAAAAAAAAAAAAGATGTTGCCTGTTTCTCTGATGGATTAAAAGAGGAATCACCCAGGGATTCTCTGTATATAAAGTTCAAAGTAGTAAATAGCATTTCTCTTATTTTATGATTTTTTTTCATAATGAACATACGTAGCCCTTGTTCTAAAAAATATTATTTCAATATTAAGATAGTTTCCTGCGGTTGCATTCTCCAATTGACCTTTTATGTTTAGAAATTTACTTCATGCTAACAGACTCTGCAGCCTAGATGGAGACATTGTGCGGTGTTAACATCCTTAAGAAAAGATTCTGTCTTCTGGCTAATGAAGACTAGGAAAGATAAATCGAGCTTGCTGCTGTTTCTTAAAACATGTAGCTACTTGATAGAAAATTGAGTTTGAATTGAGTAAGAAGTGCTACGGTCTATTTGGGTTTGATTGTGACGTTTTAGTAGCCATGATTAATAATTGTTAACCACTTCCTTTCCTCCTATGTTCTAATGAAAATATGCCAGGCTGTTTGGATCATTGAAACTTGATATTTTTTTCTTAGAGAAATGTGTTTATATAAGTGTTAAAAATTTTCAAACTGTCTGTATATATTAGAATTGTGCTCAAAATGGGTTAAAAGGAAAATTTAGTTTAAAGAGAGAATTTAGTATACACATATATATATATATATATATATATATATATATATATATATATGGAAATCTGTATGTGGTCTGAAGAGTTAAAGAACAAAGTTTGTAAAGTAAAATTATAACTTAAAACATATCATATCTAACTAGATTGACCTTTTACACTTATTTGTAAGAAATAATAGACTTATTCTTTCCAAATGAAAATTATTGTTCTCTTAATCTTGGATATTTAACCTTTTCCATTCATATTTTGCCTTCCCTAAATGAGTCATAATTCAGTATGACCAACACGAAGCTAAACCCAAATGTCATAAAGATCTCTGTTTATCTTTATTTAATTTTTTATATCGTAAGGTTATTCTGGTATCATAATATTTCAGTTTATTTTTTATTGTATTTTTTCCATTACCATTTATCCCCCTTACATTCTCTTCCACTTTTACCGCCCCCTCCCCACAATCCTCACACTGTTGTCCATGTCTATGAGTTCTTTCTCTTTTTTGCTCAAGTGTTTATCTTTAGATATGGAATGTTTATACAGCTTTTCCAAGCTTTGGGCTTCTTCCTATCACACAAATCTCTGGAATCCTCAAACTAGTTTGTTTGTTAGATTTTAAGGCTCCTTTTAACTTCCATTTCTACTCCTTTCTAGAAAGTTCACAGCATGGTGATACACCTTTAACAGGCTCAATGAACTGAGAATCAAGAAAAAAAAAAACTTGGATTAATTGAAATACTTTAATCATCTTATTTATAAGTTAATTGTAGTTTTATTTTAAAAACTACATGGAACAGTTTGGGGACTGAAAATCATTCTATTGAATGTATTAATAACTATAATTATATGCTCACATATGTTCACTAACATTTTGATAAAGTGTTTCTATTTGGTTAGCTACTTTGACCTTCGTTTTCTTTCAAGTAGAATTGTTGTCTGTGAAATATGTATTAATAGATTCAAATTATTTCACTTCTAAAATAAACCATTTATGTAAAAAAAAACTTAGTTTAAGTTAGTTCTGCTATATTTGATGGTCTTTTTAATAGAACCTAAGACTAGTCAAAGGAGCAAGTTATCTTAAAGAAAAGAGTGCAATAGAATGTGTATTATCTTAGTTTATATTTCCTATCACACCTGGCTTTGTATTTCTGCCAACTAACTGTGTTACCCTGGTCAAAGTTAACCTCAGTATTCTTCAGAAAATGAGGGATTAGGGCTAGGGAACTCTTAAACCCCTTCCCTGAAGGAGAGTTTGTTCCCAGGAGCATGTCACCCATGAGAGCTCCCTGAGATGTCTACAGCTAGGTTTTTTGTTTTTTTTTTTAAGATTTTATTTATTATTTCCAAAGAGAGAGGAAGGAAGAGAAGCAGAGAGGGAGAAAAACATGAGGGAGAGAAACATCAATGTATGGTTGCCTTTCACCTGCCTCCAGCCACAGAGCTGGCTGGAGACCTGGCTTGCAACCTGGTTATGTGCCCTGGCTGGGAATCGAACCAGCGACCTTTGGGTTTGCAAGCTGGTGCCTTATCCACTGTGCTACCAGCCAGGGGGCTATAGCTAGTTTTTAAAGAGTTTTCTTAGCTGTATCTATTACTTTTCTGACAGTCATTTTATATATTTTTCCATCAGGAGTAATATTTTTCAATGGTAGATTTTAATGTTTGCTGTGAATATTTTGTAGGCTAAATATTTCAAAGTCTTCACTGCAAAGAATTACTAGTACCAAAGATTAGATTTTAATTCTTGGTGTCATTTTGGGACGTCTAGAGAGAGGTTTGAAATGCAGTTTATTTAATCTATGGTTATCTAGTGAATACAAAAAAATGCAGCCAGTCACCTATCCCCTAGCCTTTGGCATTGTCATTAAAGAGAGGACTATGGTTGTGCATGGAACTATGTTGGGTGTCACTGTGAATCAAGCTTTCAACTGCTCAAAATTACACAACTTATGTGAATATGAAGAAAATACCACATTTCTATTCAAAGCCCATGAATAAGGTCTGTCCTGAAAGTATCGAGCCAATGTCAATTATAATTAAAACAGTTTGTGCAGCTGATACTTTCGGGACAGACTTTGTATGTTAGGATTAATGTGTTTGATATAAACTGTGGTAAGCTTGCTTTGTCTAGCAAAGTTCATTCAGTTGGCAGGCTGAATACAAGACAGGTTTGTAGAGCATTAGAAACCTTCTAGAATGGCTACTCACAGCATTTAATAAGCATAGCTGAAGATCATAGGTGGGTTCGAGTTATGCCCCAAAAGAGAAGCTAGGTGCTGATGGATGACAGATGTTTAGACGAGTTCTGCATTGGCTGCTTTATGTTTGCAGGAGAGGGGACAGGCTCCTTCTGTTACTCTATCCCAAGGAGCAAGAAGAACTAAGGCTGAAGCCCTTAGAGCTAAAATCCTTAACGCTTGGCACAGGAAAAGCCTGTGAGAACTCCTCCTTAACCAAAGCTCTTACATTTTTCACTTTTCTGAAGTACTAGAATCAGGGCTAGGAAAGAACTTTTAGTTAGAAACTTAAAGTGAATTAAAAAAAAAAGTTCCATTCCAGCTTGGTTTTAGGTGAGGGGAAGGAAGAAGAGAGTGTGTGTGCTGGGTTTGTATGCTGGAGGGTTTAATTAAACTATTTGTTTAATGGCTAAGGATTACTGAGGAACCTTCTAATTATAGCTGCATTTATATAAATTGTGCATGAATCTTAAGTATATATAAACACATTGTTCCAATGGGTCTTTTGATGTTTTATGCTTAGCCACTTAATGAAATTGCTTTTTCCTAGACTAAGCCTAACTGAATGAAAAGAAAAGGCCTTCCTTCAGTGTGGCTGTGTGAGCCTGCTTGGGAAGTTTAGATGCTGCCCGTGAAGCCAAGACTTTCATTTGGGGGTGGCTCACCCTAATTCATGGCTGCGTGACTGGGAAAGCATCAACAAACATACATGGGAAGAAGACAATGACCCCGGGCCAAGGGAGAGGGAAAAGAAAGAGGGAGCCCAAGAGAATGAAGACTTGTGGGAGAACAGCTCCTTGGTTGGGGGCAGTCTGCAGAGAGAGGTGGGGATCTCTTCAACAGCTGCTATAGAGAACGGTAGTTATTGAGAGGGGGAGCGATGGGGACAAAGATTTTTGCCCATGCATGTATTCCATTTCCTTCTGCCATTTTTCTCTAAATATTTAAATTGTTCTCAATTACATTTTTAGAAGGGCTGATCTGGTTTTATGTTATGTTCAGAAAA
This sequence comes from Noctilio leporinus, assembly GCA_004026585.1. Taxonomy (NCBI): domain Eukaryota; kingdom Metazoa; phylum Chordata; class Mammalia; order Chiroptera; family Noctilionidae; genus Noctilio; species Noctilio leporinus. The sequence continues at coordinate 110,139 of PVIW01000505.1, forward strand.
ACTTGTAATTCGACAATTGTCCAAGGAATGCGTGCAACAGGTATTCCAGGGGAGTCAGGCACAGACAGCTTTAACCCACAAGGTCATTGCGCCTCTCCAGGTCAACTTGCCCCTTCTTCTATGTCCCAGAAGGCTGACCTACATGGGGACGTCAGTCTGTTTTCTGATTTAGCAAATGGGAAGCAATAACAAGAGCTTGGGCTGGGGAGGAGAGTGACATCAGGATGCATATGCTCCAAGGTCCTCTGCAGGGCTGTCATTCTGGTGGCATCCCTTGACCAAACATCACTGTTCCTGTTAAGTGGCCCTCCAACACAGTGTCTTCAATATGCAGTTGTCACTGTTTAAGGGTGGTGATGCCCCCCTGCCCAGTGCTGGCTCTGGGATGTTGCACTGCCCTTTATGACTTTCCTCCACCCTGTCCACATCTTTATAAACAGCCACCTTAATAAACTGTCCCAGCTTGTGTCCTCATCTCCTTGCTGGGACCATGATGGTACAGTCAGCCAGAGACCTAGGCTTTTTCTATCTTGTTTCACTAGTACTATCATCACCTACACGGTTATGATAATAACCATTCTGGCCCAATTGAAGGACAAAAAAAACAAATGGCAAATGTATTAGTTTCCTATTGTTGCTGTAACCACTTACAACAAATATAGTGACTTAACACAACTTCATCTTATTGTTCTGTAGGTTACAAGTCTAATGTAGGTCTCACTGGGCTAAAATAAAACTATCAAGGTGTTGCATGGCTGAGTTCTTTTCTGGAAGCAGTGGAGGAAAATCCTTTTCCTTGCTTCATCTGGCTTCTAGGGGCCACTTACATTCTTCACTTCATGGTCCTCTTCTTCCATCTTCAAAGCCAACATCAGACCAAGTCCTGCTCATGTGGATGTCTCTCTCTCTTGTGCTTCCTTCTTTTACTTTTAAGGATGCTTATGATCACACTGGGCCCACCTGCACAATCCAGGCTAATTGCCCCATCTCGACGCTAGCCAATTAGTACCTAAATTCCATCTGTAACCATCATTCTCTTTGCCATGTGATATTACATACAGGTTACAGAGCTTAGGATGTGAATATCTTTTGGGGCTATTACTCTGCCTACCACAGAGGGCAAACAGCTTCCTATTAAGGGTGTGCTCTTGAAGATGCACACCCATGCTCACTAACATTCTGTTGGCCAGAATTTAGTCATGTGGTCACATTAAATCTGCCAGGGAAGTTGAGAAATATAGTTTAAGTAGGCAGCCATGTGCCCAATTAAAATATGGAGGAAAAGTAAGAAATAGGAGGATGGATATTGCACAGAAATTTTTAAAGCCTGTGCCCATCAAGCTCATTTGTTCTTGCCTGTTTGCTTTAACTTGATTTTGCCCCAGTTAATTTTGGTTAATTCTATTTTGCCTAATTCTACTGGCTTTGAGCTGCCTTCATCTGGAATTGGTTTCTAATTTAGGAGAAGACATAGAGTTGTTTTCTTCATACCTAGGAAAGATAAAAAAAAACCTCAAATAAACAACCTAATCCTACATCTAAAAGAATTAGAGGAATAACAACAAACAAAGCCCAGAGTAAGTAGAAGAAAGGAAATAATATCAGAGTAAAATTGAATGACATAGAGACTAAAAGAATAATTCAAAGAATCAAAAAATTCAACAGCTGATTCTGTGAAAAGATAAACAAAATTGACAAGCCTTTAACCAGACTCATCAAGAAAAAAAAAAAAAAAGAGAGAGAGAGAGAAAGGACCCAAGTTAATAAAATCAGGAATGAAAGAGGAGAAATTACAACTGATATCATAGAAATGCAAAGGATTGTCAGGCATTACTATGAACAACTATATGCAAAGAAATTTGACAACTTGGAAGAAATGGATAAATTTCTAGAAACATATAATTTTCCAAAACTGAATCAAGAAGAAGCAGAAAGCCTGAATAGACTGATAATAATTACTGCATTTGAAGCATTAAAAAACAAAACAAAAAATCTTCTGGCACACAAAAGCCCTGGATTGGACAGATCATGGTTGAATTATACCAAACATTTAGTGAAGAATGAATTCTCATCTTTCTCAAACTATTCAAAAAAGAAGAAGAAGGAGGAGGAGGAGGAGGAGGAGGAGGAGGAGGAGGAGGAGGAGGAGGAGGAAGATTCCCAAAGTCTTTTTATGAGGCCAGTATCCTAATTCCAAAACCAGGTCAAGATATAACAAAGAAAGAAAACTACAGGCCAATATCTCTGATGAACAGAGATGCTAAAATCCTCAACAAAATAATTTGAAAATCGGATCCAGCAATACCTTAAAAAGATCATACACCATGATAAAGTGGGCTTTATCCCAGGGATGCATGGATGGTATAATATTTGCAAATCAATAAATGTAATACACCACATAAACAAAACTTATCCTCCAAAATATATCAATAGATGCTGAAAAAGTACAGCACCCATTTATAATAAAAATGTTCAGCAAAGTGGGAATAGAGGGAGCATACTTCAACATAATAAAGTCCATATATAATAAACCAACAGTCAATATCATACTTAATAGGCAAAAGCTAAAAGCTTCCCCTCTAAGATCAGAAACAAGACAAGCATGTCTGCTTCCACCCCTTTTATTTAACACAGTATTGGAAGTTCTAGCCACAGTTGATCAGACAAGAAAAATAAATAAAAAGCATCCAAATTGGAAAGGAGGAAATAAAACTGTCATTATCTGCAGATGACATGACAATGTACATAGAAAACCCTATAGTCCCCACCAAAAAAAAAAAAAAAAAAAAAAAAAAAAAAAAAAAAAAAAAAAAAAAAAAAAAAAAAAAAAAAAAAACACTCAATGTAATAAATGAATATGAAAAATAGTTGGATACAAAGTCAATATTTAGATATTGAAAACATTTTTGTACACCAACAATGAAATATCACAAACAGAAACTAGGGGGAAAATGCCATTTACTATAACAACAAAAAAAATAAAGTAGCCCGGAATAAACTTAACCAAGGAAGTAAAAAGACCTGTACTCAGAAAACTACAGAACGCTGAAGAAAGAAGTTAAGGATGATACAAATAAATGTAAGTATGTACTGTGTTCATGGATTGGAAGAACTGATATCATTACAATGTCCATACTACCCCAAGTAATCTATAGATTCAATGCAATTCCTATTATAATACCAATGACATATTTCACAGATTTAGAACAAATATTTCAAAAATGTAAATGGAACCAAAAAAGACCCCAAATAGCCTCAGTAATCTTGATAAAGAAGAACAAAGTAAGGAGGGATTACAATATTTGATATCAAACTATATTACAAGGCCACTGTAATCAAAACAGTATGGCACTGGTATAAACCCAAACATATAGATCGATGGAACAGAATAGAGGGCCAAGAAATAAACCCTGTCTTTATGGTCAATTAATATTTGGGCCCTGGCTGGTGTGGCTTATTAGATTGGTGCTGTGCTGTGAACCCAAAGGTTGCTGGTTTGATTCCCCAGTCAGGGCACATAACCAGGTTGTAAGCCAAGTCTCCAGCCAGGTCCTTAGCTAGAGGCAGATGAAAGGCAACCATACATTGATGTTTCTCTCCCCTTCTTCCTCTCTCCCTTCCCCTCTCTATGAAATAATGAATAAAATCTTTTTTTTTTTTTTTTTTTAATGAGAAATGTTTAAAAAATTGACATAGGGGGCAGGAGCATAAAATGGAATGAAAAATAGCCTCTTCAACAAGTGGTGTTGGAAGAACAGGACAGGGACATGCAAAAAACTAAAACTAGACCACCAACTTACACCATACACCAGAATAAATTCAAGATGGATAAAAGACTTAAACGTAAGCCATGATCCCATAAAGTCCTAGAAGAAAATATAGGCAGTAAAATTTCAGATATCTCACGCAACAATATTTTCACCAACATATCCTCTAGGGCAAGGGAAATTTAAAAAAGAATAAACAAATGGGACTACATCAAATGAAAAAGCTTCTCCATGGCTAAAGAAAACATCAGCAAAATGAAAAGGGGACCAATCATATAGGAAAATATATTTGCCAATGATACCTCGGACAAGTTTTTTTTTTTTTTTTTTTTTTTTTAAAGATTTTATTTCATTATTTTTAGAGAGGGGAAGGGAGAGAGGCAGAAAGGGAAAGAGACATCAATGTATGGTTGCGTTTCACTTGCCTCCAGCCACAGACCTGACTGGAGACCTGGTTTGCAACCTGGTTATGTGCCCTGGCTGGGGAATCGAACCTGCGACCTTTGGGTTCGCAGGCCAGCGCTTTAACCACTGTGCTACCAGCCAGGGTCCTCGGACAAGTTTTGATCTCCAAAGTATATAAAGAATTCATATGGCTCAACACCAAGAAGACAAAAAATCCAAATAAAAACAGGCAAACGCTTCTTCAAGGAGAACATACAGAGGCCCCATAGGCATATGAAAATGTGTTCAACATCACTAGCCATCAGAGATGCAAATTGAAACCACAATGAGCTACCACCTCACACCTGTCAGAATGGCCATCATCATCGATCAACAAGTACTAGTGAGGATGCTGAGAAAAGGGAACCCTGGTGCACTCTTGGTGGGAATGCAGACTGGTTTAGTCACAGTGGAAAACAGTAAGGAATTTCCTCAAAAAACTAGAAATGGAAATGCCATTTGATTATATCTGAAGAATCCTTAAATACCAATTCAAAAGAATGTATGCAGTATTATTTGCAATAGCCAAGTGCTGGAAACAGCCTAAGTGCCCATCAGTAAATGAGTGAATAAAAAAACTAGGATACATTTACACAATGGAATACTATATAGCAGAAAAATGAAAGAACGAACTCCTACCTTTTGTGACAGCATGGATAGAACCTGAGAATATTATATCAAGAGAAATAAGCCAGGCTGCAAAAGGCAAATACCATATGACCTCACCTATAAAAGGAACCTAATGAACAAAACAAAGAAAAGAGCATAATAGAATCAGAGACGTGGAAACAAGGAACAGATTGACAGTGACCAGAGCAGGGTGGAGGGAGAAGAGAAAGAGAGGGGGAAAAGGGGAAGGGTCTAGTCAAGGAAGAGGTGTAACTGACCCGTGGACGTGGACAACAGGGTGAGGGTTAACTGTGGGAGGAGGGGTAGGTGGGGCAGAGGAGAGCAATGGGGAAAATTGGGACAACTGTAATGAAACAACAATTAAAAATTAAAAGTAAAAATGTGGGGCCAAATTTCCTTAAAATAATCCTACCGAAGATTCTTAAATAGAAGCAATGTGCTCTATTATGTATCAGTTATGCAAAAAAAGTTAATGTAAATCATAAACCCATTTGAAATGAGACAATGTGATCTTTTATACTAAACAATAACTACATAATTGCTAATATTTTGAAAATAAGTAGGATATTCACAACAGAAATTTTTTGCAGAGAAATTATGAAAAGTAACTTAATATTTAGTTTTTGAATATTGGGGAGAATAGAATCCTTTGGTTGAGAATAAATATGTAGGAAAGTGTGTGTAAAAACAAGTTACATTTTGAATTATATGCATTTTATTCAGAATAGAATAACAATTTCATAGATAAAGCAAATACAAATACAAATAAAATACAGGAGCACTAGTATATATCATCATATATATTCCATTTGAGTATTAGACATATTATTTGATTCACTTTAACTGAATTTGTTTCTATTTATTTATCTTTATTTTATCATAGTAAGAGCATTTAACTAGAGCTCTACCCTCATACATTTTTAAGTGTATAATACATGACTGTTAACAATACATATAATAATGTACAGCAGATCTCTAGAACTCATTCATCTGATTTAACTGAACTTTTATACCAGTTGGTTAGTAATTCCCCATTCTCCCCTACCCCCAGCCTCTGACAATTTATTCTAACACCTAGGTTCATTTGACTGAAATAAGTATTAGTAAATAGAATACTTATTCAGATTTGTACTTGTCATATGTAACTAATTATTTTGAAGTTCTGAAAGGCAAGAAGAAAAGTTTCTGAACCCAGATATTATCTCTTTACTTCCCCCTTTCTATTCCAGATGAAGTAGCCTTTCTTGGGCCCAGTTCTAGTCCCCAGCCACCCTGAGCAGGTGCACAGCGAGGACAGGGCCCTGAGGAGAGGAGGCAGCAGAGACCCACCATTTGTTTCCCTCGGGTTTGCTCATCAGAAACCTGACGTGAAGGCACAGGCCTTTGCACTTGAACTCTGCCTAACAGGCTGTATATTTATTTTCTTGCTCAACAATTTCATTTTTAATGGCAATGACTTGACCTTCTAACTGTTTCAATTGATCGGCTTTTTCTTGCTTACTTAGATTCAAATCTTGGATCTTCTTTTCTAAATCTAAAAAATAAATGAAAAATAAATAAAAATTTAAGAAGTGGATGATACATTTCTATTTGATGGACTCCTCTTGGACACCCACATGATACCAAACACAGAATTTTATGTATCTCTTAAAGATATATTTAGTTCGTGTTTTGACTAGATAAAACATTTATTTTCAGCAGACTTCCCAAGATTTTCATATATATTAGACCAAATTTTTGCCTAAAAACATTTTATATCTAAAGGCTTTTATCAATGTGAGTCTATAGTTAGTTAGAATGTACTAGAAATGAAGAAACAGATGATAAGCCTTGATTGGATCTGATGAAGTGCTGTATTTCTAAGATTTGTTCTACTTTAAGTGTACTTTTTTTTTAAAGCTGATTCTTTTTTAAAAGATATTATTTTTTATTTTCTGAGAGAGGGGAAAGGAGAGAGGCAGAGAGGGAGAGAGACATGCCTCCAGCTACCGACCTGGCTGGAGACCTGTCTTGCAACCTGGTTATGTGCCCTGACTGGGGAATCGAACCAGTGACCTTTGGGTTTGCAGGCCGGCGCCTTATCTACAGGGCCTAACTGCACTTTTTTATTTTTTTTTAAGTGTACTTTTTAACATGTGTTTTTCGCTCTAGGGTTTCCCAGTCTTTTAGTAAAAAGGACTGCCATTTTTACTTCATTCTCTTCTGCTAATATTGAAGTCCTTGGAGAGTGCGAAAAACAGTGATGCCCTTCTTCCTCCTATCTATCCATTCATCCTTCAATCAATAAATATCTGGGAATTATATTAAATGGTAGGAAGGAGCCACTGAGTCGGGGATGAAGGAGGCATAATGAGCTGCAGTTAACAGTGAGGTGGCCTTTAGAAAAGAAACTGGCTTTAGGCTGAAGAAAGGTACATGTTCCACTTCACTTGGTCAGATCACACCTGGACACTCATTTGGTTTGGGAGAACTGTTAAACTAGCATGCAGCATGTGTTTAGAGAAAAGAACCAGATTGTAAAGAAATTTGAAACTGTCCTGTGCACAGTATGGTGCTGATTATCGTTGATAATATTGTACTGTGCCCATGAGTAGAGCTTAAGCATTCTCAAAGGTAGCAAAAAAAGAAAAAAGGAACCATGTGAAGTGATACACGTGTTAACTTAGTTGTGGTAATAATTTCACAATGTACATGTCTAGCAAATCAGTACATTGTACAGTTTAAATACATACCATTCTTTTTGTCAATTATACCTCAGTAAAGCTGGCAAACAGAAATGATACCTGTTATTCTTCTTATCTTGTCCTCTGTATCTCCAGCCATTTTTTCTGCTGCATCTTTTAGCTGTTTCACTTTTTCTAATGTTTCCTTGGTCAGTCCTGTCATGCTTGTCTTATATTGAAGAGTCGCATATTGATTTTTTAGCTCAACAAACTCCTGTAACAGAGCAACACTCCCATTATCAGAAAATATTTATAAAGCATGTGTACATACATGATCTTTGCCTGATACTGTTCACAAAAGGAGTATGAGGAATCCATAATTCAGCCAATATGCTTGAGTTATTCTGATTCCAACAGGGCTTTTATTTGAATTGTTTCAGGTCGAAAAAAAATCTCAGCTTTAGTGAATTAAAAATAAAACTCTATTACAAAATATCAATCATTACTCCATGTTAGGGCAACTATTTATTTATTTATTTATTTTCAACGTGTGGTTGCCTTTCACCTACCTCCAGCCACAGACCTGACTGGAGACCTGGTTTGCAACCTTGTTATGTGCCCTGGCTGGGGAATCGAACCTGCGACCTTTGGGTTTACAGGTCGCCTTATCCATTGTGCTACCAGCCAGGGCCTAGGGCAACTATTTATGAGGCACCTATTATTTGTCCTGAATTACACTAAGATGCAAGATCCAGAGGACCGAATGACACACTCTTGCCCTTGACAAATCTCCAGGTGAGGGGGGCAGCTGCATGTGCAAGATGCAGGACAGATGAGGGGTGAAGATTCAGAAGCAGCAAGGATAAAAGGTAAGAGGGAAATGAGGTGGAAAGGGAAGTAGAAGTGTTACTATGAAGATCTCCCTCAGAAATAAGAATGGAAATCTGTGGGTCAGCTTGTGTAGTTGAGAGCTTAGGGTGTTAAATGGAAGAATAAAGGCCAGACCTGTATAGAATATAGAATATGGCAATGGGAAGAAGGTGGTGGGCAGGAAGCACTTTCTCAACCTCTGTGCCATAGAAAATGTTCCCAACTTCCACATCGGTGGGAACTTTACCCAGCACACTAGGGATTTAGAAGCAAGATAACAGGCCAATTGTAAAAACACATAAACATTTTTCGTTTGTTTAAGCTACCATATTAATGCTACCAACCAAAGATAGCTTGCTATGAAAATGAATTGCTGTTTTTTTTTTCCAGAATCTAAATTAATGGACCACTTTCCACAACTGTTTAATTAACCCAGTCTGAGTTTTGTAACTCCATTCATTCTCTGGCAGGTGACTTTCACTTCTTGTTTTCCCTATATGTTATGTGATTTCATTGAGTGAAGGGCAAATACCGACAATATAGTGACATAAACCATGAGGCTTTGGAAGCTCAGGAAAGATTTGACCAGGAGGTCACTAAGGACACCGGCATGAGGTGATGGGGAGTAAACACTCTGACGTGATTTGTGCAGAGGACTTATGTCCTCCCCGGCTTCATGCCCATCAGGTCCCTGCGAACATAACACCACTGATCATGGATCAGCATCAGAGGAAATACTGAGAAGTGGCACAACCATCTGGGGTTAGAGGATTGGCTTTCTCAAAGAAGAATGATTTGCTCGTGGTGGCAGTAGTAGGACTAATGACCTCCTCAAGGCCCCCAGCCCCGCCACGGGCCCATTCAGCCTGGGCCTCCACAAGGACCGCCTGCTCTTGGTTCCTTCGCAGCTTGTCCCGCAGCTGGGAGAGTCCATCCTCCAGAGCTGACTGCTGCTGTGCTAAGTCCAGTTCACTCTTAGTCTCCTTGGCTTGATTTTCAGTCTATTGATTTAAAGATGGGAAAGGAGAGAATTTCTTTATGTCACAGGAGAACAAATGATATAATTACCCCCTAGAAAATAAGCTAGGTGTAAAGGGAAAGAAAATCGTTCCATTGATATTTCTGTTCCATTCACACAAGAAAAATGTTACGATAAAATATTTCAGACATACAAGAGGGTCTAGAAGAAAATATGGTACATGTCCACATACCCACCCACCAGCCAGTTTAAGAATGAAGTGAGGCCAATGAGACAAGGCCCCAGTGTACCTCTCCCTATCACATCCCTTCTCTCCCCTTAAAGGTGTCCACCTTGAGTCTAATACCTGTCATTCTATGTTCTCTTATATGCTTTTTACTATATCCCTATGCAGTATTTCTAACAATATACAGTATTCTCTATGTTTAACTTTATACAAATGTATCATTATTCTATTCTACTTTTATTTTCTAATTATTTTCCAATTGATGCAAGTGGCTTCTGCTTTTTCCCCCCTTATGAATATTGACTATATTTGCCATAGGTAGGAAGCATAAGTTAAATATTTCTCAAATCTAACTTGTGTCTTGTTATCTTTTGTTTCTTATTTTTTGGTGATGCTGCTTTTGATTTTCTTAAGCATAGTAAATATTCTTACTTTGCCTTCAACATCCAGTAGTAGTAATAGCTTCAGCCTGTTGCATTTTGATTCTGTTGTTTACTGCCTTGTTTAAGGCAGTGTGTTTCTTTATATATTTGGAGGGAATCCTTTAAAGCTTGGTTTTAAGGTATATGTCTTTGGAGGGGATTTTCTGATTACCTTTGTCAGGAACTGAGGGCACTACCAACCTAGAACTTCTTTAAATGACATTTTTAGCTTGGGTTATTGGGGCCACCCAGGTAGTGTGAATATTAGCCCCAAACTCCTGTGAGAGCCAGCTGTGGTTAGCAATTCTTAGTGAAGACTTTCCCTTGCAGAGGCAAGAGACAAATCTCTTTAACATTTCACTGAAGAATTTTTCTTTCAATGTCCCACCTCTATACAGGGGTCTTATTCCCTGCTTGCTTCATTTTCTGTCTATCTAGTGATCATTAAACTAATAGCTCCAATACACCAGAGACTAAAAAATGCCTTTTGCCTTCAGGTTCATGCTTAATTACCTTTCTGAATTCAGGCTTTCCTATCTTTTTTGGTGATTTTTTTAGAGCATGAATCTGTAACTTTTTTTTTAAATAAAGGGCCAGATAGTAAATATTTTAAACTTTCTAATCCATAAAGTCTCTTGCAACTATTCAACTCTGTGCCATTGCAGTACCAAAAATAGACAACAACTAACTTTATTTATTTGATTTGTGAGCCTTAAAAGAGTCTGTTACTCTCCCTGCTATCAAAAGGGATAAACTCTGACCTCAGATCTACCTTTAATCATATGTATGGCCTTAGGCAAGTCACGGAACCTCCTTGAGTCTTAGTTTTCTCATTTGTGGCAGGTAGCATCTGCTTTATGCCGGGATTGGTCAACAACTTAATGGAATGGTGCTGGGAGAGCTTATTTCATCCTTACGATAATCCCTTCAGACACGTAAGGCAAACATGGCATTGGCATACGTAAAAGCTGGGCTGTTTCCGCACTGAACACCAGTTTCAAGTTAGCTTCAAAGAAAATAGAGAAATACCTGCAGTACGGTCTTTTTTATCTTTGCTATCTTGGCAGTCAGCTGTGTGGTGGTAGAATTTGCTCGTCCTTGAATGATTTGAACTTGTTGCAACTTATTCAACATTTTGTCAAGATTTAATAGAACATTTTCTGCTTTTCTAAGGAAAAATATTAACACATCAGATTACATAAATATGCAATTATTCATTTATTTCACCTTAAGAATGCATTTGACTCAGCTAAGTCGATTAAAACTCTTAAGACAAAGCGCTGAAGTCTTCATTGTGAGAAACAGAAATATTAAATGCTAGTAAAAACACACATTTATGCATGTACAGCAACTATTTCCCAGCTATGGACATCAAAGATCCAGCTCTTATTTTTTCTTAATTTGTTATAAGCACAGAGGTTCGCGGGATATAACACCTAAGCTTTGAACAAAACACTATCCTGAGCCAGTTCCAGTTCTGTAATTTCTCAAACTTAAGCAACAGGTTATAAATCTTCATTGGAGTGCGGATGAGAGAATCAAGAGGCTCCATAGGGAGTGAAGAGGGAACTAAAGGTCCTGCATTTTCAGGTTGTGTTTATTCAGGTTTATTTAAGCGCCACTGACATTCCAGCTGCCAGGGGCCCAGTCCGAGGTTAAAATCACAAGCATTCCAGTGACAGGCGGTTTTACAGAAATGAGCTTACTTCAAGTCAACATTCACCAGCTCCTTAGCTCTACCGGCTCACAACCACCCTTGGAAGAATGCACGAAGCAAGTGAAATATCAGACAGACCTTTGCGGAGCAATGGTTAGAAATGCTTAGAGCACAATAGCTAAATTCCAAAACTTCTCCTTCCTCATCCAACCCATCCTCTTCTCCCAATGGTAGTCTCTCTCTTTAAACAACACTAACAACTTTGTTTTTAAGAGCAGTTCTGAGTTTGCAGCAAATTTGAGAGGAAGGTACAGAGATTCCTACTAAACCTATATTGACACATCATAATTATGTGAAGTTCATAGTTTATCTTTTTTTTTTTTAAATCCTCATCCAAGGATATATTTATTTAGAGAGAGAGAGAGAGAGAGAGAGAGAGAGAGAGAGAGAGAGAGAGAGAGAAATGTTGATGTGAGATGTGAGAAACGTATAAGCCTAGACTGGGGATTGAACCCCAAACGTTTTGGTGAACTCTCCAATCAACTGAGCCAGCCAGAGCACCTTAGGGTTTCCTCTTGGTGTACATTCTGTATATTTGGACAAATGTAAAATGACACATGTCTATCATTAGAGTGTCATACAGAGTATTTTCATTGTCCTAAAATTCTCCTGTGCTCTGCCTATTCATCTTTCCTCTAAACACCTGGCAAACACTGATCATTTTTACTGTCCCCATAGTTTGCCTTTTTCGGAATGTCCTGTAGTTGGAATCATGCAGGATGTAGCCTTCCTGTCTATATTTTTTCTCTATTGTTACAGTGGGGGGTTCAGGAGCCTTCCCTTCTCATAACATCCTTTACACACATACCATATCTTTTTACTATAGGTTTCTTTTTTCTTCAAGTTTTCAATGTACTGTGCATTTTAATACATTTAGAAAGTACAACATGAAGAGGAAGGATGAGAAGGAGGAAGAAGAAAAAAACTAGGAAGGGAAAAAGTTACCAGTAACCCTACCACTTCCTAAAACACTGGCATATTCTAGCATTTTTGTCCTACAAAATTTTTTCACTCATAATTGAGATCCTCTTCCATATATAACGTTACTTTCTTTTAAAAATATTAACAATGGGATGGATGTAATACAACAACAATAAAGTTAAATTTTAAAAAAGATGCACACAAAACTAAAAAAAATAAATAAAAATATTAACATTATACTGTAAGAATTTCCGCATGTTATTAAAAATCCTTTATCCACATCATTTTTAAATAGCTGTGATTATATTGCTGTTACTTGATGTCCTCAGCTTTAAATAATAAAATATAACAAGGGGCTTGGCCTTGTAGCTGAGTCCTAACTTATATAAGTGGATCATGAGACTTTGAGGACAGCTCAGGTTTCTGGTCTCCGGGACATGGAGATGGTGAAAGCTATTGATAATGCTACCTCCATCCAGCCAACCCTATGACCCTGACCCACAGCACCCCATGCTCATAAAACATCAAGATAACGTTTCCTTTTTGCTCGGCTAAGTAAGCGTCATATCTTTTTATTATAATCTTTAAAATTCTTTTTGATATTCAAAGTCCTGCTTATTATCATAACTGTAGAAGTACCAAAAATAGGTAAAAAAGAAAGGAAAAAATACTCTGATATTCCCACCATGTGTTAAAATATTGGCATATAGTTAGCATCTGGCATTTATTGGTGTGTATTAGTATGAAGAGGTAACAGATTGCTGGAAAGGCCTTTGCATCTAAGGAAATTGGGAAGCAGGGATCCTTGCACACTACCTGCCAATCTCCCAGCTTCCTGGGCCCTCTACAGACAGCTTACCCCTCAGTTTGGGGGCCAAATTATAGGAAGATAATTTCATTTGAATGTTACAGCTTTTTAGGCAAATATTTGTTAGACAGCCTTTTAGCAGCTGGCCGTTTGAGCAAGACGAGAATATTAATACGGTACTTACTCAGATGCTTTTGCCTTTGCCAAAATCTTCTGTGCTTCATCTGCTGCTTTATTCAGCTTGTCCTCATTTGTCCTGTAGTCCTCAAAGAGTTGCCTAAGCTTCTGTATTTTGTCAAGTTCATGGATTAGATTTTGTGATGTTATTGGCAGGTGGACGCCAAGTACATGATTTGCAACCTTCTCTATGTCCTCTGGAGGCACATTTTCCTCTTAAATAAAAAGGTGGGATTCAGGTTATTATGTCTCCTAATCAAACTCTGTATCTTTTAAGTGTAGCCACTTGCATTTGCTTGTGTGTCCCTAGAGTAGATTGTATATGTCCCATAGATTCTTCTTCATGCTTCGTTTTCCCTTTGTTCAGAAAGAAATGCTCCTAATGCAGGCCTGAATACATGCTGCACAAATGCTTGTTAGAGAAGTAAAAAAAGAAAAAACTACCAACTTTGGATATTGCCCATATTTCCAAAATGTCTGCAACACTTAATTATTATAACCACAGAGTCAAAAGCAATTAAAATGTTTAGATGCCTGTCATTAAGATTCAAACACAATGAACGAGACAACCAAGAAGCGTTGGGTTTGGACCCAACAAAATTTGATCCTAATCCTCCATGGTATTTAGAAGACTCACAATTTTTGCTCATTTGCATAATTGGGTAATTATATCTGATGCTACTACTCAAAGGCCTCTTTTGGAAAGGGAATGTGACAATACAGATAAAGCACATGTGAATAACATATCATAAAGAAACTGTTACATACATCTATGCTCTGCTTTTCAGGAAAATAAAATACATCCTCTTTGAGACCTAAGTGGGAGGTGGACTGTTGTGTTGGGCTAACAACTCTTGGTCACTGTTCAGCTCCTTATTGAGGCGCAAGAGGGGTCGTTGGAGACAAAGATCTGATCCTCAAGGAGTTCACTATCAAGTGGGGAAATAGAAGTCATTCTACATAAATATTGATCATATAAGAAGAGATGAATATAAGACAAAATAATGTGGGATCCAGAGGGAAGAGAAAATATTTCAGGAAGAATTTTGAAAAAGCATTTAAACCCAGCCTTGGAGGACAGCACAGATGAAACTTGTGAAGCTGTGGGGTGAGGGAGGGACGAAACACACTCTAAGATGAGGGAACCGCAGAAGTAAAAGCTCACAAGAAGCAGTTTACACTCACTCTTGGCAGGAGAGTGGGGTGTCTAAAGTTGGAGCAGTGGAAGTTCAGAAATGCTGGGAGCAGATCACTGAAGTCCCTAAAGCAACGTGGACTTTGATCAGGAGGCAGGGGAATCAAGATAGTTCTTAACATTTCAGTAAACATTTTTGTTTTAGCTACTTGTTTCCTATAAAAAGAATATGTTACTTTCTGTAGTGTTTTTGGAAAAATGTGATAAGCATTTTAATGAACATATTAAACCATATTTTAAATGCAGTCAGGGAGCTGGTTCTTTAAAAATAGTAATTCTCTTTGTAAAAATATTCTAATAAAAATTGATTTAAATTTAACCACCTATTCAGTTATCAAATATTTACTGGCATTTATTATGAGATTATAAGTTCAACTTTTTTATATGGGACTTTCAGGAGAAATGACATATAATTTAGTTCATAAGGAATTCAGACCACAAGGAAAATATTAAGATAGACAAAGGAGACCACCATACAGTCAGTCTAATGATTGTTTTATTTGGGCTTTATAGGAAGGAAAAGAGAAAAAAATGGGTGATAAAAGGCACTGCTTCCTGGTGACCCAGGGTCTTGGAATTCTGACCAGAGAATTTTCCTTTATAGAATAGGATTTTTCTCTTTGCCTAGTCTAATTTTTGCTATAGCAATATGGACACCATTTAAAAGATATTTTGTTTTGTTTTGTTTCAATTTTTTGGTTAATTAAAGTAAATTTTTATTAGAAATTTATTCATTTGCACCCTGGCTGGTAGCACAGTGGATAAGGCGCTGGCCTGTGAACCCAAAGGTTGCAGGTTCGATTCCCCAGCCAGGGCACATAACTAGGTTGCAAGCCAGGTCTCCAGTCAGGTCTGTGGCTGGAGGCAGGTGAAAAGCAACCGTACATTGGTGTCTCTCTCCCTCTCTGTGTCTCTCCCTTCCCCTCTTTCTAAAAATAATGAAATAAAATCTTAAAAAAAAAAAAAAAAAGAAAGAAATTTATTCATTTGTAATGAGAAATAGGACTAATGTGGGAATAAGCTCTATGACCCAGTGAACTAGGTGGAAAGCAAGAATCTGAAACTATTGCACTGTTTTCACACATGAAAATAGTTTAGATTTGTGCCAAGTCAGCTGGTTTCTGCAGAAACAGCCAATGTGTTCCTTAATCCAACCAGTTCCTAAGTCACTGAAAATTTGCTTTTGAACAAACAAAATGTCCAAAAGACTGATCCCACCTCCGTTAATTTTTAGTGATTATTTTGGTCATTTTTATTGATTCTTTTTACTGCCTTTTCTTATGATGAAAATCAGGACTAGAAGCTGTTAATACAATTCCTAGAAACACTGAGATGGGGAAAATATTTGGCCACAGGGGTCTCTTCTATTAAACAGATTAATGAAGTGATTGCATAGAGTGTAACAGACATCCCAATTGTCAATTAACTCATGTGCAGATGACTATGAAAAACAAAGCCTCTTGACATTAATTCTCTATAATATTGTACCCATACTGCATCGTTTGGGAATAAGTTTTCATTAATTTCCAGCTATGTTATTTGCTTCTTATCTTAGCTAATAATTCTCTGGAGTATAAAATAAGCCTCTCTCAAAACTAGGCATAATGAGGAGTAAGTTCTTAAGTATAATAATAATTTGTACTAATGAATTAAATAGTTCCTTTTGGCCGGAGAGAACAATATAAGACTTGGAAACAGTCAATAATAATTAATAACCAATATTTTAGATGCTATCTCACTATGATGTTTATATATTGACCAAAATTTGCATATCTTGATTTATATATTCTGTCAGCAGAGGAAATGATGGAATTCTAACAGGAGGGAATATAATATGGGAATCATGCTGAACTTTCCTATTTAAAAAAAAAACAACTTTAAACACTAAGTTCATTTGGGATTATTTCATTTTAAGAAATTTTAAATCAAGAGGTATATTATGTTCCTATTTTAGGTATGTCATTTCTGATTAATATAATTTGGAATTGGTTGTGATGTTTGAATATGTATGTTTTAAAAAGAAACAAAAACTAGTTTTAATATTTAAAAAATTACCTAATAAAAATGTTTCCAGTTTTTTGATTAAAAGTTTCATTTTTTCTTCTTCAGAGTCACTTTGGTTTTTCATATTTCTCTGTTTTTCACTGAGCTGTATGGCACTGTTTTTGGAAACTTCTACCAGTTTACTTATATTTTTCATCTGGAATAAGAAAAAAATGAGGAAAACACAAAAACACACAATTAGGCACATTCTGTAATGTTTACTTACTTGGCTAGACCAAATAATAACTGTCACCAAAACTGAAATAGAAATGTAGATAATTAAATAATTTTTAAACATTAAAAAAAAGATGTTATTTATTATTTTTAGAGAGAGGGGAAGGGAGAGAGGCAGAGAAGGAAAGAGACATCAAGGTATGGTTGCCTTTCACCTACCTCCAGCTACGGACCTGGCTGGAAACCTGGCTGGAAACCTGGCTTGCAACCTGGTTATGTGCCCTGGTTGGGGAATCGAACCAGCAACCTTTGGGTTCACAGGCCAGCACCTTATCTGCTGTGCTACCAGCCAGGGCTCTAATTTTTAAACATTTTAAAGGTCTCTTTTAAAATATATGGTTTTCATTATCATGTTTGCTTAGTAATTAAGTTTATCTTTTAAAACATTATTAGTATTAAAAATCATTATTTTAAAATAATATTTGACTTTTCCTGACACAAATTAAGCTTTAATGAAACTTTAGCATTCCATAATAGCAACAGTTTTATAGAAATTACTTAGGACTACTTACTTAAAGTGCCATTATGTTTAACAAGTTGAGAGCATTTTCTTTTAACATAAGGTAAAATAGTTATTTTTCTAAACCTTTCTCAAACAATACACTTCCATTGAAAGCTTAAAAGAAAGCATTCCTTCATTAAGAAATGAGTTTGAATTCTGTGCAGGCTGTAAAGATAAATTTCAAGCACTTGTACACTTGGAGGAATGATAGGACTAAAAAGGCTTGCAACCTAGAAATGTAAATTCTTCAGTTTTTGATTTGAGAAAGATCATGGACTTTTTCTTGGAATTCAAAAAAAAATTGAGGAAAAGGAAAAAAACATAAAGCAATGGGACAATATCACCAACCAGCTGAGCTATGTTGAATAAACTGTGACAGAAGTAGGGCTAATTAGGACCAAACATAATTAAGGGGAAAAAATATCTCCCTTTATTTCCCCACAAAAAAGCCTGTTTAATTGAGCCATTGGCAAATAATAAAACAGAAAATAAATATTTACATGATTAAAATATGTCTTAATTTTTTGAGTGGCTCCTTGATTCTCTAGAACTTTCAAAACTTTAATACAGATAGCAATTGTTAAGTCAGTAGATCTTAGAAGTTCTCACAAGGAAAAAAAAGGTATAACTGTGTGATGAAATTAACTAAACTTACTGTGCTAGTCATTTAGCAATATATGTATATATCAAGTCATTAGGTTGTACATCTGTCAATTATATCTCAATATAAAAAAATGGATAGCAGTAAGAATACATAAACAGTAAAATGAGAATTACATGAATAAATACTCGGAACAGGGAAGCACCAAATTACACAGATGAAAGCTCAATGGAGATTAGTTGGTGTCGTATTCAGTAAGAAAGAGATTGCTAAATTGCTTCACTCTTAAAACATCTTTACGCAATCCATCCTCTGTCACAATTCACTCCTGAGAGTTCTCTTACAATTTCTCTGGCACTCTTTCCCCTTCTAATCAAGAGGAAAATGGCGCACCACTTTATCTACTTGACAGCCCTGCCCCTGACTCTTTCCCAGTTCTCTATTCATGGGCTAATTAAGCCAGATTCTAATATGCACTACAAGGGCTATCCTTTCAAAGAATAGCTTAATGGGGCTTGCTTAAATGGTGTGAAATCTGTTTGTTGAAAAGTTTCAATATAGTAGTTTAAAATTTCATTTACCAATTAAAGATCAGTTTAAACAAGTTTAAAATTTCATTAAACAATTAACCACTGGGATGCATTTGTTTTGCTCACTGCCCAATTTCCAACTTTTCAATGAATGCCTGGCATATAGTAGTTACTCATAAATATTTATTAAAGTTATAAAGAATAACAAGTGAAAAGCTATATAGCAATACAAAATTATGAATATAATAGTTTTCAACGTTTAGTATATGTGTTGGCTAATGAGGCTGGCTGATTAATTAATCTGGCTGCTCCAGATTTGGATTCTGGGGCATGTGGGGCAAGCATCCAGGCAGGACCAGCTGGGCTCAGGCCCACAGAGGTCAGGCTCTCTGAGCAAACTGTTGGTCTGTGTGTATGTGTGTGTGTGTACATGCACATTGTTGTGTGTGGGTGCACATGCATGTATCATAGGTGGTTCTCACCCCTTTCCCAATCTTGACCCTCTGTCCTTCTCTCCATTCTGAGATGTTTCATGTACATTTCCTTTTTGTTCAGGAATTAATTTCTGTTGCTTGCAAACAAGAACAATGACTGATATAATATTTAACTTAACATTGGTAAAAACAAAATACCACTGCAAAGTTTTTTTTTTTTAATCAAAGGATGTATATATGATGTCAAAAAATGGGGAGCGCTAGCCCTGACCACTATGACTCAGTTGGCTGAGCATCCTTCCACAAAGTGAAAAGTCATCATTTTGATTCTCAGAGGGCCATGCCTGGGTGGCAGGTTTGGATGCATACGAGAAGCAACCGATTAATATTTCTCTCTCACATTGATGTTTTTTTCCCTTTTTCCCTTCCTTTCCCTTTCTCTAAAAGTAAATAAAACATAAATTTTTATATTAAAAAAGTGAGCTAAGGAGCAGTTCATCTTGTTCTCAAAATGAATAATATTATGTATTCACAAAATATCCAAAATTATGATCCTTTTAAGATGAACATAATGTATTCACAAAAATACACACAAACAAGACCCTAAAGAAAACTAGGTAATTAAAGAGAATCCTCATCAAATGACTAGCAAAGTAAATCTTTTTAAAAAATTAATTTATGCCCTGGCTGGTAGCACAGTGGACAAGGCGCCAGCCTGAGAACCCAAATGTCGCTGGTTCGATTCCCCAGCCAGGGAACATAACCAGGTTGCAAACCAGGTCTCCAGCCAAGTCTGTGGCTGGAGGCAGGTGAAAGGCAACCATACATTGATAAAAAAAAAAAAAAAAAAAAATTAATTTATTATTGTTGTATTATAGTTGTCCCATTTTCCCCCATTGCTCTGGCCTGCTCCACTCACCCCATCCCCTCTCCCACAGTCAATTCATACCTCGTTTTCCATGCCCACGTGAAATCTTTAAAATTATCAAAGATTCAATTATTAGATCCTCAAACATTAAACGATTTTATTAAGACAAGTGATCCAGCCAAGATGGAGGCATAAGTAAATATGGGTCGCCTCTTTGCACAACCACAGCAAAAATATAACTAGACTACAAAAGTGTATCACAAGAATCAGAAAATAGAACTATATGGAAGTTGGACAACCCAGGAATTAAAGAAGACATATTTATCCAGACAGATAGGAGGAGAGTAGATGCAGAGATGTGGGAGAAGCATGGATGCACAGAGACGTGGAATGGGTGGTCATACACCCATTTGTGTTAGATAAAAATAGAGGGGAAACCTCTGAAGTGAGGGAATCTCACTCCCACACCAGACCACCCAGCCCAAGGTTACAGGAGGATACTATGTCTCCACAATTTCTGGCTATAAAAATCAGTGGGGTTGGGGTGGCAGAAGAAACTGGATGCTCAGGAGTCTACTTTTAAAGGGACCGCAACAGACTTAGGACTCACTTCTCTGGGCTCCAGCACCAAGGAAGAAGCTGGGATGGCACCAATGTCTGGCATCAGGGTGAGTGCTGGGAGACAACCTCCTCCTGGATAAAACTCCAGAGGCCAGGCAGTGAAACTGTCCCCTTTCTGAGCCCTCCCACACACAGAGCCACAGAGTGGTGACACCACATCGAAGACTCCATCAACCTGGTCCACACAGGCTGCCCCACCCTGGTGACTACCTAAGGCTCTGCCCATTCCAACTTACAAGTGCAATTTTCTATTATCGGTCATGCTACTAAGACATCCCGGGAGTCAGATCAGCTCTACGTAATGCATAAGGAAACATTCAGGAAGACTGCCAAAATAAGGAGACAAATATGTCCCAAATAAAAGAACAGAACTCCACAAAAAGAACTAAACAAAATAGAGATAAGCAATCTATCAGATGCAGAGTTCAAAACACTGGTTATTACAAGGTTCAAGGAACTCACTGGGTACTTTAGAAGCATAAAAAACCCAGGCCAAAATGAAGATTACACTAAGTGAAAAAGCAGAAATTTTACAGGGAATTTTTACAGTGGAGAGGATAAAGCTGAGAATCAAATCAAGGATTTTGAATATAAGGAAGAAAAAAACATTCTTCAGTCACAACAGCAAGAATAATAAAAGAATTAAAAAAGAGGATAGGCTAAGGAGCCTTTGGGACATCTTCAAATCCACCCACATTCAAATCACAGGGATCTGGAAGGAGAAGAGAAAGAGTATGAAATTGGAAATCTATTTGTAAAAATAATGAAAGAAAACTTTCCTAATTTGGTGAAGGAAATAGACATACAAGTCCAGGAAGCGGAGTCTCAAACAAGATGGATGCAAAGAGGACAACATCAAGACACATCATAATTAAAATGCCAAAGGTAAAGATAAAGAGAAACTCTTAAAAGCAGCAAGAAAAAAAAAAGTTACTTACAAAGGGGTTCCTATAAGACTCTAAGCTGATTTCTCAAAAGAAACTTTGCAGATAAGAAGGGACTGGTGAGAAGTATTCAAAGTGATGAAAAGCAAGGATCTATATCATAGATTACTATATTCAGCAAAGCTATCATTCAGAATGGAAGAACAGATAAAGTGCTTCCCAGATAAGGTAAATCTAAAGGAATTTATCATCACCAAGCCCTTATTATATAAAATGTTAAAGGGATGTATTTAAGAAAAAGAAGATTAAAACTAAGAACATTAAAATGGCAATAAATTTATAACTAACAACAATTGAACCTAAAAAACAAAGTAAATAAATAAGCAGGATAGAAACAGAATCATAGACATGGAGATAATTTGGAAGGTTATCAGTTGGAAGGTGGAAGGGGTAGAATGGTGGGAAAGATGCAGGGGTTAAGAAATGCAAATTGGTAGGTACAGAATAGACAGGGGGATGTTATGAACAGTGGAAGAAATGGAGAGCCAAATAATTTATAGGCATGACCTAGGGACACAAACTAAGGGAATACTGAGGGAGGGTATGGGAGGTACCAAGTGAACGGGGCAAAGAGGGAAAATTAGGACAACTGTAATAGCATAATTGATAAATATGCATATTTTAAAGATTTAGTTAATTCATTTTTAGAAGGGAAGGGAAAGAGAAACATCAATGTGTGGCTACCTCTCACACACCTCCAACTAGGGACTTGGCCTACAACTCAGGCATGTACCCTGAATGAGAATTGAACCAGCAATTCTTTGGTTCACAGCCAGCACTCAAATCATTGAGCTGCAACAGCCAGGGTTCAATAAAATAAATTTTTAAAAACAGCTTTATTATGTTTATCAATCTAGGAAGGAATTCAAGGCATAGGTGTATATTCCTATTGAAATATTTTATAACATTAAATTAAATTCTAACTTGAAACTGTGTATATCTGGTAGAATTTTAAATATACCTATAAATTGATAAAACACTATTCTTTATTTCAGGAGATCTATAGCTTTCAAATCTTTAAGGTTAGGAATCTTCACATTTCCGTGTAATGTTTGTTATAAAAGAAATTTATCCATAGAAGTCTATGTCCTACAAACATATAGCAATAAAATATTACAGAAATAGAAAATATATTAATATTCATATCTACTTCTAAATCTACTTTTATCTCTACATCTATTGTTTTATCCTATATTTCCAAGCATAAGAATGCCAAATATCTAGATTCATCCTTTTGAGTAGAAGCTAAAGGGCAGTTTAAAAATGTTCTACTAGTTTGTTTTCTTTATTGTTTTACAGATAAAGCAAGAGAAGACATTATTTACCTGATTCTTCAGCCCTTGAGCCTGATAGCTCAAATTCTGAATCATGGAATCTGCTTCCTGAGCTTTCTGGAGGGCATTCCTCAAGATGGTCAGGGAGTCACAGCAGCTTGGGTCACCACCTGATGAGAGCACACATGGCATGTCACCTCCTTCTCCACATACCTGACAGGAGAGATGACTTATGTTAAAAAAGCAACTTGATGGCAGAATTTGTGAATGCCATCCAGGCTCACTGAGTCAAGGCACTGCTCTCTATTCACATGTACTTCTTCAGTAGTTGTTCATGTTTACTATATAGATGTGACCCATTGAATGTTTCCTACATCACCGAATCAGCACTTAAATCATTTGTTATTTAGCATTGTGCCAACCAATGTCATTTTAATGCTTGTGTGTTTTTTTTTTTTGAAAATTGTCAAATGTCTAGCATTTCCATGTTAATTTTATTTAAAAAAAAATAAAATTGACCTTTTACTTATAATGAAGCAGGAAGATCTCTGTACCCTTTTGGAAATAGTAAATAATATAAAACAATAAAGTCAAGCCACAATTTTTACTCTGATATTTCTCAAACTTGAATTAAGAAATAAAAAATATTTATATTATTTATACATTAGATAACAGAGGATATGTGTTACATATATTTATACATTTATAAACTAAAAAAGAAAATACAATGTAAGATAAGAAAATATAATTGAAGAGACTTGTATACCAAGTAGAAACCACAAATGTTTTTGTTATACCATATGAATATTTACCTTTTCCTTCAATATTTGGATATCTGGTATCTTAATCTGTTTTAATTTTTCCAATGACAAGTTTGCTTTTGCAGTTAGTGTATCTAAGATGTTAAGTAAATCAATCCTGTTTTTTTCAGAATTATTTGTGATGGAAGTAATTTCATTAACTTTTTTTTCAGCAGATGATGATCTGTGATAATACTTCTTGACGTGCTCTGAGGAATCAACATTACAAATCAAGGTAAGTTAATGTGAAAACAAATGAAATTCTATATTGGCTATCAAGAGAATCACTTCACAACTTGACCATTATCTTTGTTTATTTTTTTTAATTACACAGGCGCCTGGGTATCTTTGTTTTAATGACACTATAACAATTCCTTGAATTTGCACTTCATGAGGAAGGATTAGATGTAGTACAATAAATATAGATAGAATAGACATTAAATAGACATTGAACATTCAGATCTAAGTCTGAAGGCATGGAGTTGAGTGTTTCTTCACCTTTTACTGTCTGGATATGTTCTTGAGCAAGTTAACTAATCTCTTAGATTGCGTTTCCTTATCTATAAATTGGTGATAATAATTTGTGAGGATTAATTGAGATATGAAATACTCTATAAAGTATTCCACAAGTGTATTAATTATGTATTAATTACGAACCAGAATATGATAAATCAATGACATTTACCAAATTATACAGAGCATGAGTAGACAAATTTGTTGTGCAAAGAGCCAGGGAATAGATGTTTCAGTTGCCGGCCATAGTGTTTCTGTCACAAGGACTCAGTTCTGTCAGTGTGTGTAAAAGCAGCAACAGACAGCGTGTAAATAAATAGGTGAGGTTGTCTTCTAATGAAACTAGGAAAATGGGCTGTAGGTAGGATTTACAGGTGAATTGTTAACTGTCTTTGCTGACCTCTGATGACAAGAGCTCACATTGGCTGAGTACTTTTGATATGCCTATACTTCCCTTCAATTACCTTCCTTAACCTTCACAAAACACTGTGAGGTGTGCATTAGTGTGAGGTATGCATTAGTGTGAGGTATGCATTAGTGTGATCACTATCTTTTAACAAGTGAGCAAATGAGGCTCTGATGTGGTAAGCTACTTGCTTGAACTCTCACTGCTAGGAAGAGAGAAAGCCAGGATTTGAAACCAGGTAGTTTGAGTATAAAACCTGTATGCCTAAGCATTTCTCTATATTTTCCATATTTTTATTAAAATGAAAATCCATGAAAGTAATATGGTATGTTTTCATGTAAGTGATGATATTTAGGGCTTTAAGCTATAACTTCATATTTTAGAAATCAGAGGCCTGAGATCCTACACTTTACTCCCTACATTACCATAACCCAGGAACCAACCATACCTTACTTTTTAAAGCTTCCTGGTTCTTATACTAATATACCCTTAACAAACATGATTTTTATTTACCAGGGAGAGGAGAAGGGAGGGAGGCAGAGAGGGAGAGAAATATCAATAATATCAATGTAAGATTGCCTTTCACCAGCTACAGACCTGGCTGGATACCTGGCTTGCAACCTGGTTATGTGCCCTGGCTGGGAATTGAACCAGCACCTGTTGAGTTCACAGGCTGGTACCTTTCCATTGAGTCACCAGCCAGGGCTTTGATTTTCTTTTTTAATCTGGTAAATTTATCTTCTTTATTCTGTGAAACCCGATTCCATTGTCACCTACTCTTGGAAGCCTTTCGTAATAAACTCAGAAAGGAATTCTGTTTCAATACTCCATTCCTTAAGCATTTGAAGAAGCTTTAACTTAGATCCTTTGTTTGCAATTGTTTACATGTCTGTCTTCCCACTAGACTGGAATAACTTAAGGGCAAGGACATGCAGTGTTCATCTCCCCAGCGCAGTGTCAGACGCTGAGGAAGAGCTCAGTAACTGTTATTGGACTGCAAGTTTGAGAGGTTAGCACAAGGGTGGTTTTCCATTCTTCTACCTGGCATGGTTGATGGCTGGTAGATTTCTAATTTTTTCAGTGGGCACCTTCTTCCAGGTTAGGAACCAGCAAATTCTTTACTCCTGACATAGCATTTATTGAGCATCATCAATAGTTAATTTCACTAAAGTTAGGTCTGCCTTTAGGGTCATAATTGTCATCTATCTTTTCTCTTTTAGGTCAAGATTAGATGAAAAACAGGAGCATACATATAGGATAGAGAAAAGCAGACAGTGTTTCGGCCTTGAGGTGGGTTTCATGCATATTTTCACTTTACCTCTCAATTAGATGGGTTAGGTATGAATAAGTTCAGTGCTGCCTCTCCTGGTAGCATTAAGTTGTCCATTTCTAGATATAACAGAAATCTCATCAGAGATCAGAAGAGCTAATTAAAGTTTTCTTTAGAGTTCCATTTCTCCTCCAAGTTGATCTTGGCTTTGCCACAGCTCCCATTCATTTTTGAGAACTGTACATACAATGTGAATTGTGGGCTTCTGGTTTCTAAAAAGTTCCAGTGAGAGTCTTTTTTGCCTCACATTCCTTTGCATACGGTTGTTAGGAATGGAGTAGCTTATACATTGGATCACATAGAAACATATCACTGTTATTCACTTATACGTGTTAGAATTATGAATTTGCTAATCTCACAAGACCCCTTGAACAGTTTGACTCTACGAGGTTACTTTGCTATTTATTTAGTATCAGACATTGTTAGCTTTATTCATGATTTTGAGCAAATGTTATCTGGGTTCTGCAATATTAAAAAAGTTAAAATATTCATGTACAAATAGTACCTTCAATGAGTGTGTTTTCATGTTCTGAAGTGCTTGAGCACTTTGGCAGTAGGCACAGGGTGACTTGCTAATGGAATGCACTGTGGGTTTTATAAACCTTTATCCAGAAACAGACAGTTGAAATGCATTTTCTCTCTTACCCATAATGTTTGTGTTACGGGCACCAGAGTACAAATCAATTTCTTCCTGCAGATTTTCAAGTAAGAGGTCTGATTGATTCATCATTTTTATTATTGTATCTTTCAGATCTTGAAATTCATACACTGTTTCCAGTTGCTCACTTAGCTGCATAATTTGTTTCCTACAAGGGAAAATGAGAATAAACACAGTGAAGCTTATATTACATTTGATAGACTGGTGGAAAACCATGTAAAATAATTGTTATTCTTATTAGGGCAATTTACTTCATAATTAGAATGGATTGCCCTTCGCTCCATTTTTTATTTGACAGTTTATAATTCTGTTTATGGCTTATGTCTTTCTTGTTAATTCAGCTTCCTAGAATATTTCATCACTTAGTTAAGACATGATTAACATACAAAATTTAGTAGAATAAAGTTTTTTAAAGTCTTTCAATATCAGCTGTTTATAATCTCCCTGTCTCCCTTTGTTTTGGATTTTTAAAAACATATATGCAGACCGGAAATGTTTAAATCGGTCTAAAAGAGCCAACTTATATCCAGCTCTCAACACAGAACCTCTACCCAGTTCTTCATTTAGAATAAATCTGCTTCCAGCATGATTTTTGTAGTGCTACTTCTGAGCATGGTCTTAATTTTTAATTCCCAGAAGTGACAAGGAGGTTCCTTCTTGCTGAGTGTACCTTGGGTGTGTTCATATTCCATCAACTTCTTTGATACTGCAAACCAAGATGAATCCAAAGAGGACCACAACAAGACATACCATTATTAAAATGCCAAAGGTTAAAGACCAAGAGAGAATCTTAAAAGCTGCAAGAGAAAAGCAGTTAGTTACCTATAAGGGAGTGCAGCTGATTCCTCAACGGGAACTTTGCAGGCCAGAAGGGATAGGCATGAAATACTCAAAGTGATGAAAATCAAGAACCTGCAACCAAGATTACTTTACCCAACAAAGCTATCATTTAGAATCAAAGGACAGATAAAGAACATCCTAACAAGAAAGAACTAAACAAATTCAGCTCCACCAAACCAGTATTATAAGAATGATAGTCTTCTTTAAGAAGAAAAGATAAAAATATGAATAATAAATGGCAATAATTACATATCTATCAATAATTAGTTTAAATGCAAATAGATGAAATGTCTTAGTCAAAAGACATATGGTGGCTGAATGGATAACAAAATAAGACCCTTATATGATTTCTATAAGAAACTCACTACAGATTGAAAGACACATACAGACTGAAAGTAAAGGAACAGAAAAAGACATTTCATCAAAATAGAAATGAAAAAGAAAGTTGGGGTAGAAATTCTTATACCCGATAAAATAGACTTTAAAATAAAGGCTATTTATTTTAAAATAAATAAAAATAAAGAAGTGTCTCTTCTTCACTTAGAAGAGACAGTGAAGAACCTAGTAATTCCACTTCTGGGCATTTATCTGAAGAAATCTAAAACAGTAAATAGAAAAGACATGGGCATTGTTCACTGAAGCATTATTTACAATGGCCAAGAAATGGATGCAACCTAAGTGTCCATCAACAGAAGAAGAGATAATGACGAAGTGAAATATGATTCAGCCATAAATGAAGAACAAAATCTTGCTATCAATGCAACAATATGGATGAAACTAAAGGGTATTGTGCTGAGTGAAATAAGTTAGAGAAAGACAAAAGCCATATGATTTCACTTGTATGTGGCATCTATGATAAAAACCAAAATAAACAAACCAGCAGATCAGAAACAAACTTTTACAGAGAACATTTTTGAAGATTGTCAGATGGAAGAGGGTTGAGGGATTGGTGAAAAAGGTGAAGGGATTTACAAATACAAATTGGTAGTTACAGAATAGTCACAGGGATGTAAAGTACAGTACAGGGAAGACAGTCAATAATATTTAATAACTATATTAGATGTCAGGTAGGGATTAGATTTATCAGAGTGATCACTTAGCAAGTTATATAAATGTCCAATCACTGGGGTGTACACTTTAAATTGATATAATATTGTACATCAACATCATTGAAAAATAAAAATTATTTAAAAAAAAGAAAAGGACAAACATAATCACCAGCCTGACTAATTATTAATTAACTGGACAATTATGATTTCCTAATATCAACATTCATTTAAGTACATTTCTAAACTGAAGGCTGTTAAAGCCCAGTAAAAGTTAAGATAGATCAGGAACTTCACTATCTATTGCTTGAGCACAAATCTTACCTAACAGAGTCATGATAATCCTTGACTTTTAAGAATTCCTCAGATAAGAAAACAGGATGTTTCAAAATCCTTTCTATTTCAGACATGTTCTCCCTGAGGCCTTTGAAGTCAGCCTCACAGACTGGCAGGTTTTTGCTTTTATCTTCCATGTTAGTAGCCAGCCTAATTAACCCTTGCACTGCTCCAGAGAGGAAAGAAATGGTGTGGTCCCACTGATCAAAGCACAAGTGACACCGAAGACAAGCAGGGAATTCCTGGCCATGACCCCGTGCACAGTGATCACATCGCTGGCCGCTGACACCTTCCCGGCAGTGACACATGCCAGTGTCCTGGTCACAGATGGGATTCTGGGTACCTTCCCTGTTGCAGTCACATGCTAAGGAAAAGAGAGAAGGAGCAGGGATGTCATTTTCCTAGACTTTGGCTTTTGACTAGCTCAAGAATAAAGAGCTTCTTCCTTCCCTGAGAACCTCCCCAATTCCTATTTCTAAGGTGAACATTTAAAACCAGTATATTTCAGAAATCTGTGCAATGGCCATTAAAATACGGCATTCCTAGGAGGCAGAAGAGACTATAGGGGAATAAATGATAATGGAAAAATACAATTAAAAAATGCAAATGAAAAACTTAACTCACATCTTTAGGGAGAAAAATCCTATTATGGATGTTCATTCTCTTCAATCCCTAGATTTACATCCTAAGAGTTCTCCAGTACTCCATTGTATTTATGTCACATTGTTCTTTTAACCAATTCTCTCCTTAACAGTAATCTCAGAGTATTAAGCATTTACTGATAATTTGAAGATGAGAAGTGATTCAACTGGAAATAAACCCTACACTGAGATAAAGTTTCATTAAGGAGGAAATAAATATAGAAAAGAAAAGAAGACTTGAAAAAATACAACATTCTTCTTTTCATTCCACTAACAAATTAGTTCATGGTTCCTATGTGGAAAAATTAGATGTTTTTTGTTTGTTTGTTTTGCTTTTTCACTGTGAGTGTTTGTGTGTTGGTTGTTTACATATTTCAATAAGAAACATAGATCTAATTATTGACAATACACTAGTGACCACAGCTAGTGTCCCCAAGGGTGACTCAGTCATATCAAAGACTAAGAATTTCCATGGCCACATCTTTTCTTAGTAAAACCCTGTCTGGTTAGCTGGCTCATGCTGTCTTCCATTATAGAAAGAGAACTATCTCAATTAAAAAAAAAAAAAGCAGAGTCGGGGGTGTGGAGAGTCATTCCTTAGTAATTACCCGAAGGAGATGAAAACTTATGTCCACACAAAAATCTGCACACAAATGCTTATAGCAACTTTATTCATAATTGCCAAAACTTGAAAGTAACCAAAATGTTGTTCAGTGGGTGACTGGATAAACTGTAGTACAATTACATAGTATAAATATTATTCAGTATTAAAAACAAATGGGGGGGGGAGGAAGAGGCAAGGAAGGGGAGCAATTTAGACTAGAACCTAGTATAAAGGAACCATGGACATGGGCAACAGGTGGGATTGACTTTGGGGGGAATGGGTGGTGGGGAGGGGGACAGAGGGGAGCAAAAAGGGGATGGATGTAATAAAACAACGATAAAATTTTTAAAAATTTAAAAAATACAGTTTCTCGTGTTCTTAGCACAATACCAAAAAAAAAAAAAAAAAAACCCAACAAAAAACAAATGAGCTTCAAGCCATGAAAGGATGTGGAGGGAACATAAATGTTTATTAACTAAGTGGAATAGGCCAATTTCAAAAAAACTATATACCGTATGATTTGAACTATAGGACATTCTAGAAAAGATAAAACTATTGAGACGATAAAAAGATTCGTGGTTGCTAGAGATGGAGTGGGGTGGAGGGGCTAGATAGAACAGGCAGAGCATAGAGGATTTTAAGGGCAGTCTAAATATTCTGTATGCTGCCCTGGCTGGTGGTGGAGTGGATAAGGTGCCTGCCTGTGAACCCAAAGGTCACTGGTTCGATTCCCAGCCAGGGCACATAACCAGGTTGCAAGCCAGGTCTCCAGCCAGATCCATGCCTGGAGGCAGGCAAAAGGCAACTGTACACTGATATTTCTCTCCCTCTCTGCCTCTCTCCCTTCCCTTCTCTCTGGAAATAATAAATAAAATCTTTAAAAAATAATAAATTAAAAAATATATTCTGTACACCATTATAACGATTGTATGAATACATATACATTTGTCCAAACCTATAGAATGTTCAATGCCAAGAGTGAACTATAATGTAAATCATGGACTTTGGTGATTATAGCATTTCAGTGTAGATTCATCAGTTGTAACAAATATACCACTCTGTTGGGGATATTGATTATAGGGGAGGTTATGCATCTGTGAGGGCAGGAGGTATATGGGAAATCTTTGTACCTTTCTCTCAGTTTTACTGTGAACCCAAAATTGCTCTAAAAAATAAAATTTATTTTGTCTTAATAATAAAAAGAAACTATATTACATGCACTTGAATTAAGTAGGTTTTTCATAGAGCCTAAAGATGGAGGATAGGAAAGCTATTGAAGTTACTTCAATTTCCAAAGGCCAGGGAATCACTACCCTATGTAATTGGACTAACTGCAAGCAACAAGCAATTTAAATATGCATTTGGCAGTTTCAATAAAAATAATGCTGATTACAAATGAAAACTGATTAACATATTAGGCCCTTCAACTTGACATCTGCCTGCCTGGCAGGTTAACTTTGGTCCAGAGGCCGAAGCAGGGACTGCTTTAGGACTGTACTCTCTCCTCACCAGCAGCCAAGGGTTTCCCTGTTAACCATTCTTCTCCAGGAGTCTGAGTGGGGTTTGTGACTTGAGTTGACCGTCTGCAAAGTTTTCTTCATAAAAGATGAAAGTATTTTTATAAAATGAGATTATTGAAATATTCTAAGGATACGAGAAAAGAGCCAAAATTCTTGCCTGGTTTTTAAAGTAGTAATTCCACTTAAAAAACTGAGTGAGGCTGGGGAAAAACCAGTCAGAATAAACATTTGAATGGATCAAGGCAATGAAGGCCTTTTTTTAAGCCACAAAAGCACATTTACTTAAAAAAAAATGGAATGGAGGAAAGAGCTACAATATGTGTAGATGTAAGTCCATCACGTCTGTTATTTTTTTGGAATGACTTCTTTTGAAGGCTGACTTTAAACAGAAATTCAAAAATCCCTTTTCCTAGAACCTAACCCAGATGTGAAATCCATACTGGCCAACTTGGTAGCTATTCACCACATGTGACTATTTAGATTTAAATGAATTAAATGAAATCACCATTCTTTTTCTCACTTGCACCAGCCACACTGCAAATGCTCAACAGTTACATGTGGCTCCTGCACTGGAAAGCACAGATTTTAACATTTCCAGCTTTGCAGAAAGTTCTGTTGGACAGCGTTGGTTCTAAATCCTACAACGAGTGCTAAGACATGGCATGAGAGGCACTAGATCTCGAACTCCATGAGGTTGGCGGCCTTGTCTTCTTCGTTTATTACCTAGAGTACTCTGCAGACAGTCTATTAATGTTTTAAAGTAAATGAATGAGTGAATACGTGACAGAACCAGAGTTATGAGAGAGCCATGTTGAGGCATGGTTTCCTGCCATATATCTCTGAGCCTGTACGTCAATCCAGAGTAACTGTTTTTGTCAACATGCTTCCAAATAGCAGAAAACTGGCTATAAGTCATAACTTCAGATGTCTGTTCTATTTTAATGACTTTGAAAAATGTTAGCATGGGCTATAAGTTTGAACATAGGCTAATATTTAATACAGGACAAAAATCTTTTTTTATAGGGCTGCAAAGATATTATTCTCAAAGCTGGAATGAAATGTTGTGAGTTTTCTACAAAATAAAAGAATTTGAAATTTGGTTGGTTTATAGCATGCTCACGGTAGGACCATGTTTTTAGAATTACCGATACTTACGAAGGCATTGCCCCAGTGGGTCACCGTAATAATTTTCCTGGCACTCTCTGCAGCGTTCCCCACCATAGCCTAATTTACACGAACATTGGCCTGTAACCTGTGGGAACATTCATGGGTGAGGAATTGACAAGCTTTCTGAGCTTAAAAAAAATGCATTTTAGTAGGAAAGTTTTCCCTCCAGTGGTTTAGAACATACAGCTGTGCAAAGTCAGAGGAGGGATGATTCCCACGGCCAACAACCACCCCTGAAAACGCCAAGGATCAGGAGGTCCTGTGTTTTGGCTTAGGGCTCTTGGGTATACCGCCTGCTTCCAGCTGTTCAAGGACAGGTGGCCCAAACTGGGAAACATACGCAGATGTAAATGAAAACAAAACACATAATGGGAAACGGGCCACATTCTTTTCCCCGAGTTATTGGAGTTCTCCCAAAACACAAAGCAGCGAAAAACCTGGATGAACATTCATCAATTAGTTTGGCAAATAATGTTTCCATGATGTCATGTCCAATGGATTTTCTTCCAATTAGAACAGTGTTTTGCTCAGCAAGATATATCTTTTTTTGAACTTGATGTTTGATTATTTAATGACAGTTAAATACTGTGTTTTGGAGAGATGGCTGAACTTTTCTGTACCCTCCCAACTGAATTCTTGATCAGCATTTTTGAAAACTGAGGAGGTTGTAAAATTAACAAGAGAAAAATATAGAAGCAAATCACTAGAGGAGTGGTCCTAGGTTATACTTAATCAAATCTGCTTAAATAACATCCCCACCAGTATACTTCCAGTGAACATACAGCTGGATTCAAAATGTGACTGGATCCGCTAGGTTTCCACCCATCTTTGGAGTAACTGCTAGCTTCTGCTCAAACATAGTTATGGGAAGGTTGTTGCCCCTGAGGGCTGTCATACTGCTGCTTGTCCTTGACTGCTGGGCAATGGTTTATTACCATGAGAATCTGCTCCTTGTAACTTGTTCCCATTGTCTAGGCCTGTCTTATGGGCTCATAAAATAGGCAGCCTCCCTCTTCCCTTCTACAGCCCTTTCCCCACCTATACATAGTCATTCTCAACTTACATTTGCAGTTCTTTCTCAGGCTGACCCCTCAAGCCTTCACCACAAAATTGCATGGTTCTATCCACTGACTTTTAGACACATATCAGTTTGTCAATATAATGTTTAAAATGTACTCAGAAATGACAAAAGTGCTCATGGAGCTACCTGGCTAGTACAGAGGACAATGGGGCAAGGACTGCCCTGAACCTGGGTATGGCCTTCCCCTTACTCCAGCCTAAATGGACATCACCTCCTTGACAGCCCAACCCACAACTGGCTCACCTGGAGCGCACTATGAAAATCCTCAGATATTTCAAACATGAGCTGGTGCCAAGTTCTTACTCCCACACTGTATTTATGCAAATATTTAAAACCCAATTGCAAAAATTGACTTGTACCCTGTTAACATCTCATTGCTCTGGTTTTATCAGATTAGTTTACAACTTCGCAATATTTACAAATCTGAAAAGCATGGTTCTTCATCTCCATCTTAAGCTGTGGATGAAAAGATTGGATGGCACATTTTATCTCTCTGTAAGAATACACAGGGGACCAGTTAACTGGCTGAGATAGAGACAATTATCATAGTTGTTTAAACAGCTGAGAATCTAAATGTGACAAGTCCTCTGTACTCCAGTGAAAGTGTTTTCTAACTGTAAAGAGCAGGCTTCCCCTAGGAATTCCCTATGGACCAGACAACCCCAATATTCTTGTCAGAAGGGCTCTTTGGTTAAATCCAGTGCTGTCTGATTTTCAGGTTCACAGGCTTCCTCAGCCTCCATGTCTGAGCTGTGCTCTGTTGAGTCACAAAAGGATACAAATATCCTTTTTACAAATACCCAAAGGTCTAAGAAGAATGCCAAAGAGTGATGTCATGAACATTAGGAGTTCCTCATGAATGAGGAAGCCAAGCAGTCAAGTGGAGATGCAGCAGTTTGTTCCAGGCTTGGTGGATGCAGGAGTGAGGAGTGGATGGGAGCATACACAACAGACACATTCATCTGGTCCCCAGATCTTGGTTTCCAATACCATTCTCCAGCAAAAGGAATCAGTACCCCCTGAAGAAATGGCTGGTTCTAGAAAAGGGGCAAGAAATAGACAAGAGGAACTTAGTGACTAGAGTATCTTGCCTGGTCACAGTTGCTACCATGAGAGGTCCGGACGTCACAGTCACATGGCTGACATCCTCTGCCAGGGACCAGGTTCCAGTATCCATCTGCGCAACGGTCACAGGTCCGCCCTGTGACATTGGGCAGACAAGGGCATGTGCCAGTATCAGGGTCACAGAGGCAAGCTCCCCGGCCAGAGGGACATTCAGTGGTATCCACACCGGAAGGGTGACAGGAGCATCCTGAGATAACAGAAAGCAAATTCAGTAATAACACTGGCTTTCAACAACCCAGACAACCAGCTTTTTAGACTTAGATGTATTGTTTCTCCAAATGGCTCAAGGACAAAGCATCTTACAATAGTACAGAATTTATCAAAGAATCAAAATAAGTTATCAACTCTTTCAATTGTTGATCTCCCAAAACAGCAGCTTTATATGGTTGTGCCTACTATGTTCTAAAAGGTCACAATTAGGAAGACTGCAAGTCTCACTTTTTCCCTCATGCCATTCACCAAAGTTCCATTTATGTAAAAGATCTGGAAACAAAGTTTACCAAATTGACTTGGGTAAACTGAAATAGTTAAGATAGTTCCTAAAAGAAAGCAGTTTATTAATCTCTCTCTTTTTTTTTTTAAGATTTTAATTATTATTTTCTGAGAGAGGGGAAGGGGGAGAGGCAGAGAAGGAGAGAAATGAGAGAAACATCAATGTATGGTTGCCTTTCACCTGTCTCCAGCTACAGACCTGGCTGGAGACTTGGCTTGCAACCTGGTTATGTGCCCTGGTTGGGAATGGAACCAGCAATCTTTGGGTTCGCAGGCCGGCTCCTTATATTTATCCTCTTTCTTTATCCTATAATTAAATCCTTTTTCTCCTCTACATCAATGCCTCTCATGTTTATATGTTAAAGTTATTTGAAGAACTTGTCACAATGCAAATTCCTGGGCCCCACCCCCAGAAATCCAATTTGGTGTATCCGAGGTCCAATCCAGGAATCTGCATGTTGATACCCCATCCCCATCCCTAGACGACTCTGGCATAGAACACCTTGGACTGTACTCTGAGAACCTGCTCAAAATCCACCAGAGCTGGAGTCAAAGGCAACAGTCAGAAGAGGCAAACTAGTAACACCAGTGAGTGTACCGTAGCTGTGCCCATTTCTGCTGATGAGTTCACTGGCCCAGGCCATCACCCAGTGGGTGCTGACACTACTGGCCTAACTGAAGCAAGCATGGGAGGGCTGTCACAACATTCATGAGTGGCCACTCTGCTCCCACATCTGCCCTGGCAGCCTTACAGACTTACTTGTGCAGGTTTGATTGAGAGCTGATCCAAAGTGACCAGGTTTGCAGCGCTGGCAGTTGCGCCCCTCAGTGTTGTGCAGACATTTAAGGCACTCCCCTGTCACTCGGCTGCAGGACTCTGGGTCAGTTACATCAATGTTGTTGTTGCAGGCACATGGCCGGCAAGGTGCTCCGGGAATTCTTGGATTTCCATAGAAACCAGCAGAGCATACTTCACATTGCTTACCTGAATGATGGGGAAAGTTAAAGAGAAGGAGATGAGAGGGTGTGTGTGTGTGTGTGTGTGTGTGTGTGTGTGTGTGTGTTGGGAGAAGCAGGATGGAGATTGGCATAAATAGAGAATAATTAGTCTTCTCTAGGTGTAGTAAGGAAAAGTGTTATAATTTAAAATAAAACATTCATTTTAATTTATTATTCAACCAGAAGGTAAAATAATTATTTAGAGCTAAAAAGTCCTTGGTGAAAAATGGATTCCAGTCTTTCTTCAAAGCCCAGAGTTGTAGCCAGAGGACCCATGGATCTTTATGGAACCAGAGTCATTCTGTGTCCCCTAGCACCCAAAGCTTAATTCAGCCCCTCTTCTCACCTGGTCCTAGAGGTGAAACAGCAGCCTGAGATATGTGTCTAGAAGTAAAGATGGCTGAGAGTCATTTCCTTAATATATGAGCCCAAGAGGGTTCTTATTAAGCACTGTATGGAGAAACCAGTCCTTCTTGCCTATACTCTTTCCCCTTCCAACCACGAGGCAGCTGCCCTTACTGAGGTGCCCAGACTGTGGGTCTACTCTCCACGTTTGGTTCCTCTCATTTAGAAATGCTCTGGTGGCCAGCCATGGTCTCCATTCTTAAAAACTGATCAACCAAGCCAAAGTGTACAAGGATGAGAGCCTCTAATAGAGAAGGTAAGAATTAGCTAGAGACATGTGTAACCTTAGAGGGAACAATATAAATAAAATTAGGCATGTAATTTGTTATCATGATGGTAATTATCACTGAAGAAAATAAGTGACATATTTTCTAAATGTGATTAAATCAAGTGGACTTCATAAGTTTTTTCCCCTTGTTTACATTACATATTTATACTCATGCTTAAACTATGTGAAATAAAATTTTCGATTGAGCAAGAAATACAAATATTAAATTAACTTATGTAGTCTCTATTAAATGCCCAAATAAGTGCTGTCAGACTTGTGAAAACGTTTAGCTGTATTTGTGAATTACCAAATTGATTGTTTGGAATTATACAAAGAAAGCATTTGGTTAAATGTATTTTACTTTTTTAAAAAGTATATTTTATTGACTAAGCTGTTACAGTTGCCCCAATTTCTTTTCCCTTTGCTCCTCTCTGCCCAGTACCCCGCTTCCCTCCAGCAATCCCACCCCTCTTAGTTCATGTCCATGGGTCATGCATATAAGTTCTTTGGTTTCATCCTTCCTCATATTATTCTTTTATTTATTTATTTATTTTCCTTATATTATTCTTAACCTCTCCCTATTTTGTACCTACCAATTATGCTCCTTAATCCCTGCACCATTTCTCCCCCCTACTCCCTCCCAGCTGATAATCCTCCAAATGATTCCCATACCTATGATTCTGTTCCTATTTGAGTTGTTTGTTTAGTTTGTTTTTGATTTGATTTTTTAGATTCTGTTAGTGATAGTTGTGAGTTTGTTGTCATTTTAATGTTCATAGTCTTTATCCTTTTTCTTAAAAAAGTCCCTTTAACATTTCATAAGGGCTTGGTGATGATGAACTCCTTTAGCTTTACCTTGTCTGGGAAGCACATTATCTGCCCTTCCATTCTAAATGATAGCTTTGCTGGGTAGAGTAATCTAGGTTGTTGGTCCTTGATTTCCATCACTTTGAATATTCCTTGCCTGCAAAGTTTCTTCTGAGAAATCAGCTGATAGTCTTGTTTTTTAAGTTCCTTTTTTAATTTTAAAAATATTTTTTATTTATTATTTTTAAAGAGAGGTGTAGGAAGAGAGGCAGAGAAGGAGAGCAACATCTACGTATGGCTTCTTTTCACCTGCCTCCAGCTACAGATCTGGCTGGAGACCTGGCTTGCAACCTGGTTATGTGCTCTGGCTGGGGAATCGAACAAGTGACCTTTGGGTTCACAGGCTGGAACCTTATCCACTGTGCCACCAGTCAGGGCTTTGATAGTCTTATAGGAACCCCTTTGTAGATAACTCTCTTTTTTTCTCTTGCTGCTTTTAAAATTCTCTCTTTATCCTTAACCTTTGGCATTTTAATTATGATATGTCTTGATGTGGTCCTTTTTGGATTTAGCTTGTTTGGGACCCTTTGTGCTTCCTTTGACAAATTTGGGAAATGTTTCTTCATTATTTTTTCACACAAGTTTTCAATTTCTTGCTTTTTCTTTTTTCCTTCTGACTCCTCTATGATTTGGATGTTGGCTCATTTAAAGCTGTCCCAGAGGTTCCTAGGCCTCTCCTCCTGTTTTCCTTTCTTTTCTTCTTTTTCAGGGCAAGGTGAAATCTCTTTATTGGCTCAGTCTACACCTGGATGGACTCGTGGTGGCCCCAGGACCCAGGGGTACTGGTTTGGGGTTTGTGGACAATCAGTGGGGGCACCTTCTGCAGTGGCCTCAGATGTCAAGGGTCCATGTGAGTAACAGCACTGGTCCCCTCCTTGACAGGTACGGTCCTTAAACCTCCTGCAAGGGAATACGGTAAGACCGGCAGCCTGCTGGGCTGGTTCCTCAGCCGGTTCCTTTGGCTTATTCTCAAGCATCCTGCATCTGTCCTCTGTAGCTTTGCCCTCTGCCTTACTCCCTGGTCGCCCCCGAGGCCCCAGGTGGCCTCAGGGTTGGCCTCCAAGCGCTTGAGGCCTTGCTGGCGGGAGCTGGGGTTGGCAGCATCCCGGAGGTGAAGTTGGCATTCAGCCCGGGCTCTACACTGAGCATGGAAGGCGGCCTGGTCCCGGACAGCTGCTCCTGTGTCACCCAGCACTCCTCGCAGCAGCGCATGCTGTCCCAGGCGGCTGAGGCAGGGGCGTCATCTTTATGGCATTCTTGCGGGTGTGGGAGAGCTAGCCCCGGCAGCCAGCGTGGAGGAGGGCGGATGGTTGCTGCCGGAGGCTGGGTGTGCGATCGACCGTGGGTGGTGCCGCTCAGCTGGCCCTGCGTGTCGTGTCGTACAGGGGCACGTGCGGCAGCTCCTCAGTGGCAACCCCGGGACTCATCCGCTGCGCAGTGTGGAAGCGCCTGCGGTTGGTGCTCACGGCCGCTAGGTCCGGACTCCACTCTCAGGGGCACCGAGCCGGCACCGCAGCCCACGGTGCTCATGCTCACAGGCTATGGGGGCGACAGGCTGCAGAGAGGCTGACCCAGCTGCAGAGGCCCCGATGCTCCGCCGGCCCGAAGGTGGAAGTTTCCGCAGCCCACACGTGGAAACAGACCCTGCTTGCCAGCTGAGGCTTGGACCTTGGCCTGGCCAGTGAGGACTCGGACAAAAACATGCTCATAGAAGTCAGTGCTGATGCTGAGCAGTGGCACCACGAAGCGCTGGGAGCAGTTGGCGTGGAGGTCCAGGCCCTGTAGGACGATCCTTAGGGCCATCTCACCGCAGGCGGCTCTTGAGGGCCATGGCCCCGTGCTGGCTGTGCCATGTCTCCCCACTGTTCCCTGCCAGCCCGCCACGTCCCTGCAGGTCACACACAGCAGGCCTCCTTCACTCACAGCCTGCACAGCTGCATCCAGGAAAGGGGCCAGGCTGCCACATGGGTCAATGCCTTCCAACCTATGTGATATCCACTGGTGCTGGTACATCAGCATCTGGGCATCTGCCTGGCTGGACTGTACCAGGTGGGCACTTTGTTGAGCTGCACATTATGGTGTACAAGATCCACAGCTTGGGCAGAGGGCATCATTGGCAACCAGGGATCAGAGCCCAAGCACCTCTCCTGGCAAAGGGAATGGAAGGAAGACCTGAGGATGCTGGGCCTTCCAGAGCTCCAAGGCCTTCCTCACAGAGCTCCCCCACAGTGGCTGTTCCAGGTTGGTTTCCTGGGGCCAAGTCTGCACCCTCTTTCAGTTCAGTCTTGTCCTCTCACTCAGATAAGTCCACCCCCACCTTTTGCACCTCCTTTTCACCTGGCACCTTGGTCTGTATTCCTTTGGCCCCCAGATGAATGCAAGCAAACTCAGTGATCACAGCACATGTGTTAAGTCCTGGTTGAACTCCTGCACTGGGTTGTAGAAGACTTTGTCAGTGCTGGAGAAGGCGATCTTGACAGTCCCCTTGGTGACAATCATCCCCTGGACTTCTGGTGGGAGCTTTTCTCCACAAGACCCCTTGCTGTTCACCATTGTGGTTGGATTCGCCAACCCTTGGGACTGCCCCTCCATAGACTGGACTTTTCTCTCCCGAAACTGAGAACTGAGTAAAATCTTGGTGCACATTTTCTGGATTAGGACCTGAGTGCTGCCGTATTGGCACTGATGATGGGTCTTTGTATTTTTCAATTCTTATTTCCTTATTCTATACTGGTTGACTGTTTATTTTTTCCTTATGTTCCAAATCATTAATTTGAACCCTAGTTTCCGTTCCTTCACCATTGGTTTCATTTGAATTTTTCTTCATTTCACTTAGCTTAGCCTTCACTTTTCCCTTCTGCATTTGCCATACTTAAGCATATTTGTCAAGTATGCAAACATCTTTATCACCAGCATTTTGAACTCTGCATCTGTCAGGTTGGCTACCTCCTCATCTCTTAGGTTGGCTCTCTCCTTATTGCTTAGTTCTCCCACTGGAACTTTGATCTGTTCCTTCTTTTGAGCTATACTTCTCTTTCTCCTCAACCTGACAGGCTCCTGTTTTGCCTCTGTGTCTTAGGAAGTTTTGTCATACTTGTTACATTGGAAGGGGCAGGGCCTTAAGTATTCATCAGTATGGGGTGACCTGTTTCATCACATTGTGGCACTGTATGTGGGGGAGGGGTCTGAGAGGGAACAATGCCCCTTGCTCAGCACTTGCCCCTTTTTTCAGGTATTCTCTTACTTCCTGTGTGGGACTGACACCTCTCTAGCTGTTGCTCTGGTTGTGGTTCCCAGAGTGGGTGGGTCTGCAAATGTTCTAGGACTGTGGGGGCCTCTAAACACACTGACTCTGCTGAGAGACTGGCAGTTTCTTCCTCCACCCCCACCCCCACTTGTTCTCACAGTCGGAAGCAATGAGGCTTTATTTTCCCCTGCACTTGAACTGTTAACTGTGCAGTCTGGTTTGGTGGTGGGAGCACTCCCTACTTTTTTTAATGTGTTACTCCACTTTCCACCAGCTGACCACAGCTGCTGCTGCCAGCACCGTTGCTGCTGCCACACTGCTTCCTGTCCATCCCGACCCACCCCCTTACTTGTCTGGATGAGTATTTCTTCTTTAGATCTTTGTTTGTTGGACTTCCGTGCAGCTTGATTTTCTGGAACTTCTAGTGGTCTCATTTTGAAGTAGTTGTGTCCCTTGTTAGTTGTGGAGATGTGGTATGTCTCTTTTCTTTACTTTTTAATTGCTTATGTTATATGCAATATATTGGGCTGACTCTAGTAGCATTTAGTTATCTTTAACTTCATTTGAAATAATTTTGTTACATTGTATTGTGACAGCTGTCATATCAGTGTGCATTTAAAAAACATCAAAATTGGTGAATTTTTGTGTATTTTAATATTGAACATTAATAAAATGAGCAACATTTCC
Organism: Noctilio leporinus; assembly: GCA_004026585.1. Taxonomy (NCBI): domain Eukaryota; kingdom Metazoa; phylum Chordata; class Mammalia; order Chiroptera; family Noctilionidae; genus Noctilio; species Noctilio leporinus. Next base: position 152,041 of record PVIW01000505.1, read on the forward strand.
AGCATGTTATGCTTTATTATTCAAAAAAGGTATAAACCCAACTAAAATGCAGAAAAGACTTGTGCAGTATATGGAGAAGGTGCAGTGACTGATCGAACATGTCAAAAGTGTTTTGCAAAGTTTCATGCTAGAGATTTCTTGCTGGGCAATGCTCATGCTCAGGGAGGCCAGTTGAAGTTGATAGTCATCAAACTGGGGCAATAATTGAGAACAATCAATGTTATACCAGGTGGAAAGTAGCTGACATACTCAAAATACCCAAATTAATAAAGTTATTGATGAAAATGAAAAATGTATCTTTTATTTTATGGAAAAAACTACATGCACTTTTTTTTTTGCCAACCCAATATATCACACATACTTATTTTATCACATAAATATCTTAACATGTGATGATTTTATTGTAAAGAAATTAATTTTGTTTAAACCCATTTGGTCAGTTTTCCAGAGCAGTATTAAAATTTATAGTTCAGTGGGGTGAGTTTTAAAGTGTCATTGGTTTTTGAAACATTTAAATACTTTGTAAAGCAGCAATTTACCAAGTTATGTCTTCTTATCATTAACTTACATTCCACAACACCCATTTGGCCAAGGTAGATAAATTATTAATATGTGATTATTTTTCAGATAGCAGTGTGAAATGGAAGAAAAACAACCATCATAAAATATACTGCCTACCTGTATAACCTTGAGGACAATTGCAGATTACCTCTGAGTTCCAAGGATTCTGATAACAGGAATGAGCCAAATACTGATTGCTCGAGGGAACGTCTGGACATGGGCAAGGACGGCAGGGCTGTCTTGAAGAAGGATTTCCGTAGTAACCATCGATGCACCTGTCAAGGCAATTTCTTTTTAGCAAAAGGTTTCCAGGAAAAGCTTGCATGTTAGCCAGTATGAATTTGCTGTGCATTAGGACCATATAATTCTGAAAACTTAGCATTTTAGAAGATACTTTTTGGCTCTGCAAAAGAATTTTTTTGCTATTAAATGCCCCATGGTATAGTCATTAAATGCAATATAATAGCACTTAATTTATACATCTTATTTAAGGAATATAAAAAGCAAGGTGCCATGCAATTGCCTGTTACTGACTTAATCAGACACTGTCGGACTTATAACAAGACTTTGAAAGATGATGGAATGACACAATCTTCCCCACTTGGAACAATCTTTCTACACTGACTATTGAGTTTCTGTTCCATGGTCCTTGGAGAGTGTTGTGAGATCAGAACAAAAAGAAAAAACCTTAAGTAAAAGTACATATGAATTCCATACCTTTCACAGCTCCTTCCAGTTGTAAATCCCCCACAATTGATGCAGGATCCTGTTTCTGGATCACAATGCTCTGTGAACCCATGACAAAGGCAAGGGCGACAGTTGGGAAATCCAAAATAGCCCTGCAGGCACCGGTCACAACTGCGGCCAGCCACGTCTTCCTGGCAGGCGCACTGTCCTGTTATTTGGTCACATACAGCGCCCTTTGAGCCTTGAGGGTGGCAGTGACATACTAGATAAAGCAAAGAGAAGCATGTTGTGGGGGCAGGTGGTGTGCTGGTGAAGGAGGTACAGTTGTAATTTTGTAGTACTCAACTTACCATTTCTACCTAAGCAGGGTCAACAGTGAGTCTCTGAAGTGCCTAAAGCAGAGCCTGGCATATAGCAAGTACCAGGTGAACGTTTGTTAAATAACAAGTCACCAATTCACTCAGTAAGTAGTAAATTATAAATAATTGCATCTGATAAATGTTGTTTATACAGAGGAACTGAACAAGTAAAGTGTTCTTACGGACTTGAACTTTCTTGGGTCAGACTTTATTTTAAAGTCAGACTTAGAAAAATATAAAATTCCGCCCTGGCTGGTGGCTCAGTGGATAAGGTGCCAGCCTGTGAACCCAAAGGTTGCTGGTTCGATTCCCCGCCAGGGCAACATAACCAGGTTGCAAGCCAGGTCTCCAGCCAGGTCTGTAGCTGGAGGCAGGTGAAAGGCAACCATACATTGATGTCTCTCTCCCTCTCTCCCTTCCCCCTCTCTCTGGAAATAATAAATAAAATCTTAAAAAGAAAAATATAAAATTCCCCTCTCAGCATGATCAGATTTTCTTTTTCCTGGACAATATAGTAGAGGCTCAACCCTTTTCTGCTAATTGTTGACTCCTTTGAGCTGATCTTCCCTTTACAAAACAAACAAACAAAAAGTGATACCTGTTTGTTCGAAAGGGTGCTACACAGAAAGGTTTGCTCCTTTGTGTGCAAATGTTCCTTGTATGTGTATGTCAAGGGAACTGATTTCACTTTTTTCTTTTAAAAAAAAAAGGAGAAAAGAAATCAACGTTGGACCTGAGCTGTTTGCTGGGCTGTTTGCTAGATGGGCAATGACCAGGAAGGTGTGCCCTTGTTCTGAATCAGGACTGAAAAATATGTTCCCCTACCTAAAAGGCAAATTAATGTATGTTGAGGTTTTCATAGTTCTTGAGGCAGCTTTCAGTGGGTTTACATGGTGAACAGAGAACTCTGTATCCTGAACGCGACACCCATGATAACTGAACTACCCAGTGTGTTTGAAGCCCCATCAAGCCCTTATTAATGGGCAGCTTATGAGTTCCAAGGCTGTTTGTGACTCCAGCATTAAAAAGCATAATATCCTGGTGTTGTCCCTTTCTCAGCTTCCCAATCTCATAATTGTTTTAGCTTTTCCAGCCTCCAGCTTATGCGCCAAATCACAAAATCAACTCCCTTCATGGTGTTCCCACATCCTACCCAGGCTACCCTCTATTTGACACAGACTGCAAACTCCCAGAAACATGGACTGTGATTTTGTCATCACACATGCTTCCTAATAGAGCCCTGAACAATCCGTACCCAATGAATGGAAGAGTGAAGTACAGTAGAAAGAATTTCAGTACATTTTATCTATAGAGACCGTCTAGATAATGTCGTCAAATTTGCAGTCCTCTTTCCTTTAAGATTCCCCACATCAAGTTTCCTGCCTTCGAAACTCTAAATTTTGAACAAGAGTGTTCCCCCATCTGCTTTGTGCTACATACAGTGACAGCCATGATGCCCCAAACCGTAGCTTCCTGTTGAGCACCTGTCACAGCAGCGCCCGGCCACATGTGGCTTACACTGGCACTGGCCTCCAAGTGGGCTGCAGCTGGTCCCCACTGAGCCCTGAGGGTGACACTTGCAGGCTAGAGGGAATGAAAGGAGAGTTAGAGGTGAAGGACATGACAGAGAAGCACCTCATCCTGTTAGCAGTTTTGGTGTACCTTTCTTTCAAGTGGTGCCTCTCCAGTTCTTAATCCCTTATCTGTTAAAGGAGGATAATATAGGATCTCCCTAATGAGATGATAAGGATTATGTTTGGCATGTAGTAAATGCTCAATAAACATTACTTAGTAAATATAACAATGATAAGCATTACTTGTTAATGAAAGGCTTAAAATAATTTGTTTTAATAATTAATTGTTCCAGTGTAATTATTATTATTGATGTTTTTATTACATCAGTTCCTAATGATCTATGTTGGTGGACTATACCTTTGATTTTTATTATTCCATATTTTTTCATGAGACTGTGGACACCCTGAAGCCATAGCCCCTTGAGAGAAAGAAGCATTTATTTGCCTGGGACTCAAGAAGCACAGGCTCTCCCATAGCAGTTATTCTATAGCGGGAGTTCTCCACTGGGAGGACTTTTGCCCCAGGGCACATTTGACACAGTTTGGAGACATTTTTGGATCTCACAACCAGAGCAAAGGTGCTGCTGGTATCAAGCAGGTAGAGGGTAGGGATGTTGCTAACCATCTTATAACCACCCCTACCCCCATAACAAAGTATTATTCAACCCAAAATATCAAAACTGCTGAGGGTGAGAAACCCCTCTGTACTTTAGTGAAATGGGCAAGTTACCTAATATTTTTGAACCCTAATCATCTCATTTATTAAATGAAGGTTTGGGGATGAAAGAAGTTGTTTTAAGAGTTCGTTTCAGACCTAACATCCCAGGATTCTAAATAAATACTTTAGGGCTATTGCTCCAGCAATCTAACACCTTAATGCTGCTGCAAGGCTCCTCTGTTTGTAAGTACACATTGTGATTGCTGTACCTCAACAGACTGCTCTGGGTACCTAACACTGGACAAGGGGTCGGTGGTTCGGAATGGATGCTAAAATAAATTAAGTTGATTCACTCTTGTCACCCAAAGCATTTTTACAGGGTAGCAGTGCTTTAGTAGATCCTACTTAAACAGATACTCACCCACTGCCCCATTGTGTAGCCTGGCAGACATGCTGACTATTAACCTTTCACATGCACCAGGGAGCACCTGAGCTCCCTCTTCCAAGGCAATTTCAACACAGGTATGCAGCTGATATTCATCTAAGTCCAGTTTGCTGCAGAAATCCTCTGATGCATTGATTTGGGGAAGAAGACCAAGCTTTTAAAATAACAAGAAAAGACTTAAGCCTGCTGTTCAGATTCCAGTTATAAAAAGTCAGATTCATATATGAGAATAATGGTTGAAAAGAGATTGAATTCAATCTCTTAGTTGCTTACAGCTAAATATTTTAAGATTTTCAACTTATTCAAGAAATCTTCAACTAAATATTTTCATTTATTGACCAATGGCAAAGAAAATAAATGAACCTGTATCCTTTTACTGTCCTGACTACTATAATGCATTGTAACTAGCTAATACATTTGCTTTATATTTGAAGACTTTACTAGGTTACTTGTAATAGGAAATTATGGCTTAGGGCATTCCATAGTGTTACTGTGAAAGTCTGATTCCACAAAATTCTTCTTTACAAGATCTGTCTTTTTCAATTACATATGAAAGTGGTATTCTATATCAAAGTATATTTGCCTCTTGGAGATTCACAGAATAGATTAACATATCAAAGGCTCTGTGAACTCCTGCAAGAAAGACTCTTTTTAAACTCAGTGCTTTCAGACTTATTTAACCATTTGGTCCTGTATTCAAATAATACTAACATCTCATAAAATCAGTAATTTACAGATGCATTTTGGGAATTCCTGGCTTAGATCATATAGCAATTATGGGGATAAATGCATTCTTAGTTTATTCTGAAAGAGAAATCATCTATAGTTTAACATCTTGAAGAAAAGCTTTACAGCTATATATTTTAAGGAGATTTTTATCTAAGTTATAGTCTAATGGTATTTGAAAAGTTTATTTGTAGCCTAAATGATATAGTGTATAATGTGTTAGTATAATCACATCAAGTTGGTAAGGGATTTTAACCCTTTACCATTATCAACAATGGACCGATCTTCCAAGCAAAAAAAAAACCAAGAATATTGTGGCATTGAACAACACTCTAGATGAAATGAACTTGACTCATATATTCAGAACTTTTCACTCCAAAGAGGCAAAATACACATTATTTTCAAATGCACATGGAACATTCTCAAATGTAGAACACATGGTAAGACATAAAACAAGCCTCCAAAAATTCAAGAAAATTGAAATCATACCAAGCATCTTCTTCTTTTTTTAATTAAATTTAATTGTTGTTGTATTATATCCATCTCCTTTTTATTCCCCTCTGTCCCCGCCCCCACTCCCCCACCAAAGTCAATCCCACTTGTCCATGTCCATGGTTCTTCCATACTAGTTCCTTGACTAAACTGCTCCCCTTCTTTGCCTCTTCCTCCCCGCATCCCCCTCCCCATAGCCCACTGAAGGTCTATTCATTGTATTTGTGTATCTGGTTCTATTTTGCTTGTTTATTTGTTTTGTTCATTATTGTCCTGTAATGGGTGAGATCATGTGGTATTTGTCTTTCACTGACTGGCTTATTTCACCAAGCATAATACTTTCCAGTTCCATCCATGCTGTTGCAAAGGGAAGGAGTTCCTTCTTTCTTTCTGCTGTGTAGTATTCCAAGCATCTTCTAAGATCACAATAGCTTACATCTATAATAGCATGTATGATTGCTTTATAAATTGCTTCCCTTTTATTTTTTTCCTTGCATTTGTACATTCATTGACATGTGGAAGTTTTGTGTGCAGGCAGGCAAGCTATAATGCCTATGAATTTTATTTCAGTGTAGTGAAGAGTGTTACAAAATATTTGTAATAAAAAAGGGGAGGCTGGGCCAGGTGATGTTGAGAACTCTGCTGAGCCACACTGAGCCCAGTTTCCTATCATGGCTCCTAGCCCCAGTTACGTATAGCGTGCGGCCATTCTTACATTATCATCTGCATCTCCTCCTTAGAGAGTAAGCCTGTGTGGCCGGAAAGATGCTAGTTTTGTTTATACATTTGCCTACCATTGTGTCTAACTTACAGTATGCGCTGCAAACGAATTTGGTCAATAAGGAGGTGCATATAAATTTCCAGTATTTTATCTTTAAGTTGATACTTAAATGACTATTTTCTCCAAATACAAACCAAGGGGAGAGAGATGCAGGAGGAAGCCAGATGGGCTGGGGGTGGCGATAAAGGCAGCCAGCTATGGGTTAATTATTCATTGTGATTGGTCTGAGTCAGTTTAGAGTTGCCAATTTTGGTATCAGATGGACCAAATGACAAGAATCCCTGTCACTTATAGTGTTTCATAATGCCATGACTCACTTCTAGAAACTCTAAAGACTTTATGTTTACCAAGTACAGTTGATTCCACAGTTTGAAAGAAGAATGGCAGTTTTATATTCAGGGATACCTAATATAATTTTGACTCTAAACACACTTTTTACAAATATTTTATTTATTTATTTATTTTTAAAAAGAGGGATAGGGAAGGAGGAGACAAACATCAATTGGTTGCCTCTCAAACACACCTCAAATGGGCCTGCAACCCCAGCATGTGCCCTGACTGGGAATCGAACAGGCAACCTTTTGCTTTGTGGGGTGATGCTCAACAAACTGAGCCACACTGGTCATGGATAAAAACACTTTTATGAAAGCACATATCTTGTCAACAGGGGAACTGAAAAAAAAAAGAACTGTCTCACTGTACTGCCAACAAAAGAAACATATACAGAAGGGGCAACCAGGGATGGACAGAACTTTTATCTGGCTTTCTTGGTAATACGTCTTAGTGATAGATGAAAATGTTAATCTGAATATAGAAAAGAGTAAATATTGAAAAGACCAAGTCCCAGGTAGTTAAGTGTCTTCCCAGAGCATCAAAATTGATGGCGTGAAAACAACTGCATTAGTCTATAATCATAAAATGCGCAATGACTTTCTCCTACTAGACATCCTTGGTCAGGGACTCTAAGAGACATTGTGCCCTGATCAGATCTTCCTGCCTGCCAGCTGCTGTGGCATTGGCTCCCAAAAGCTCACAGCTGTCCCCTTCTCTAGAAAACTGGAGTCGCTTTGCCAGGAGTTAATGCACTCCCTGGAGATAGAGTGGTGAGCCTATAGTCAGTGACTCAGGTACGTACAGGCCCAGGGCTCTGGTGGAACCAATTCTGTGGTGAAATTCTTGTTCCAGAGCTCCCTGTGGGATCAGGCTGCAGTTACACTTCAGTGCAGACCACATCCTTGCTTCGCTCCTCCCCTGTCCTCTCCTACTCCCCTCATTTCTCTTCTCCAGCCTGCATGGCCTCAATAAATCGAGTCCTGATTCCAGCTTCTACTTCCGAGAAATCTGACCTAAAGTAGGGACTGAGCCCTGGCTGGTGGCACAGTGGATAAGGTGCCGACCTGCGAACCTGAAGGTCGCTGATTCAATTACCCAGCTGGGGCACATAACCAAGTTGCAAGCCAGGTCTCCAACCAGGTCTGTAGCTGGAGGCAAGTAGGTGAAAGGCAACCATACATTGATGTCTCTCTCCCTCTCTCTCTGGAAATAATAAATAAAATCTTAATGAATAAATAAATAAATAAACAAACAAATAAATAAATAAATAAAGTAGGGACCTGCAGCCTCTTCTGTGGGTTCTGACAGTTTGTCAACATCAGCTTATTCTCTTAATTCTCATTCAGGTTTCAGTGTTTTCATACTTATATTAAAAAAAATGATTGCTTGAAAACTGATTAAATAGATGTTTTAAGTTAATTCCAAGTTATCTACTTATATTATGTATCTATCTATCAAACATCATTGCCACGATTTTTGTTCACATGGCTTTCTTCTGTATCAGGCTAAAAATTCTTAGAGGGCAGAAACTACATTTTACTCCCCAGGAACCAGTAGTGGCTGGCCCATACACACTCAGCGAATGGGTGATGAAAGGACTATTCAGATGGATACATTAATAAAGCCTCAGGTGACCATTTTTGAAGTTTATGAAATTTAGAAACATTGAGGATATGGGCTTAAAATGGGGAATAAGTTGGGTCCTATAAATCTGAGTTTCATGATGATGATTATTTATTATTATTATTATTATTATTATATCCCTTTGTGATTTAAGACTTCTTTATTTTCCTCCAGTCCCATTTTTTACTCTGCCTGAGCTCCCAACTTTTAGCTTTTTCTCCCCTGAATTAAAGCTGTTGGATATTATTATTTTTCTTTGTAACTAAGTTGTTGTTTCACAAGCACAGTTCTATTTAAAACTCCACAGCAGAGAATATAAAGTGTGTGTCTAGGGGACTAATGATAGTTTGAATTTCCCATTTAAGAGTTTGTTTCTACTTTCTCCTTAATTTCTACCATCATATGGTAAAACCTCATCATGATATTATATTATATGGCTCTCTAGTGCAGTCTTTACACAACCTTTGGATAATATTGCCATAGAAAATATAAATCATCTAGTTAAAGCTAAATTTCAGAGAAACGATGAGTAATTTTTTTTTAGTATAAGTATGTCTCATGCAATATTTGAAGGCAATATTTGGGACATATTTATACCACATTCAAATTTAACTGGCTGTCTTGTTTCTTTCTTTCCTTCCTTCCTGCCTTCCCTTTCTTACTAACTTGCCTTCTTTCTTTCTTCCCTCCCTCCTTCATTTCTTCCATTTTTTGCTGAATCTTGCAATTTGCCTTTGATAAAATAATCTTAAAGGTATTTTTCAATGTTATAATAGTTCACCTTGTTGAATAAAATCCAATATTTACCTGCCTCATATTAAATTCTATAGCAGATGATGAAATAACAAAGTCCCAGGGTTACAAATTTTAAATGTTCAATGGTGAAAAATTGAACTTTGAGGACACAATTCAAAAAATAAGGATACAGAGCTAAGTAAATCAGGGGTCAACAAACTTCTTATAAAAGACCAGATAGTAATATTTTTGGTCTCTGTTATGACTACTCAATTCTCCTTTTGTAGCTTGAAAGCAGCTGTAGATAATATGAAAATAAAACGGAATGGCTGTGTTCTAATAACATTTATAGGTTGTAGTTTGCCAATTAAATCATGATATTAGAAGTCTCACAAATACTTAAAAATATAACTTTAACAAAGCAATTTGATTTTTATACACAAAATTACTTTTAAAAAATCCTAAACAATTATGTACAAGTCAGTTGGAAATGGGATGAAACTACTTCTTCCATACATTATTGACAATCGTAAAAATTAATTGTAGAATAGCTTTCAGAAATTAATTTGATAAGTTATTTCAGGAGCTATAAAACCTCGGGTAAATAGGACAATGTAAAAAGTACAGCAAAGGAAATATAATCAATCTTATAATAACTATATATGATGTCAGTTGGATACTGGAAATATCAGGAGGAACACTTTGTAAATTACTAGTGTTGTACCCCTGGAACTAATACAAAATAATATTGAATGTAAACTATAATTGAAAAATAAAATTTTTAAAAAAATCACTCAAAGAAATACTATGCATATTTCCTAAAATAAGACTACATAAACACGATGAGAAAATGTTTATGATATAATGTGAAATGAAAAATGTTCATATAGGAATTCCAATCAAATGGACATATAGGTAGATACACTTAGCCTCCTCTCATAACCACAGAAAGAATTACAACCAGATCCAAAAACAAATAACAACCAGAACCTCAGAAAACAGAGCTATATGGAAGTCTAACAACCAAGGATTTAAAGAAGCCACATTCATCCAGAAAAGGTAAGAGGGGCAGAGTCGTGGAGATGGTGCAGAGAGGTGGTGAGGCTCAGATACGCAGTGATAGCAGTGGCAGTGGAATGGATGGACCCACATTCACATGTGGTAGATAAAAATCAGGAGAGATACTCTGGGAAGGAGTAATCCCAGCCCCAGGTCAGTCTGCACAGCTCAGGGTTCTGGCACCAGGAAGATAAACCCCCCTTACCTCTGGATATAAAAACTAGTGGGGGTTAGGGCAGTGGAAGGACCTGCCAGAATTTTGACACTTAAAGGGTCTGCATGGCCTTAGAACATACATAGATCTCAGGACAACAACTGGAAGAATGCCAATAGCATACAGGAAGTGGTTGAAGTGGCTAGAAATGGGATGCGTGCCGGGCAAATCACTGGAAGCTAGGCAGTGGCATTATCCCCTCTCCAATCCCCCTACCACAATAGAGCCATAAAGTATTGAAACAGGAGACCCCAGTCTGGCAATTACCTAAGGCTCCACTCCACACAATTTACAGGTGTCTTTGCTACATAGGCCATGCCTATGCTTCTGCTACTAAGACAGAAGTTAAAGCAGCTCTACCCAATACACAGAAACAGACACAGGGAGGCTGCCAAATTGAGGAGACAAAGAAATTTGGCCCAAATGAAAGAATAGAACAAAACTCCAGGAAAAGAACTAAATGAAATAGAGATAGTCAAGCTATCATATGCAGAGTTCAAAACACTGGTGATAGGATGCTCAGAGAACTCATTGGGTATGGCAACAAATAAAATAAAGAGATAAAGAAATAAAGAAATGAAGGTTACACAAAGGGGAATAAAAAATACATACAGGAAACCAACAGTGAAAAGAAGGAAGCTGGATTTACATCAATGACTCGGAACAAAAGGAAGAAATGAATATTCAATCAGAACAGAAAGAAGAAACAAGAATGCAAAAAAATGAGGAGAAGCTTAGAAATCTCTGGGATAACTCTAAATGTACCAACATCTGAATCATAGGGGTGCAAGAAGGAGAAGAGGAAGAGAAAGAAATTAAAAACTTATTTGAAAAAATAACAAAAGAAAACTTCCCCAATTTGGTGAAGGAAACAAGTTCAGAAAGCACAGAGACTCTCAAACAAGATGGACCCAAAGAGGACCACACTAAGACTTATCATAATTAAAATGACAAAGTTTCAAGATAAAGAGAAATTTTTAAGGCCCCAAGAGGAAAGCAGAGAGTTACCTACAAAAAAATTTCCCATAAGACTATCAGCTGATTTCCAAAAGAAACTTTGCAGGCAAGAAGGGACTGGTAAGAAGTATTTAAAGTGATGAAAAGCAAGGACCTACAACCTAGATTATTCTATTCAGCAAAGCTATTATCTAGAATGGAAGGGCAGATAAGGTGTTTCCCAGACAAGGGAAAGCTAAAGGAGTTCATCATTATCAAGCCATTATTACATGAAATATTAAATGGACTTATTTAAGAAATAAGAAAATTAAAACTGTGAATATTAAAATGATAACAAACTCACAACTATTAACAACTAAATCTAAAGAACACAAACAAAATAAGCAGACAACCAGAACAGAAACAGAATCATAGGTATGAAAATCATTTGGAGGGTTATCAGCTGGGAGGGGGAGTGGGAGAAGTGGGGAAATGGTGCAAGGATTAAGAAGCAAACTTGGAAGGAACAAAATAGACAGGGGTATGTTAAGAATAGTATAGGAAAGGGAGAAGCCAAAGAACTTACATGCATGACCCATGGACATGAACTAAGTGGGTATTGCTGTGGGGAACAGGGGTACTAAGCAGAAGGAAGCAAAGGGGGAAAATTGGGACAAATGTAATAACATAATAAAATATACTTAAAAAAAAGAATAAGCTAAGACAAAGAGAAAAATGTCCATATGTGTACCTGTATGAGTGCTCTGATTGTAACATAAAAGCATAATTTGAATAAATGGGAACTTGCAAGATGATAATAATTAAAGTGGTGGGATTTCTCCCTAAACTTTCAGCAATGCCAGTATGTTGTCATGGTTCAAAGCCTCGACTCTGGAGTCATGCATGCATTCTGGCTCTGATTCCAGACTCTTCACTGCTAGCGCTGTGACCCTGTGCCTCAGTTCTGTCATCTATAAATGAGGATAATAATAGTGTACATTATAGAATTGTTGACTCTATGACTAAATAATAGAATATGTAGAACACTTCAAATCATTACTGGCACTGGGCACATTCTGTTCTATAAGATCAGTGATTGTTATTTGATAAATTTTATAGAGAATAGGTGATTTTTATAATGAAATAAATACATTTACTCTTCTCTAAAACATGTTACCAGTCTAAAAGTAGAAGTATAATAGAGCACAATTTGAAGGAAGCACCCACAAAGCTCTGTGATACTTACAGAATCAACAAGGATGTGTGAATGCGCGTAGGACCCTTCTTCCAAAGACTGGGAAAAATAGACATCTATGAAATATTGTACATCTGGTTCTAAACAGATGGGTGTGGGAAGCAGCATAATTCTGTATTAAGAGAAATAAAGTAAAAATTCGGTGACAAAAGTGTCATTATGTAACTGAAGTGACCATAGTGGTTGATAGTGTTCTACCTCTGCTCCAATGTGGGGAGAGACATGGTCTAGGTGGAGAGTATATGAACACTGGGATTCTCCATGGCTCTTCCACAGGTTGTACCAAATAGAAAAGCTTTAGAAACTATTGGCCATGGGCTGTCATGTTCGATTTCCAGTCAGAGCACATGCCTGGGTTTCAGGCCGGGTCCCCTGTTGGGGGTGCCTGAAAGGCAATTACAAATTGAAGTTTCTCTCTCTCCTTTTCCTTCCCTTCCCCTCTCTCTAAAAATAAATAAATAAAATTTTAGAAAAATCAATAGCTTTTTATCTCATAGACTTTCAGCTGAGGTAGCTTTAGCTGAATGTTTTAATCTTATTCTTGCAGCATTTTACTTTCTCAAATTCCAAGGCCACGGGGGAAGAGGGAAGAAACATTCTGTAATCTACTTTAATAATCTGTTCCCCCATTTAGTTTCTGGGTATAAATTATTGCTAGATGAACAAAATTCTGAGAAACCATCAAAGTTTGAGGATGGGTCCTCAGCATACCTGGAAGTAGCTGGTAAGGTGAAAGACTGAGGCGTTGGCCCAGGGGTCTTGGGTGTACAGTGCACGCTTCTGCCAGAGGGGTTAACCACAATGTGGACAGCCCAGTCAGCTGCGGACTAGACAGGCATAACACAAAAGCGTGTTACTGTGAGGATGAGGGAACTTGACTTGTATGCACAAATGTATACCTGATGCATAGTGCATGGGATCGAAATTGCAACTCATAGCCCACTTGGAAAATGGAATTTTTGAGTTGAAAAAGTCTTCGAGGCTCACTTTCAGGCTCAACTCTCTGGTGTCTGAATTATGGCCCAGATATAGGTATTGGAATGTTCTTTTGGACCATAGCTATATTTGAGTAGTTCACAAGCCTGAAAACCCTGGTGCTCCTGACCTGCTTTACCTTTAACCTCTGTCTCCCAAAGCATCAATTAGTTCATTATGTTCATGGATCACCAAACAAAAATACAAATTTGGAATCTTTCACAAAAGGGTATGTTCTTTTTTATATGATTACATAAACATATAAATGATATGATTTAATAATTATTATATTACTAAATGTATTTCTATGTGTATATGTACACATATATTTATAGTATATGCTAATTAGCTATACTCTGAATGCCTTAGAGTTTGGAAAAGCTTTTTGAAGCTATTAGAAATGTGTCCTCTCTATGGGAAAACTATATATATATATATATATATATATATATATATATATATATATATATACACATGTATAATTTAATTTTTAATTAAAAAAAAAAACTTCTTTGTCATGTTCCAGGTCAAAGTTCTTTGAAGTTCCTTGGTTTTCATCGGCCAGTGGGAAATAGAAAATTATGTCATATCAAGAGTTTCACAATGGGTCAGCAGCTCTGGCCATGTATCACACAATGACCATTTCCAGAGGGACTTTAGGACCACCCACCCCACCAAGCCATAGAAAATATCTTTCAGGGGAGATGGTCTGTGGGGCTTCAGATCACCAAATAAAAGGTTAAGAACTATTGCTCTAGGTGAAGTGTTTTTCTAATTTGTTTTTTCTTCAGTCTTAGCTATTTCTCAAAAGGTGAGGGGAGAGGAATACATATAGCAGTGGGAAGTAAGAGAAGCAGCCAGCTTTTAGTTTTTCTCTTGTTTCGGGGAAAATCCAAATGCAAATAAGTGCCTCTTCTACCTCCCTTGAGTCTGAATCTCTGCACATATTAGTTCATTAAATTTTGGGGAAAAAGTACCAGGAGAGCAGGATTTATGTTATTTTAGTTATTTATTATTCTTCTCCAAACGTTCCATCACCACTTCCATAGACCTAATGCCTTAAATACATAACTCCGACTTTAGCTTCTCTCCCTGGAATAAGGCATGTGTACATATGGCTCAGTAGGTTGCTTTAATATCTGCAGGAAACCCTTTTGTGTATAATGCTCTCCAGATGTTCTACTTTTTTGCAGATCATTTTATGATAAACATATCTAGCAAGACTGGGATGGAAGTATTTTGTGTGAGAATGTATGTCAGCTTTTCACCACTGGAGACATTGGGCTTAAAGGATACCTGCGTTTCATAGCGAATGGCCACCGTGAAGTTCATGGGAGCAGGAATGTTGCTGACAGCAAATCTTAAGCCAGCCCCAGGGAGAACTCGGGCAAATCCAGGTCCAGTCCAGGCAACAGGGGTCCCGGGAACTGGTTCTCGGAAGACAATGTGAACAGCAGGCACCTGGCCAAGAGTCTCTGAGCCCTAAAAGCAGAGAGAAAGGACATAGTTTTGCCTGAAGGCAAGCCCAGAAAGAATTTAGAGAAAATTAAAAAGTAAAAGAAACCCACGTATTTCCTGATGTGTATGTGATCCATCTGAGTCACAGATAAAGCACTCCACCCAGAGTTCAGAATATAACCAAGATAAATGTACTCAAACTGCAGCTTTGAAATATAGGTTATACATAGTCTATGGCCATACCACCCTGAACGCGCCCGATCTCATCTGAAATATAGGTTATGAACAGAATGGTTGATTTGAAAGCAATGATTCTGGAAATCACCTTAATTTTAAGCATTCCATGTGCTAATGAACTGCGCAAATCCCACACTGATGTGATTGTAGGATCCTGGCCAGAATATGGAGAGAAAGAAAAAATTCCTATGCCTACTTCATGGATTTTACCTAAATGTGCATGATGACAATGAGAAAACCCACACAGATTTATTATTTGGATACTTCTTCCATGCAAACATAAGAAATGGTCTTCTCTCCACTTGGGGGAAGAGAAGTATAAAACTCCCTCGATTGATTACGATTCCTGAAAAACTCTGAACTAGATGTTAGCCTGGGGCCATCTGGACCCTGCAGATAATTTTTCTTTAATGGCTTTTGCATTGGCTTCTCCATACTCACAGCTCCATGGGGATTCCGCCTCTTGGTGCTTTTGCCTGTATTGCTGCAATAGTCTTGGCTGTTCTCTCCATTCTCTCCAAGGTCCAATACATATTACATACACACTGCTGCCAACAAGCATTTCCAACTCTTTCTAACTGCCAACAGACTCATACCCAAATTACTTAGCCTGGAGTTCAAATTGCTCTGTGATCTACCCCAACTGTTCTTCATTTGATAAATGTTTATTTCGTGACAATTCAATGTCTGCCTCTGAATTAGGAATGCAAAGATGAATGGGGCAGAGACCCTGTCATAGAGCAGTTGAGAATCTTGCATTGGAGACAGAAAGTGAGCAGAAAAACTGTATCCTGCCCTGGCTGGTGTGGTTCAGTGGACTGGCACTGGCCTGTGAACCCAAAGGTTGCTGATTCGATTCCTAGCCAGGGCACATAACCAGGTTGCATGCCAAGCCTCCAGCCAGCTCCATAGCTGGAGGAGGTGAAAGGCAACCATACATTGATGCTTCTCTCCCTTTCTTCCTCTCTCCCTGCCCTTCTCTCTGAAAGTAATGAATACAATTTTTCAAACACCCTCATAATTGCAGGAAATGCTCTAGATGCCTCTCTGGGATCCTCTCTACCTGGTTGGTGCACCCAGTTGCTGTGTGTTGCCCCCCTTCTCCAATGAATTGCTCTCCATGCTCCCTCTTAACCCCCACCTTCACCCTCCAAGGTAGCTCACAGCCAAAGCCTCACCTGGTGATCTCAAGGGTCAGCACAACTTCGCCTGCAGTTTATACTTCTGAGCTCCCTGCACTCATATCCAAGGCTTGTTTTACCTGAGAAAACATCTACTCTTTCCTTTTTTCATCTTGTTTTCTATATTCTGTTAAAGAAGTTTCCTGGAAAACTCTTTCTTAATAAATCACATGCACCCAAATCCAGTCTTAGGCTCTCCCTTCCAGGGCACCTAGCCTGAGATAGTTGGTACCAGTTTACCTAAAAGTAGACGCTAAGATGTCTTTTTCGGGGTGGGGGGTGGGGCATTTACTGTTCAGCTGGCAATAATAATCCCCGTGAGGAATACATGCTGATGATTCCTGGTTCGCAGAAGCAGAACAACTGCCAAAGCTGTCATCTGTGGAGAACTAGAATGGGAGGGGACGGAATGACATGAGCAATATTTCTGGCATTGAGAGATATGGGGGAAAGAGTAATTATAAGGACTGTGGAGATGGGTGGCTATTGTTGGGGGCCATGGATATTCTGATGAGAGAAGGTGACAAGCTCAGGGCGATCAGTCAGCAATTTTTAGCAAAGTGTGAGCATCAGAGGGCCTTCTTGATGGCACTTAAAGATGTTTTCATCTCTTTCAGCTAAAGAAGGGAAGAAATAAAGACCAGGAACAAGACTTAACGGCAAGTGCTGTAGAACATCAAAGAAGGCTGAAGTCTCAACTTAGGTAAGTCATCTATACCAAAGCCAGGCCCTTCACAGGGAAGCTGTGGGGTCTTGAGAGAAGGATGATACACAAAGGAACCCTGAACCCTGAGGCTCTCCTGAGCACCCTTGGACTGTAAAACTAATTCACTTGCTCTTATTGGAAAATGGAGACACTCCTACTCCATTCCTGACACATTTGAAGACAATGCAGAAAACCTTAAATGGTTACAGGTATTATTACACAGGCAGTAAGGTTGGAATAGGAGCCAAAGGGGCCTGGCTCACAGGAATCTTCTGTGGAGATGATTAATAGAACATGGTGCTCCTAGGAACAAGATAGGTGGGCAGTCAACAAAAGTATTGCTTAATATCCATAATAAAAAATGATCAGGGATGAATTAGCAGAAGGCTGGGGTCCTGCCCTAATGGAAATCCAGGATCCTTTGCCAAGTTCAAGATCTGATCCACTTCTCAGACACAGAACCCAGTGGCTGAATGAGAGTCCAGGTGCGCATGAGGAAAGATGCTTCAACAGCATGCTAAGTGTGATTCTCTCACTTATTTCCTGAAGGATCTATGAGTCTATTGGAGAAAGAAAAATATCTAGATTTTCCCAAAGGTTGGTGGGTATAGGATCAGAGCTGATGTTGATAATCAGATATCCAAAGTGCCACCATGGTCCCTTTGTTAGATTAGAGGCACATAAGACTCAGGTAATAAGTGGAGCCCTGGCCTAGGTCCTTTTCACAGTGGGTTCCTTGGTTCACTGACCTACAGGCTGATTGTTTCCTCTAGTTCTGGTGACAGCTATGTGACAGGTCACAGTGCTGGAACAGTAGGTGCCAATGGTCTGGGCCACCTGTCCTTGTCTAATCCAGGAGGCATGACTTCCACCTGTGATGGAATATCTTGAATATGTAATGATATGGACTTGCTTTGCAGTAGCCATTGATACTTTCATTTGTAGAGTAAGAGCTCTTATAGTTCTAGGAAATACCAAGTATAAGCTTATAATATGCCCAACCTACACCCACTCCCTACCAAGCCAAAAGAGTAAATAAAAAAAAAAAAAAAAAAAAAAATCACAAATCAGAGGCATCCTCAAAGTGCTGCTCTCAAGACTTGGTAATTGTTCCCATCTTATTCCCATTACAAACTTAACACAAAGCAGGGTTGTAACCCTGCTTGTATCTGTTGTGCAAGGTGGAGTATCTTTATCAGAGCAGATTAACACCAAACTGGTCTACAACATGCAGTTATTGAAATGCAAAATGTGCTCTTTTTTTTGTTTCCAGGAAGAAGGAACAAAAATAATTTGTATTTACTTGGAATGGGTAGTAGTGTATATTCAATCCTTCCCCAAGGCTGTTAATTCTCCTCTCTCTGTAGCAAAGGATCTGGACCATTTAGATATTCTGCAAAATAGTACACAGATCCTCTGTATTGGAGGATTGTGAAGTGAATCCCTTGATAAAGGTAATGTGTGGTCTCCCACAGCGGGAATCAGACACTCCATGGCCTTGGTCAGCACCACTCTGAGGGCTCACAGAGTATCTGATGGACCAATGTGGGAAAACATATTATCTCCTCAGCTCAAGGGACCCAATATACCTCAGAAGTAAGTGTAGCAGCAGTCATCTGACTTTGGGAGCCACCGCTCCTCCACAAACCATGGCATTCAGAAGATGCTGACCTGGGATGGCAGTAGAATGGGGCCCCTTCAAAGTGCATCAGCTTTACTAGCTTGGAAATGGCACTCTGCGAGATGGGGCAGTGTTCTTTAGAATTTTATTCACTATTTGAACCAATGGCCTTTATGGGATGCTGTGTCCCCACAAGGGAGAAAACATGGGTTTAGGAACCAAGGAGGAGTAGCCAAGCTCATCGTCAGTACCAGTGACCATGAGAGTTCAGACTTCTTGTCCTTACAACATTAGGCTCTGTGGGTCTAGATGTCTTGACTCTTGGGCAAGGACAAAGAAGTCCACTAACCTTAAAGCTATGGCTGCTGCATGGTCACTTGGGTTCCTGATGCTTATAGACTAGCAGGCATGGAAGGAATCCCCATAATTAGTAGGGTTGTTGCTGTGTAACCGGGACACAAAGAATATGTATGGTAACTGTGGTGAGCCACAGAAGCACCTTTGGAGCTTCCACAAATGTGGCCTGATAAGGGCATGGTAACCTGGGGCTCAAGCCCTGAAGGGATGAGGGTCCAGGCCATCCACTCAAGAAGTGCTAGTTGAGGATGAGGGGAATCTAGAATGATTGGCCTCGAGGGAGGGGGATGGTGAGTATCAGTTACAACCTTGGGATCAATTGCGGCAGCTGGAAGCTTATCTGCTTTTGTAAATTTCCCCAGGAATTGTGACCATGGAGAAGCTGAGTCTGCACAGAGTGAACTTAACATAGAACAAAATGGGCAGGGTCAGCTCCATCGGCATGCAACCTGTGGAGCTGCACAGGGCCCCACACTCAGAAGGACTCATGCTTGATTTAATGCTCTTCTGTCACCATCTTATAATAATTTTATCTTTGAAGCTGTCTTATAAGTGGAGTCTCTTAGGATGATGGAGCATGCACATGAGTTGAAGAGATAAACACAATATATGTCTGCTTCCTTGCTTCCCCATTCACATACAGTGCATGTGATGCCCATGAGCATAGGATTCAAGTGGACCTACGATGTATGCACTGGTGTTCAGTGAGACTCAAAGTGAGTACAAAGAAAATATGTGTTACATCCATGATTGAGAAAACAGGGGCATTGCATCTCCAAGAAGCCACACTTTCTGTTCCAACCGGAACTTGAAAGAAGGAAGAAGGTGAAAGCATTCCAAGAAATACATTATTCATTTTACTTCCCTATATAAGCCAATTGCTTATACTGAAAATGATGACTAGAAGGAGAGAGAAAGAAAAATTCCGTTTCTTTTGTTGTCAGTTCTTCCTTACTCATCAGTAAGTTGAAGGTAGAGAGTGCTGATAGAACATGTATCAAGAAGTAAAATAAAAACAGTTGACTATCAGATAATTTCTCAAAAGAAACTTTGCAGGCAAGAAAGGACTGGCAAGAAGTATTCAAAGTGATGAAAAGCAAGGACCTACAACCTAGATTACTCTATCCAACAAAGCTTCATTTAGAATGGAAGGGCAGGTAAAGTGCTTGCCAGACAAGGTAAAGCTAAAGGAGTTCATCATCACCAAGCCATTATTATACAAAATGCTAAAGGAACTTATTTTAGAAAAAGAAGAAGATCAAAACTATGAACATTAAAATGACAACAAACTCAGAACTATCAACAATGGAATCTACTAGTGTTATTCTCTGTTCTTGTTTTTAATATTTTGAATATTTCACAATAAGAATCTAAAAGTATGAAAGCAAAAATAAGTAAAATACTATGGGGCCCTTTTACATGAAAGTGGAAAGAGAGTTAGAAGATAAGGTTATGTCTCCCTGCTTGACTTCTGTTTTTATATGAAGCCTGGAAGCTGTTGACAGAAATAGCCGTACATGGGTTTGATGTCATCGAGTGCTCTGGGACCTGGGCAGTGGCTGGTGATGGAGTCTGGCCAAGATGGAGGGAATATCCCTAACTATGAGGAAGGTTGAATGTGCCCAGCCTGTGCTCTCCTCTTAGTTTGAAAAAGATTCCAAAGTGTGACTGTAATAAATACTTTCAACAACAATAAAAATAAATAAAAACAAACAAACAAACAAAAAAACTAAGCAAACAGAACAAGAACAGAATCATAGATGTGGAAATCATTTGGTGGGTTATCAGCTGGGGTGGGGGAGAATGGGGGAATAGGTTCAGGGATTAAGAGGTATACAAAATAGACAAGGGGATGTTAAGAACAGTATAAGAAATAGAGAAGCCAAAGAACTTATATGCACAACCCATGGACATGAACTAAAGGGTGAGATTGCTGGAGGGAAGGGGGTACCTGGCTGAGGGGGACAAAAGGGGGAATATTAGGACAAGTGTAATAGCATAATCAATAAAATATACTTAAAAAACAGCTGAGTCAGTTTCGTGTAGCATTCCCCTTGTTCTAGAGGAACAAGGTACAAATAAATCTGTAACAGCAAACTACAAATTGTGTAATTTCAGTGATGATACATATGAGTTAAATTCCCCTATATTGCAGATAAAATTGTATTACATAAAATAAAGATGAATAGTATGGCTCATGCTAATTTAAGTTTTTAATATTTTTTTGCTTAGAACAACATTAAATAGCAAATAAAAAAACTTTGACAAGACGGAGACCGTGGAAGCAAGTAAAAAGCTTTATATTTTACTACCTTCAGTAGCCTTTTCCCCTAATTTTTGAACAGGGGCCCCACATTTCTGTTTTTCCCTGGGTCCTGTATGTGGGTCTGAGCCTCAAAGGAGTGGACGTTAGTTGATGCCACTCTATCCAGCCACCAGCTCTTGTGACTGTTTGTTTTCACTCACTGCTGCTCCCTTCTTTGGAAAACAGCCCTTGGCTGATGGGAGCCACTTCACCCGGTAGGCTACCTTCATCTGCCTGCCTTGGCAGCCCATGGTCATGACTGACAGATAAGGGAAAGTAACAGGCTAGCCTTTGGGCATAGAGGGAGGACAACTCTGTGGTGCCAATTTATGCTTCTGAGCTTCCCTGGGGGCCTAGGCCCAGGCTAGGCTCTTCCCTGGATTACCCTTGCTTCACTGTCCCCTCTCCAGTCTCCTGCCCTCCCTCCCTTGCAGGTTTCTCCTGATAAGTTCTCCCTCAGTGAAGCACATCCTTCTGAATCTCTGTTGTAATCTCTGCTTCTAGGGAGCCCAACCTAATCAGCATGTACCTACACGCACACGTTTATATAAAACTGAAGCAAAAGTTTCACCAAAAAGTGCGTGCTTGTTTTGCAATGTTCTATTATGCTAAGCTGACCCTGTCCAATGATTTTTATCACCTATTTACCTACAGTTTGAAATCTACTGATCTATGGGACTCCGGAGATGGAAGTGGGTAATTATGTACAGATGTCAGGGAAGAGAATGTGCAACAAAGATAAATCTGAATGGGTGTTAAGGGACTGGTGGAAGGTCTGCAAATTGGTAATAGAGAGGTGGTCATTTCAGGCAAGCGTCCGGAAGGCAGCTGGGGAAGGCCTCGAGCAGTACTTCTCAAAGTACAGTCACAGACCCCCATAGCAGAAGCACCTTGGGATGCTTGGCAAGCATGCATATTTCTTGACCAGCCTTGGAGTCCTTGATTCAGCCTCTCAAGGGTAAGGCCCTAGAATATGCATTTGAAATGAACCCCTGAGTTATTCTTACACACAATAAAATTTGAGGTTGACTGATCCTTGTCACAGTGGGTACATTCAGATGGATGTCTCATGAAGTGGACTTTAGACTGAGGAGCCTGGAGAGCCAGAGGAGGCTCCATGGGCATGCGGACGGCGCCAGAAATAGGAAGAAGAGCAAAGCCACCAGGATTGGTATGCAAGACACAGCAGGAAGCACACTCCCATGCAGCCTGTGCCGACCCTGTGGGCCAGAGGTGGTTCTCTCCACTCTGAGGTCCATATCACATACGTGCATCTCTTTTATGGACTTGGCCCACCTGCCACACATTAGTGTAGAGGGCTCATTTCCCAACAATGAGTTAAAAATGGGTTCCAAGGCTAAATATTTCTGTCATCACTCATTCAACCATTTCATTCACTTATGAAGATCTCATATGAAATGAATTGTTTCAGGTGTTAGGTTGGTAAACAAGATAGCCAACATTGGTTTTCATTTGCTTTTCCAACATGCCCATTCATGCACACGCACCAGAACTCTGAGTAAAGATCCCAGTGTAATGAATAAACAAACAAACACATGGGCTAAGGCAGTCCCAACTTTGAGTGAACAATAGTTGGCTGGCTGTAAGACCCTCAGGTCCCCTCCAGCCATCTGAAGCCATTGGAGGCATGCTGGAGGTGGTGGCATTGTCCTAGCCTTCACACCAGCACTGACCAACTACAACCACCTCAGAATCAATGTCCCTGACACCCCCAGGGACATCAGTACATTGTGCGTGTGTGTGTGTTTTTCCCCCTCCAACTAAGGAGAGAGGCATTCTTCAGCACTGTACCTTTGTTTACTAAAACAACCAGAAATTATGAATTCTATCTCCTGACTCTCCAAGTCTGGAATCCAGCAATCCAGAAATTTTTGTTATGAAAAGAAATAGAGGACCTAATTACTTGAAGTTTGCTTCTTCCTTCCTCCATTCTGTTCTTGAGGATAATACGATCTTACATTGACTGAGTACTTTCATGGGCCAGGCAAGGTTCTCAGTACGTGACCTGCCTGGGTCACTTGTTTATGGCACGACAGACCATGGCCATGAAGACATGCTTACCTTACTCTGCTTGTCAGCCTGCGTACTCTGTTTCTCATTTCTCTTCAGTATTATATTTCCTTTGTCAATAATGAAATCACTTCCTTGTTGCAAATACACATCACATGTAGGCAATGCTGTTGCCAATATCTTAAAAAGAAAAGACATGACAGCATAAGTAAGCAACAAAAAGTCCAATGACTCTGAAATTCAAGAATTTCAGATTATACTATAATGTAAATGACCCTGAAATTCAAGAATTTCAGATTCTGCCATAATTTAAAAGGTAATTAATAGCTTCAGGAAGCAGTCATGGAAGCAGTTTATAATTCTTTATTTTCCTGTGAAAATGGGAAATTTTGGGTGGTCCTAAGACTATGTATTGGTTTTTATTTTTCAAGGATGCTTTACTAGTGAAATTCTAAACTGGGAAAATATTTATTCTTATTTACTGGTTTGGTGGTGTTTAAGAAAAAGTACAAATGCTATGTTTTAACATGAAATGTCAAGAAGAAAGTTGTAGAAAATCAACAATAGGTATGGCACAAAGATTCAAAGATTAATGAGCTATTGTAACTTTTGACACACCCCAGACTAATTCGTCTTAGTTCTCACCTGTTTGTAGGATTTGGCCTTGTAAATTCCCACAAAGGATTATACCAGGATAACCAAATTGTACCAGCCAGACAGAAACAAAGGAATTGCATTCATGCAACTCCAGTTTCCTTAAAATTCTGGGTTTTGTGGGCCTTTCTTTCATATCTTCTCCTTAGTTATTCAGAGGCAACCCGGTTAGAATCTCAACTGCTGGTTTCCAAATGTGCACTGTACCCTGGACATTGGTGTTCGCTTAGTTATGTTTCATTGTTGGTTTTACATACAGAGTTTTTAATTTCACGAGTGCCCTGGTTGCTCAGCATGGGCATGCAGCCCTGAGGTCACCTGGGGCCTTTTAAAAACCTTATTCATGTGTTTACTGCTCAGAGTTTAGCCATACTGTCTGACTGGCTCATCTCCCTGTCCTTGAGGAGGACCCTTCCCTTAGGCCCCCTGAGATTATGTTTTCCCTGCCTAGAGATCCTTGAGGCTCTGTCCTATCAAATTTACATCTGTTAACAGTGGCTTTTCCATATGAATGGCTGTTCTTGGCTCATGCTTCACAAGTTTCCAAATCCTTTCAAACAAGCAACAACAGCCAACCTCAGTGAGCCCCCAGCCCTGGATCCTCCAGCCTCCATACTTCTTGCTAAATGGCCCCAGGCCCAGCACTAGCAGCAGCCAGTTTAGATTCACAGCTTGGCTTCGTCTGGAAACCTTTAAGCCCAGCACAAGTAGCATCCACTTCAAATTGCTTTTTAGCTCAGGCAGGGTGGCCCCATAGAAACACAGGTGAGGTCTTCACCACCGAGGAAACCCCAGGGCCTGCCCACCCAGTGGCCAGCTACAGACCATGATGGAGCACCATCACCCTGCCCCTGCACAGCTGATCCTCCATGGAGGGTGGAGGTTGGCGGTCAGTAGTTACAGCCAGTCCTTATAGCTGACTGGCCCAGGGAAATCCTTCCCATATAGTTGAGCCACCAAGCCTCAACTATAGGAGGAGGCTGTACTCAGCCCACATGAAGGGTGAACCTCGAGTACCCATCTTCGGTGATAGGGGAGGCGGTGCCATCAGACCCTACAGGGCACCTACTACATTAGGCCATGCTACCAAGACATGGAGTCAAAGCAGCTCTATGTAACACATAGAAACCAATCACAGGAGGCTGGCAAAATGAGGAGACAAAGAAACATGGCCCAAATGAAAGAACAGATCAAAAATCCAGAAAAAGCCCTGGCTGGTAGCACAGTGGCTAAGGTGCCGGCCTGTGAACCCAAAGGTCGCTGGTTCGATTCCCAGCCAGGGCAACTTAACTAGGTTGCAAGCCAGGTCTCCAGCCAGGTCTGTAGCTGGAGGCAGGTGAAAGGCAACCATACATTGATGTTTCTCTCCCTCTCTTTTCCTCCCTTCCCTTCTCTCTGAAAAATAATAAATAAAATCTTTTTTAAAAAATCCAGAAAAAGAACTAAACAAAATGGAGAGAAGCAATATATCAGAGGCAGAGTTCAAAACACTAGTTATAAGGATGTTTAAGAAACTTAGTGAGGACCTCAATAGCAACAAAAGATCCAGTCAGAAACAAAGAATACACTAATTGAAATAAATAGCAATTTACAGGGAAACAACAGTAGAGTTAAGAAAGCTAAGAATCAAATCAATGATTTGAAACATAAGAAAGAAAAGACAACCAATCAGAACAACAAGAAGAAAGAAGGAATCTAAAATAATTAGGATTATGTAAGCAGCCACTGGTACAACTTTAAGCATTTCAACATTCGCATCATAGGGGTGTCAGAAGGAGAAGAGAAAGAGCAAGAAGTTGGAAATCTATTTGAAAAAATAATGAAACTTCCCTAATTTGGTGAAAGAATTATATCTCACATTACCTTTCCCTTTGTCACAGCCCTGTCTGTGGTTGGAGTCACATGGCTGAGAGTATTATAGGAGTCTAATTGATATTTTCTCTAATTATCTACATCTGTGTGTCTATGCCTCTAACAAATCTTTAAGAAAATATTTTTAGGGAAAATATCTGTGGACGAAAAAGGGGCCACATACTGAACTTGACAAGCTCAAGGGAGGCCTGTGTGGCAGCCTCACAAACTCAGAGACCTAAGTAACCACGTAGGATGGTCTGAAATGAAAACTTCTTAACTAAAAGTGAGTCATGGTGGATAGTCATGTCCTAAGTCAGTATCTTCCCTGACAAAGTCAGTCTTTACCTTAGCTTAGCCTGTCTGTTGTCTTTTTGCATTTATGATAACTTACCTTTGGAATGTCAGGGTAATTTCCCTCCCCACATCTCTTATTGTACCAGAGCAGAGACCACAAATCCCCTCAGCATTATTGTTTATTATGCTAATTGTTAACTGTTAACTATCCCGTACTCAACCATGTAAAAGAAGTATGTATCTATCCCTTTTACTTTTTATCCAATCCCAGAGGTTTCCCTGCTTTGCTTTCTCCTGCCTCCATGATCTGTCATCAGTGGATTTCTTGTAACCCCCTTACATTTTCCCTGTTGATTTCTGATGTAGAAAATAAGTAGTAAAACTCCCATTTTCTGGAGCATTTTCTCAGTCTGTTGAGATTTTGCTTCCTGTCCAGTCAGTTTGGCTCAAATAAACTAAAAATTCTTACAGGTTTGGACATTTCTTACATTGACATATCCCACAGGAATGTGACTTGTAGGAAATGAAGTACCAGGTGTCACTTGCAATCACACATTCCTGTGACCATCATTGACTCCAGTGACAACTGCTAATCCCCGAGTAGCTTCATGAGGCCAGGGAACACATTGACACTGCTTTCATGTGCCTCACTCAATCATTCATTTATTCATTAGCAGAGAGCAACTGTGGTGAATGGGACACACATCCTCCCTTTCCTCTCATGGGTTATAGTGTTGTGGGGAGTTGGGGGACAGACAAGTAGACGCTCAATAACACACACTCTCTGATGGGTGCATCGAAAGAGCAAAACTCAGGTCAGTTTTCTCACAACTTAATCCAATTCACTTAGGTCTCAGGTTCTGGGCTAGAACCAGGATACAAAGATCAACAAAATGCAGACTCTTGCTCAAGAATCTGTATAATCCGCAGTTCCATGACAGAATAAACTCTACTCTGACCTGCATTTGTGGGTACAACCATATTTTCCAGGTACCTTAGCCATGATCTCAAAGGTGGCTATTTCATCAAATGAAGTCTATAAGAAGAAGAGTAAATGAAATACAAACCAAAGGGTAAAATCCTTGGAGTGGCATGGCTTCCTCCGCCTCATAGAGATAGAAATTCAAAGAAACAAAGAAGTAGCCGGGGGCTGGTTCAGTGCATTGGCGGCCAGTGACATGCGGGCGGCACTTACACTGCCCATCCTTGGGAGAACACCTGAGGAAAAACAAATCCATCTGAAGAAAATGTACAGGTGGCAAGTGGAAAATGAAGGCCTGGGAGTGCTGAGCTAACTGTGTCCCAGGTTCGGATCCATTCTTTGAATTGGTCAATCAACTGTCCTAGGGAGGATGATGAAGAGTGAGTGGCTCTAGAAGTCTGGTCTTGAAAAGCAAATCCAGGTCCATGAAACCACGTGGCCACTTCTGTCTTCAGTGGCTTCGATTCTGCTCTTAAAACCAGGGAAAGAAGAGAGTAGGGTCTCTCTTTATAGATGGCAAGAGTTAGTGTTTTAGGCAGGCTAGGTCACACATTGGCAGGCATCTGTCCCATCATTTCATAGGAGACCCAGGCAGTAGAATTCTCACCTCA
This sequence comes from Noctilio leporinus, assembly GCA_004026585.1. Classification (NCBI taxonomy): domain Eukaryota; kingdom Metazoa; phylum Chordata; class Mammalia; order Chiroptera; family Noctilionidae; genus Noctilio; species Noctilio leporinus. The sequence continues at coordinate 179,745 of PVIW01000505.1, forward strand.
CCTTTGAAAATATTTCAAATTAGATAAATCAACTGGGCTCTGGTTAATGTCTGCAGATTGTGGCTTTCTGATACTCTTTGCCTGTCATGAAATAAACTTCTTCACCCGTGACTATAAGCTTATCAGAATAAAATGTGCTTTTAAGGGGATATGTGAGTGAGGAATATTGTCACAACATTTAAAAAATTTATTTTACTTACACATTAGAATAAGCACCTCCACTATCACAGTCACAGGGAGCACATCCATGGAGATGATTTTCCAGCCCCCAGTATCCAACCTATAAAGAGAAAATGTTCAGTTGATTCAGGTCTGAAGATAGTTGCTGCTTGGTGTATCACACTGAAAGCACTTGCAATTCAATTGACACCTATCAAATGACCACACAGCCTAAAAAAAACCACAGAGTGGTGGGGTGTTTTTGTTTGTTTTTGTTTTTTGTTTTGTCTGTGCACTTGGTAATGATATTCAGACACATAGCTCCCATTCAAAGGGCTGGCAGTGAAGGAGACAGGTGAGTTGTCTGTACTGTTCATGTAGAGATGCAATGGAAACCACACAGTTCCTCTGAGAGAACCAATTTAGCTTCAAGCTGAGTTGTTTAAGGCCGGGTCAAGAGAAGATCTTCTATTACCCTCGTTGCAACTGTTTCTATGAAACCAGTAGATTCCCTTACTGCAAAATCCCTAGAGGCATCAACTTAAACAATACTGAAAATGTTTTGGGGTAAAAACAAATTAGCCAAGCTGATTTCGAGCTCTTATATGGATATTACAGTTTAATAGAATCACTTGTTTATAAATAGAATTGTTTTGGCATAGCAATCTCTTCCCCTGATAGAGTCAGCTCTGTTGCTTAAGACCTTTCATCATTGCAACATTTTGACCTTTATTCAGTATAAACAACTGGTGAGATACAAACAACAATTTCTTAAATCTGATAAGATGTACTATAAAATTATCAGAAAAATACTTCCCCCTCAAGTCTCAATTGAACATGCTTGAACCAAATTAAGCTCTTAATAGGCATGGAACTGTTTTTCGAAATGAGTTTGTTAAATAGCCATACCTTTTTCTTTCTCACTTTGATCATATTTTATGCTCAATTTTACTCAAAAAGATTTATTTTAAACCTTAGAAGTTGACATAATGTGTAACATAATGTGTTACAAAATGCAGATACTTTTGATATTTTTCCCAAAACCAAATTTCAATTTAGGCAGAAACAAGGTGAAATGAATTGCCTCACTGAGGCTGTGGCTGTGAAGACACCCTCTGGCCAGGGTGCATTTCCATGTTGGCCACCTCAATGCAGGTCCAGGGTACCCTCGGACAGATAGGGATGTGGGACGCCTGGCAGATGCACAGTCTCACTGACAATGAACAGGTGCCCTAGGGGTGGCCCTTGCTCATTTTCTTCCCGCAAACTAGAAGTTAACCTGCCAACCAAAAATGTCAGCCCAAGCCTAAGGTTTATTTAGAATGACCTGCTGCGGTGTCTTCATGGATCCTGTTAAACAGCTCTGCGTGCTTCTTTGTGTTGTTTACACATGGTCACCAAGCTTGGTGTGGCTCATCTTGTTAAGGAAAAATTTGAGATGGCTCGCCCTGTCTCACATCCAGTGCCTTCTACATATTTCTGTGCTTTTTTCCCTCACCTCCTCTGCTCCATCCTCATATGTTTTCAGTAAAGTTACTTAAAATATTAGCACAAAACTATGTCCTAATAGGCATATGTTTTATATTTATCAGCTACATTTCCTCAGACACATCAAGGTCACTGTTCTTTTATTAGGTTAAGTCTTTTTTTTTTTTTTTTTTCTTTCTAAAATGTCACAGTGGCTGCCAAAATTGGAGAACAAAGAAAATAGTTGGGCTTAACCTCCCTATTGCATAACACATTTCTTATGTTTCATTTGGCTTATTTTAGATGTACATACTCATACATTTAGTGGAATCTGTGAAAAATTCAAGAGCTTCTTTTCCATAGGAATAAATGTTTTTAAGATGTTTAACAAACATTTAAATACTTTTTCTATTTTTTTAATGAGCACACCAAAATATTTTTAGACAAGAAGTAGTAGGCGTGGTAAAGAGACTGTGCGCAGAGGACAGAAGAAGAGGCCCCATGATGTGGTAGGTCTAAAGGAGGGGGCAGATAAATGCTCTTACATTCTATGGCTTGGTATTTTTAGGTGAACAAAGGATAAAACTATTGACATGAACTATATATTCCTTATGCTGTACCAATTGTGGTGATCATTTTGTAAAGCATGTAAATATCCAATCACTACTTTGTATACCTGGAACTAGTATAATGTTGTATGTCAAGTATAATTTAAAATAAAATGGTAAAACCAGGAATATCTATCCTGGCTGGGTAGCTCAGTTGGTTGAAGTATTGTCTGTACACCAAAGGGTTGCAGGCTTGATCTCCAGTCTGGGCACATATGGGAGGCAACCAATTGATGTTTTTCTTACCTCTTTCTCTCTCTCTCTCTCTCATTGATAGAAATATATTCTCATGTAAGGGAAAGAAAAAACAACCCAGGAACATCTTTGAAGCACAACACAATAAAATGAAACAAAAATGAAAACAAAAAAATATTAGCAAGCGTGCCTGAGTCGGTTCAGTCCAATCTGGTAAATGTTGAACAACCAGCTCTCTGGGGGCTGATTTCTAGTGTAAGCACAACACAATAAAATGAAACAAAAATGAAAACAAAAAAATATTAGCAAGCGTGCCTGAGTCGGTTCAGTCCAATCTGGTAAATGTTGAACAACCAGCTCTCTGGGGGCTGATTTCTAGTGTGTGCTGATTTCTGTAGTATAAATACTTTTAGCACCGGAGTATCCAAACACAAGAGGATAAGGAAAGCAATGAGCAAGACCAAGTCTCTCCTAGGCAATGGCAGTAGAAATATGCATCACTACCTACAAGGAAAATTGTAGGCAAATACGTACAGTGCACTCCTCACAGTGGGGTCCAGTGGCAAAGGGCTGGCAGAAGCATTGGCCTGTGTCCACATCACAGATTGAGAGTGACAGACTCCCCAGAAGGTTACAGTTGCAGGCTGAAAGTACAGCATACACAATCATTCATTTCTATTTCACCCCATTTGCAAGAGTTCTTAATAGCTCGCACTGAGCAAAACTTGACATGGCTATGGGAACACAGAACAGCCAGCCCTGCCAAGCTCACTGTTTGCCTGACTGCATGGTTATTTGTACTGCACAGGAAATCCAGTGCCAAACACTTCCAACGTCCTCATGCAGACCTACCAGATGGCCATTAGGAGGAGACAAGAAAGTGGAAGTCATGCAAGCTGAGTGCCCTGCCCTGTTATTCCAAGTGATGCTGGCTGGGTTGCTGACTAGGGGCAAGGGTTTCTGAGTGTCATGATTATTGATAGCTCCTTCTGTGGCAGATGCAGCTATCATTTCCCCATCTATTTCATCTCTTTCTTACTGCCTTGTTATGTTTTCATTCTCCTCCTCTTTCTTTTACACCCATAGACATTTCTGAGTCCTTTTTATGTTATGAAGACTAAGAAATTACACTAACAGAGTAAGATGTATACAGTGTATTTCCCAGGCAGGAAAAACCCTTGTTCATGGAAAAACCCAAATGTTTATCCATTGATGAATGAATAAATGAAGTGTGATGTATTCATACAAAAAGTGAGTATAATAAATATATTCATTTACTAATAAAAAATGAAGTAGTGATTCATGCTACAACATGGATGAATCTTGAAAAACATTATGCTAAGAGAAAGGAGCCAGACATAAAAGAACACAAATTATAGGATCCTAGTTTATGAAATGTTCACAATAGGCAAATCTGTAGAAACAGAAAGTTAATTAGTGTTTTCTAGGGCTGGGGGAATGAGAGGATAGGGAAGTGTAGATAAAAAGCATGAGATTTCTTTTCTTTTCTTTTTAAATGGTAGAATGCATTTGACATAAAATTACCATCTTCACAATTTTAAGTGTACAGTGTAATAGTGTTGGTACAATCACAATGTTGTACAACCAATTTCTGGAACTCTTCATCTTGCAAAACTGAAGCTCTGTGCCTATTAAATACCATCTCTCTTCATTTCTCCCTCTTCTTCAGCATTTGGCAATCACCATTCTACATTTTGTTTGTATGGATTTGACATTCTAGGTACCTCATATAAGTAGAATTACACAATATCTGTCCTTTTGTGACTCGCTTATTTCATTTAGAATGCTTTCAAGGTTCATTCCTGTTGTAGTATGTGTTAGAATTTCCTTCCTTTCTAAGGCTGAATAACATTCCATCATTTGTACATACTATATTTTGCATATCTACTCATCCATGGATACTCATTGAGTTGCTTTCACATTTTGGCCACTGAACAATGCAGCTATAAACATGAGTGTACAAATATCTCTTCCAGACCATGCTTTCCAACTTCTGGGTATAGAGTCAGAAGTAAGGTATAGGGTTTCACTTTGGGGTAATGAAAACAGTCTAAAATTGATTGTAGTGGTGGTTACACAACTCTGAATATACAAAAAAATAATTGATTGCACACATTAAAAGGTGAATTACATGGTATGTGAATTATACCCCATTAAAGCTGTTATGAGAGAAGAAAGAAAACAAAACTACTATTTGGCTTATTCTCAAAGGTCATTAAGTTAGTCATTGAATCAGGGAAAATGTTTGGAGTGCGGCATAGCGTGATGGGACACTGGCTTGACTACATAATTCATTATCCTGAATTTAACTTTGTCATTAAACTCAGGAAGAAAATCTTATTACAGTGCTCTCTAAACATGCAAATAACGTACAGTTCTTTATACGGGCAAACATAGAGTAAGATGCTGTGATGGGAGGGAAATTATTAACCTAGATTCCTGAGGGTTCTGCAGCTCTTTGAGGCCCCAGGCACCCCTAAACTTGTGTGATCCTAAAGCCATGGGTTTCTTCATTTGGTCCCAGAAAACTGAGATGTTTTCTGTTTCCCTGCAACCCCTTCCCTGCTCTTTAATTTTTTTTTTTTCTTTGTCAAAGAACATAAAAATACTAGGAGGGTCCTAGTGGAAGCCATTTTTCTAAAGGTTTCACTACTTGGAACTAAATTTCTTGGCATTTTCCACTGTTTGCTCCAGCAGAAAAATGAGAGTAGCCCCCTGCTGGTCCAATGTGATGAACTCGGCAAACTGTGGAGAACTAAACTAAACACATTGTTGACTGGTTATGAAAAAACTCATGTCTTCAAGCCCAAATGTTAATGAGTTAACTTGTGTTTGCATCTGCATTAGATTTTGTATAAAATTGCTGGTCAACGATGTGTTAACTGAAATGCATGGGAGTTTTTGAATCACTTTTAAAAAGCTAAGAAGCTGGAAGGACTCTTGGGTGTTTACAATGACCGAAATTTACAGCTGACACATATAGTTCCAAGTTTCAACCATCCGAGCTGGTTGCCCAGCTGCTGTTGACTCACGCTGACAGCCCATGGGGTTGGTGGCACTCAGTCCATAGTGGTTGGGCTTGCATTGGTCGCACTTGGCTCCATCCACGTTCTCCTTACACAGACACTGTCCAGCCACAGACCCCAAGGCGGGATCAGAGTGGCTCACACAAATGCCACCCGATATGGTTCCATCAGGGTCACACTCACAGGCTGGGAACACAGACATGCATTATCTTAGTTAACTGCAAATTGTGGGAAACCTGAAATGTAAGCATAACATTTTACTCATGCTATAACTATTTTACTTTGTTTATATCATTAAGTATGTTTAACTAATTAGACAAGTGGACAAGCACTGCTCAGAAATATCTCCCAGATCTCTTTGAAAGTGTAGAAAAATTCCACCTATTTTTAAAGAGAGACTTTTAAGTAATTCTAAAGTAAGAGGGCCAGAGAAGTCAGCTACAATGAAAACTTGACATTAATAATAGACTGATTACTTGGAGCTAGATAGAGATGATAGTTGCATAGCACTGTGTCATTGATTGTTCCTTTTAGGAGCACCTACAAGAAAGAAAGGGGGAAGGCCAAGACATGTTCATCTTTTGGTTTCCTTTATGGATGCCTGCGGGTGGGACAAAGACTTAAAGAAGTTCTGGAAAATGAGATAAACAGTCACCTGCATGTAGCAAAGGAGCAACAAAAGTTCCAACTTCCCCCTCCTCATTTTTTTTTCAGTAGAAACTTGAACTGAAGGAAAGAGTGTTAAATGATAAAGGATGCTGATAATGTGAATAATTCCAGAGGGTAGAAGTTACTAAAGGTAGAGCCTACCTGAGTCTAAGGAAGAGTTCTTCCATAGCTAGGGCTGCCCAATAGGGCAGTAACCTTCACCCTAGCGGTGGTGTCCAGGCAGAGGATGAAACAGCATTTTGTACCTTTTTAGAGGATGTGTGTGTGGTAGACATTAGATGACCACAAAGGTCTCCCGTATCTTTGTGGTGCTGTGTTTTCAAGGGATTCCACATTTAAGGGATATAATCAAAATACAAAAATGAACACCCTGATTCCAAAAAATAATTATGTTCACATCCAAAAAATAATTATGTTCACACTTATATCTATTTTCTTTAGATTAATAAAAATAAAATCCTCAGGACTAAAGCTATGTTTATATAACAACCAGTTAGGTTACTGAGTTTAGTGAAAAAATCCAGTCAAACCATTTGTTTGGTGTCATTGAAGCAATCACTTGGTTGTCAGAATTTTTCTATGGCAATTGTTTGCTATTGGATTGTGACTTGTAAGAAAATCTTACCATGGAAAAAAAAGCACTGAGCTCTGTTTAGTTTCAAAAACCACAATTTCTTCTAATTAAAGCCATTGCTTCTAGAAAGGAACAAACTGGATTCATTTTAGAAGTAGCCAAAAGGAAAAAGCTCAGCGTTATTTGGGAGACACTCCAAAAGGTTGGCACTGAGTTCCAGAGTATAATTTAATTATGTACAGAAGCATTTCTGGGGGATACGGTTAGTGGGTAGTAACTCTACTTTGAAATAACCCTGTAGGATAGAATTTCATAAAATCTCTTGGTGTTACACAAGTTAATTCTAGCAAACTTTCATTATCAGTGGTTACATCTACCAAATCTTTAGCTTTTCCTGTGTTTAATCATAGAAGACTTAAAATTAGTTAACTCTTATGCCTGGAATCTGATTATGTAAATATTTAGGGTCAAACAACAACAATTTAGAGAAATGTATATGTGATTGCTGCTGGTCAGTCTTAATACACATCATTTGTATAGACACATTTACATACACATAAACATGTGTTTAGGTAAACTGGGAGAAGCTGCAGAGTCTCATGATGGTAGCTTTTACAAGTTCCTTATTTGCCTTTCCTCAAGAAACTTCTCGTTTACAAAGAATCACTTCTTAATTTCATATCAGGGTACTAGTTTTCTTTCCTTGGTTTCCTTCAAAAACATCTTCAAGTTAATACTAAGTGGTTCTTACAGAACAAGAATTAGTTCAACATGTTTAAAACATTTGGTTTAGTTATTTCTTTTTTATTGATTGATTTTAAAAAATATTTTACTTATTATTTTTCAAGAGAGGGGAAGGGAGAGAGGGAGCGAAACATCAATGTACCATTGCCTTTCACCTGCCTCCAGCTAAGGACCTGGCTGGAGACCTGGCTGGAGACCTGGCTGGAGACCTGGCTGGAGGCCTGGCTTGAAACCTGGTTATGTGCCCTGGCTGGGGATCGAACCAATGACCTTTGGGTTTGCAACCCTATGCCTTATCCATTGTGCCACCGGCCAGGGTGGCTTGGTTATTTCCAATCTCTTTCCCTATTCTAAGATTATCTGTTTCAAAACATCATATTTTCCTAATTCCACCTAAGAGAGCAATTTTATCTTCTTTTATAAAGACATAGCTTTAAAAACAAATAAAATGTGTATGTATGTGTGTATGTGTTTATGGATTCTGGTAAAAAACTGTAGGACACAGGATATTGATTTAAAAAAATATGTTTCCTGAAATTCCAGTTCTTTATAAAAATTTAAAATAGTTCTTGTAAGGTAAAATTTTATGCAATCAGGTACCTACTGAGTAATCTGCTCAAAAAAATTAATTTATGCTTTTTTTTTTTACACTGATAATTTGAAGTTGGAAATCTAGTATATTGTATATATTCAGGACACCACTGAATTACTTTTGTATAAGCCTTCATTTTATGTTTTATGATTATATGAGATTTGAAGTTATAGTTTCATAGCAAGTCTCCTACCCAGTATAACATACTGATGATATAGTAGTGTGTAAAGCAGGATTTCTGGGTATCGAAAAAAGCAATGTTCCATGGGTCTTTGGCATCTGGAAGTTTTGCTCACAGCGCTGACAATGCAAGGCCCTGACTGCTCTTTATCCAGGCCACATCTCAAGACTGTGTTTGCAGCAAGCTACCTTGAGGAAAGAGGAAACATCTCCCCCAGCAAAGAACAAGCTTGCTTCCGTTGCTAAAAGCAACAGATCCTCTGTTCAGTGTTTCCTGGCTATGAGATAAACTCATTAGGTGCATAGGATCCGCCTGATATCCTTGAGTTGCTTCATGGAATATGAGGCTTGGGGCTTGGGAACTTACACCAACGCAAACATTTTGCTGCTGGCTGTGCCATGAGTAATAAAGTGAGTAATAAAGTCCTTTGTCTTTGACCCAGGAGCATGGGTCATGTTCTCCACCAGCATGCATGAAACAGCAACAGACTAACTTGTTAGTTACAGGTTAAGTTCTCAGACCTAGTAACTGGCTGTGGGTGTTGGATATTGGGCTAGAGTGTTTCTCTATGCAATAATTGACAGCAGTAGAGAGACCAGAGAGAGGCGAGCAAGAGCACTCACTGTCGGGTTAGTGCAAGTGGCAAGTGGCAACCCTATGCTTACAGGACTCTGAGATGACTGAGAGTGAGTGCTTCCTTCCATTTTAGAACCTAGGTGTTTTGTTCACTCTAGTCTCCTTCTTGCCGGGAAATGCAAGTTAAAATAATGGTGAGATCCCACTTGAGGAGCAAAAATGAAAGCGTGATTACAGCCAGTCAAAGGTAGCTCACTTCAGTAGTGCATGGAGTCCTGGAGCTGACCTCCCGGAAAAGCCAGGGTCTGCCGCACCTCAGACACCATCCGCCCCCTGCTGGTTGGATCTAGGTTAGTGTCCTGATTTTTCAGGAGGAGCCGCTGCTGCGGGACCGCCAGGATGGGCTTGGATTGTCTGGCCCAAAGCGTTCGGAGAAAGAAACGCTCTGAGAAGTTGAAGTGATTTTGCAACGCCCCCTCCCCCTAAGACGGCGTTCGGAGATGCTGCTAAGCCCCGTGGGGACTGGCCGCCCGAGTGAGATCTGCTCCTTCAGCATTTCTCAAACCCGGACGTGGCCAGAGGCTGGGGACTCACGGAGGCACGCGTAAGGATCTGAGATGGCCTTGAGCGGGTCCCTGTAGAAAAGGGGTTTGCAGCGGTGGCAGTGCTGCCCCTCGGTGTTGTGCTGGCAGTCTTCGCACACGCCCCCGCTGACCCCGCCGCTGGCCAGGAACACGGTCATGTTGAAGTGGCAGCGGTCCGAGTGGCTGTTGCAGCTACAAGCTGACAAAGGAGAGCAGTTACTGAGGGGTCCGCGGGTCGCCCCCTCTAATCCCTTCACCCTCGCCTCCTCTTTCTTCGGCCACTCCAGCTTCTTTTCATGGACATGCCATGCATGCAGTTAAATTAGGCGCTTTCAAAAGACCTTTCCAGTACTGTGACAACGCTCATATACTCTGTATAAAATGTGTTCCCTAAACGTTTAATAGGTAGGTATTTTTTTAAAAATCAAGTGAACAAAAGCAAGTCACTTGGGTAATCTAGAAGCCCTACAGTGCAATATTTTTGTTGTTGTTCAGTAAAGAATACTTTTACGGACAGATTTTGTAGATCTGAATTTTTTACATCAGACGTTCTGTAGGCACTGGGATTCATTCTCAGGTAAGTTGTTAAAGCAGAGCCTCACTCGGCCCCTCCTCTGTGGGCAGGAGAGCTGGAAGGGGCTGGGGACTGTAGGTCATTTCAGCCCAACTGTGCTGCAGGCAGAGTGATACAGGGAAGGCAGTCTGTTTGGAGGAATTTGTTTGCCTTGATGGTAATGTCTGTGCCGTTCGTCTTGTTGGTTTTTTCCCTCCCCTGTAAACAGCATAAACATTTGCTGTGTCTTGTATACTGTGACTCATGGATGAAGTCTTTTCCATGGGCTGTTCTAGTGACTGCTTACTCCCTCAAATCTTATTTTTCTCAATTAAGAAAAGGAACTGGATAACATATTTGTTCGCAAGTTCATCAAAATATACAGGCAGCAAACACATTACAAAAAACCTCCACCTTATTTACCTAAATATTTGATAAAAAGTACAATAGCCTGTCAAATTCGAACCTAGACCGCATTTCTCCTATTATCTGACATAGGGGTTTAAGGTCATGCTTATGGAATGCATGATTATTCAGGAAAATACAGGGATCTCTGTACGAAATCTAGTACTTCCCCAATGTCTGGATTAGCGGCATCATCCCCACTGATATTCTTAGATGGCTCTGTCCTTCCCTTGGAAAGGGGCCACCTAACGTGTATATTCTTTCATTTTTCAAGTCAATGTTAATTTTTGGTGTGAAGGTTTAGGCGTTGGTGATTTTTCCATGTGAGACAAGGGGAGACATTGGCTTATCAGACAACGGGGGCTAGAAGCCACAGGTGTGTTGCCTGCAGTCCCAGTGAACTAAATGTTCCCCCAAATAAGGACACACAGACACTCTCAGTCAGTGCTGAGAACTCTTCCCCACTCACCTCTGCAAGTGCTGTCCTGGAGGCCTGTAGCTGGCCTCCAAGGAACATCCTGGAAGAAGTCCTTGCACCGCTCACAGTTTGGGCCATCTGTATTATGCTGACAGACACACTGACCATGAACCTGTATTGGGTGATAAACAAACATTGTTAAAAGAGGGCTCATGCTTGAGGACCCTGGGGTTCTTTAAATGGAGAGTGAAATGCCAGGCCATAGGTCTGAGACTTAGTTTCCCCTACGTTAGTTTACAATATCGACCTAGACTATCTATTATTATTTGTTTACCTAGCTTTTACAATGAAAAATTTTAGGATGTTTAGTATACATTTACGATACTTTTTTGTGTTTTCTGCCTACTAGTTTCAGGGCAGCATATTGCCACTTTCACCGAAATGAGGATAGGATGCTGTGTATATGTGTGTGTTTGTGTGTGTGTCCAGGGTATCTTAGGAGCATAAGAGAGGGAACTAGAAAACAGAAAGAAATTAGAGAAAGGTGTGTGATTCTCCACAAAATGCCCCAAATGTCCAAGGTTAAATGGACAAGTTCTATTTCCAGTGAAACATGGTGAAAGCTGAGTAGGAAGGTGCAATAGTCCTGACATCAAGGCTTGTCTGACTATGTTTAATTTTATTTAGTTTAATAATAGTTTAAAATTATTTAGTAGACACCCCCCAGGACTCTGCATGAAAATACAGTTCTACCTCATCACTCTTTAAGACTAGTCCAAAAGTGGAAGAAATTTGCATTTTGAAGACATAGCCATTCATAGTATAAGATTGTTACTTGGAGTGACAGCTATTTTTCACACACACTGGCACTGAGTACAATAGGCCTTCGATACATTTTTGCGAGAGGATGCATGCAAAATTATGGGTCTTCCCCACCAAATCTCCACTCTCTGAAAAACAAATAACCAAAAGAAAGCAAGATAGGGCTATCTTAAAACCTTAAGTTATAAATTTGGGTCTTGAGTTCAGTAATGCCCATATGTGGCAGGGTTCACAAGACTCTGGAGAGAGAACTGAAGGCCCCTCAGATGGCCTCTCAGGCCAGATTGAGTCATTCCTGGCCCAAAACAAGGCTGACACTTTGTTGACCCCCACATAGAAAGTTGATCTGTATCGAGCGTCAGGACAGGGAAGGGAAGGTAGGAGAGCCAACTGCTCTTGTGGGTAAGTGACTCACCATTCCAGGAGGGCTGAACACATCTCCCCGCACCTCCTGCATCAGGCCACATTCGCTAGCATGGCCATTGCAAAAACAGCTCCCCCGAACCACCATCTCATACAGGGCATAGTAGTATTTATCAAGGGAATCATTTTGCCACCTTCCAAGCAACGTATCCCCAAGGGTGTGGAGTTTGGTAAAGTTTACCCTCAGGTTTGTTAATGTAACAAGGTCTAGAGAAAAGGACAATAATAAAAAGAATGAATCAAAGTGCATTTAGGTTGTATTGCTTCAAGGCACCCTTCTTGACTGACATCCCCTTAATGTACCATATAGAACTGTAATGGCAAGGAATACTCCTAATGTGAGATTTTAGAAAAGGAATTGATGTGAAAAATATAATGCAATTCATACCCTGGATGTAGGGGCTGTATGGATCATCTATTTCAAAGCTGGGATCCAAAACTTTGAAAACAACCTGTAAGACAAATGTTGGTAAATTGAAGTATTTTACCCCAAAATGTTATTGTTAAATAGTATACTCGTAAAGAAGAGATCCCAGTATTACAAGAAGGCTGAGCTATTGCCTCCCAGCTAGCATAGGATACAGGTTCTCATATGAATAAAAGTGCCAAAAAGGAAAATGAAAGCTACAAACAATTATTTTGACTCTATGCACAAGTGGTCCGTGGAGGTAGAAGTTGTGATGCCAAAGGTAAAAAGGGCCCCTGCTCTGGGTAGGGGTGGAGTTATGGGGTCACCATTCAGCATGTCACCATCAGTTTGGGTCTTGCAGGGAACTCTGGAGCTGCTGTCTTCCTTAATCCCTTCTCCCACACCTGACAGATAATACCTGCCAACCCCGCTCCTAGCCAGAGCCTCTGCCAGTCACCAGTTTCGCTCCGGGGACACCGGGCAGATGGCAGCCGAGTGCTGGTTTGTAGCGCGAGGCAGCGAGCCGACTAAGAAGCGCGGTGCTAGCCTTTGCGCCCCCTCGCGAGGGTTAGAAGCAGGCGCTCTGTGGCGAGCCTGGGCCTCCGCCCCTGCTCGCCTTCGGCCGCAGGTTCCTTCTTAGAAGGTATTTATTGTTTATCTGAACCTGAGATGAATTCAGGACTCATTGCAATTTAAACTCTGTCATTTAAAAAAACAACAACAGCTTAAGCCACATTTCAGCAACACTAAATTGTTTTCATCTAAATTGACCATAATACCAACAAAATAAAAGTTTATTTTATTTATTAAAAAAAATTTTTTTTAGGGGGAAGGCAGAGGCAAAGAAGGGGAGCAGCTTAGACAAAAACCTAGTATAAAGGAACCATGGACATGGACAACAGGTGGGATTGACTTTGGGGGGAATGGGTGGGTGGGGAGGGGGACGGAGGGGAACAAAAAGGGGATGGATGTAATACAACAACAATAAAATAAAAATAAAATAAAATAAAATAAAAATAAAATTTTTTTTAAAGATTTTATTTATAATTTTTAAAGAGAGGGGAATGGGGAGAGGCAGAGAGGGAGAGAGACATCAATATATGGTTAACTTTCACCTGCCTCCAGGTAAGGACCTGGCTGGAGACCTGGCTTGGAACCTGGTTATGTGCCCTGGCTGGGAATTGAACCGCAACCGTTGGGTTCGAAGGCTAGCACCTTATCCACTGTGCTACTAGCCAGGGCTAAAGGCTTATTTTACATAAAAGAAATCCAAGAAAGGGAATGCTACCTCACCACCAGTGGAGGGTTCAATATCCGAATATCTAGAGTCACACACAAGGTCTCCCACTCCCTGGGCCTGGCCAGATGTGATGCTGGGAAAGGACATGGCACAGTCTTTTGCAAAATATTTCAAAACTTTCCAGGTGTGTCCATAGTCTGTGGAACGTTCAACTAACATTGCGGCAGGCCGAAACGTCTGTGGAAAAATGAGTTAAACTTGTGATGCTTTGCAATAGGAATATTTTATTACCCATTTTCAATTAAATAGTTATATATTTCTAATTCTATATATTTCCAACTTTATTTGTATCCCTTAAAATCACTATACAAAGAGCACACCAAAATCTTTTCCCCAAAGTGAGCAGGGATTTATGAGCACACACTTTGCCCTAAGATCTGACTCAATTTTTAAAATGTTTATGGCCATGTGATTTAATAATTGAAGAAAGGTGACATATTTATTTTTCAAAAGCTAATGCAATTGATATTTTACAGCAATTTGTATGATGTTTTCTTGCCCTAGAATGCTTTTTCTCTGGCAGACTCTCACATATCCTTGAAACCTCCCATGACGTTCACCTGGATTCCCCAGAGCAGCTTCAGCCTTGTCAATGAACTCCTCAGCATTCTGACCATATGTCTATGCATTTATCACCCTGTATTATAATTTTAAATGTACAAATGTCCATGACTAGACTGAGTTCTTTGAGGACAAAGGCTAAGATTTTCTCCCAGTTTTATAACTTTTCATTTTATATTCATTTTTTTTTTATTACTATAACTTAGCAGCAGGTCTAACAGCAAAATTAGAATTTTGATGAGTGATTAGAGAATGGCTATAGCACGAGATTTTCTCTGGCATCTCTCTAATCTTAGATCCTTTTTGGATCACAGTCCTTCTAATATCTCCTCAAATAATTTCCAGCCCCTGCCCTTTTCTCCTCAAAGTTATCTTTCTCTTTGCTGTGGGCTTTATCCCTCAGTGCTTCATGGGTCCCTTTTTGTTACACATCCTAAGATATTGTTTGTTGTTGTTGACCATGTAAGTTATTAATAATGAGCAGTGATATTGTGTATTTGTTCAAGAACAAACACCCAGGTGACAAAGCTTGAGTCTGAATGCACACAGCTTTTTATTCTCTGAAAGGAAGCAAGGAAGTGATACTTCAGGTAAGCCCAGCATTTGGTAAGTAGATAAAAGGGACAGCAAACCTATGCATCTGTACCTTAAAGGTCAGAATAAGGTGGCTGAACTGAAATAATGCCTCTAGGTCCAATCTGATGCTGACATGATCAAGGCCTAAAGAAAAATCCAGAAAGAAGAAAATCAATGATTTTGAGAGACTCCTGTTTATCATGTTATTCCCTCACCATGGCTTATCTATAATAAACCCTTTGAAATCACAAGGCTGGTGACCAACACTCTTTCCTAGTTTGCTGGAGTGGCTTCCCATGCCATTCCATGCCCAAGAGAAGGTCTTTGAGAGAACAATGTAGGGGTTACCCAGACTGTGCCGATGTCCATGTTTTGGTGGCAATGCTTATGGCCACAGTGTGGCAGTATTACATCCGACCAACGACATCTCCCATAGATAGAACAAAAGGGCTCATTTCCCTGAACTCAAATCTTGACTACACACAAATGTGAAGCAGCAAGCCAGAGCATGGTAAAAATTGACACACCCTGTTCTTCCAACAGCTGCTAACAATCATTTGAACTAGTTTTGTTGGTATGCAGCATAAAACACAGCTTAGATCATTCCCCTGGAGTGAGGATCTGTGGGTCCCTCCTGGCTGAGGAGAAGAGGGAGGTACCCTGGCCAGGACTTTGCACTGAGGTAATTAGCTGCCCTGCTTTTCATTGTGGATGTGGAGGACTGGCCCCAGTCTGGACACCATGGGAGGCCTGATCTCTTTGAAGTGCACTGTCCAATAGAAATAAGAGTCACATGAGTCATTTAAAACTTTCTTTATACAAGTGAAAAGAAGCAGGTGAAATTATTTAAAAAAATATTTAACAAAAGACATATAAGAGTCTCACTTCAAGATGTAATCAATGTTTTAAACCTTAGTAATGTTTTATTTTACATTTCCAAAACTAAGTGTTAGAAATCTGGGGTGTTTTTATACTTGTAGCATATCTCAATTCGAATTAGCCATGTTTTAAGTGCTCAGTAGTGACATGTGGCTCTGGGCTATGACATTGGACAGTGAAGCCCAACAGAGCAGTGGCTGGACTGCAGTGCCCTGGGGTGCTGCTGACCATCTAGGGTGAATGGCTTGGGGAAGAGTTTGCTGCAGAGAGGGCTGCCACATTCCAGGCTCAGTCAAGGGCTCCTAACCCTTTCTAGAAAGGAGATCGGCTTTCTCTTCTCTAAAATTCTTGGTTGAGAACCCTTGTCCATGTAATCAGCTTTGACAGAGGGACATTCCTTCTTTGAGATGGGTGGCAAATGCTGGACATGTGGGTCAAAACAGCTATACAGCAAAAACGGCACCATTCACCAATGAAAGTAAAAACTACCTCCCATTCATCAGGGAGGGTCCAGCTAGAGTTAGTAATGAGGATCCAAAATGAACTGGTGTTTAATAGACACTGATCATTTACTTGCCCAATGGGTGACAGAAAAATAGCCTCACACTATGCTTGCCCTGAACAAGCTCAAGTGATTATTCTTACATTCCCCTCTAATGGGCTAGGATCCCCTAAGGGAAATATGTTTACCTCTAAGGAAAGTAGAGGGATTATAGCCTCAAGTGCAACATTTAGAGATGTGGCAAATGGAATCATTTGTGGGAGTTTTGGGATTCCAGAGCAACATGGAGGAGGAGCCACCCTGAGCAAGCCAGTCTGCACATTTAAGCACATTAATGCCCAGGGCCGAGTGGGACGTTAGGAAGCTCTGGTCAGGCTGAAACTTAGAGTGGGCATCTAGGAAATACCAGTGTGAGTTCCAATATCACAGTTATTCATGACCAGAGAAGGGCATAAATCCAGAAAGGAAAAAACTTCAGTTAGTAGCCAGCTATCTTTTCAATTAACATTTTATATTAAAATAGTTGGTTTGCAGTAAGAAACAACATGTCCTTTATCTCTCTTCCTTCATGTATTAAAGAAGGAAAAAGCATATAGTGTGAGTTCTGGCTTCCCCTGGGATTATTAATCCCACTTATCAGTGTGCTTTATATTAGGCTTTATTTACCAATACCTCATAAACTTCCTTATTATTATTATTTTGTACAAAAAACAAAAGAATGCAGAGACATTTTATTCCCCAGCATGGAAAGTGTGAAACATTCTGAGTTATGTTAAAATACACTCTTATTTAGCTAGAAAAAGATAATCTTTCTTAAAGGGAAAAGAAAATTTGTTCTTATACAGGGCTCTGCATTCTGTGGGTCCTGTTCCATTCCAATATAATTCCTTGCTCTGACATTGTTCAACTCATACAGAAAGACACCTTATTCAAAATATGAAGAAATAAAACATTGGAAAGGAACTGAGTCATACCATTTTCAGATTGCCACCATTTCTTTTCTTTATCTGGTTCAAAACTTGTAATCACATTCTCAATGGTGTGACTGTTGGGCTGGGTGTGTGGATTGTATGGGAGTCTGGAGTCACAAATGAAGCATTTTTGTTCTTCCTGGAAAACACCATCATTAAAATTTAAAATAAAGAATTGTAATTAGTTATTGTTGATCTGAATTTTAAAAAAACTGCACTTACTATATTTGTCTTCAAGTTAGCTAAAAATAAAAAGCAGAGGAAGTAACAAGATATCAATTTTTCCATCAATAAATGCTTAAAAACAGTAACAAATGAAATTAAAATATGGCTCAGAGTTTTTATAAATGTATAATATATATCTGGAGCAAAAATGCAAATATATGTGGAACGGATTCTTTTTTCATACAATATGCAGATGATCTGGGGATTGTTTTGAGCTATAGATAAATTAAAATGCAATTTTGAGTGGAATTATGTCCTTTCATCAAGAAAAAAAGAGAGAATTTTTGGCATGGAACCAATGAAACGATTAACCACTAGGTTATCTGAAACCAGCTTCTGTCTCTCAGATATAGTTTTTGACAAAAAAAAAAAAAAAAAGAAAAAAAAAAAAAGCCTCCAATACTAAAGCCTTTATATCACACATGTGGATTTTGTAAAAGATTTTATAAACTCACAGCAGAGAACCCCACCCTCTTGTCTTGCAGACTAGAAGGTTTTATTAGTGAATTGGAACTAGTTTTGCATGAGTTGGATTGTCAAATGCTGTTACCAGCCAGATTGGCATTGCTGGTGCTTAATCAAATATGTATGTTTATAGCTATACTTAAGATTTTTCCCAGAAGTAAACCCACACCTTTATAGTCAATTAGTATTTGACAGAGGAAGCAAGTACATACAATGGGCTGAAGATAGTTTATTCAATACATGGTTTTGGGAAAATTGGACAGATAGGTGCAGAAAAATGATACTAGACCACCTTCTTACATCACACACGCAAATAAATTCAAAATGAATTAAGGGTTTACATATTAGAACCCAAACCATAAAAATCATAGAAGAAAAAGTAGGTAACAAAATATCGGACATTACTTATAGCAATATTTTATCTGATATATCCCCTAGGCAAGTTAAACAAAAGAAAAAAAAGAATGAACAAATGGGACTACACCAAACAAAAAAGTTTTTGCATAGCAAAGAAGATTATCAACAAAAATAAAAAGACAGCGCATGGAATGGGAGAACACATTCCCCAATGTATCTGATAAGGGGCTAATATCCAAAATTTATAAAGACAAAACTCAACATCCCAAAACAAACAATTCAATTGAAAAATGAGCAAAGGACCTGAATAGGTGTTTCTCCAAAGAGGATACACAAATAGCCAATAGACATATGAAAAGATGCTCAACATCACTAATCATCAGAAAAATGCAAATTAAAACCACAATGATATATTACCTCACAACTGTCAATAAATCAATAAACAACAAAGGTTGAAGAGAATGTGGAGGAAAGGGAACCCTTTTGCCCTGTTAGTGGCAATATAGACTGCTGCATCAACTGTGGAAAGCAGTATGGAGATAGCCCAAAAAATTAAAAATGTATCTGTCTTTTGACTCAGCAATCCCACTTCTGGGAATATGTCCAAAGGAACCCAAAACACTAACTCAAAAAAATATAGGCACCCTTACTTTCATTGCAGTGTTATTTACAATCTCCAAGATATGGAGGCAGCCCAAGTGTCCATCAGTAGACGAGTGGATGAAACAACTGTGGGGCATTTACACAAAGGAATGCTACTCAGCCACAAAAAGGAAAAATTTACCCTTTGAGACAGCATGGCTAGACCTGGAGAACATTGTTCTAAGTGAAATAAGCCTGCCAGAGAAAGACAAATATCATATGATTTCACTGATATGTGGAACTTAATGAACAAACTAAACTACCAAGCAAAATACAGACATACTCAGATAATAGAAAGTAAGGTGACAGCTATTTGGCATGGAGGTTAGTGGGTGGAGGGATCGAGCAAAAAGGAAAAAGGACTCATGGACATGGACAACTGGGTGGTGATTGCGGAGAGGAGAAAGGTATAAGGGGAATAAATGGTAATGGAGAAAATACAATAAAACTTTAAAAATAAAATACAAAATAAAACCTCCTAAGGATACCTCAAAGACTGCCCACAGCCTGCTCAGTTGTTCCTGGCTAATATGTGGGGCTTTGGAGGAACATTCTGTCATGCTTTCAGGAAGCAGGAGCTATTTATTATTATCCTTTGTGCTGGAAATTGCTTACAACAGTGAATGTACTAGCTTAATTCTGCATATGGGGAGGCTTGACTCAGACATGGCCTAAAAGAGCAGCAGAAGCCCTGTGATTTCATCAACAGATGTCAAGACTTCAAAGTATTTTCAATAATACTTTGAGCTTGTGGACCATTCTTTCTGTAAATGTTCCAGAAGCTGGGACTGGCTACAAAGGATGCTTAGTTATAGTGACTAAGTGGGAGTCCAAACTTGTAAAATACTGTGAGTCAGTGTTGACTTGAAGTTTTTAAAGTGAATGCTTTGCTTGGTAGCAATTTCTTAGATAACAGATGGGAAAAAAATCACCCTTCATCCTGCACAATGTTTATGTTATTGCAGCCCCACCTGTGATACTTTGTCAGCCTGAAGCTATTTTGAGATTTTTCTTCAACTCTCAGGTTTTTAAAGATTTCTGTGATTCTATAGACAAAAGAAGCCTCTGAAGCTTGAGTCACTTTTGGTTTTGGTGATGTGAAATTCAGATATAGGAACATGCATTTCTAATTATTGTCTGAGTGTATTATAGGTTGGCTACGATAACAGTAGGTAAATGCCAATGGTTGAAGAACAAGATGGCGAAACCTGGGTCGGAAAGTTTCTAATATTAGAGTTGAGAACCACTTCTTTGTCTACAGGACTTGGACTCGTAAAGTTACTTGACAGTCCATCTGTCCCACCTGACCCAGAGTTGAGCAAAACTTCTACAGTGGCATTTCCTTGTGCATGTAGAGAATTTGCTTTCTTACACAAGAACTTCCCAACTTAGAATGGTGCTAAGCATTTAAGTATTGTCTCCACTTATTTATAATCATCCTCTTTTGCTATAAACCAATGAGAATACAAAGCATTTTCCAGAGACCTCCAGGAGTTGCCTTAATAAACAATACATGGAAAAGCCTGAACCCTTAACATTGGGCTTATGTCCAACTTCCTTCCTGAACATTTTCTCACTGAAGGGTTGACATGAGTGCCTTAAGCTTTTCAGCAGGTATGAGGCACAGATGACCTTGGATGCTTCATCTACTCCCAGAGCACAGGGAAGAAAAAAAATCTCTAAGGCAACTTGGCCTTTTAATAAACTGGTCTTCAAAAAAAAAAATGTTCCCTAAATAGGTTCACATTGGGATTTTATGGTTTTTAGGCAAGACCAAGGCAATTTCCAAGTGGCATCGTGAGGCTGCACAGTGAATTTCAGGTTCTACACCCGTCTATCTATCTCTAAGGCAGGCAGGGAGAACATCTGCTTAACCTAATGGCTTTGAGGGCCTGACACATCCTGTCTTCACTGATTGTCAATTAGGTTTACTCTACAGCCACATTCTGTAGTCATTCCCTACAAAGACTGAACCAAAAAGACATTTCTGTTTAATTCTAAAGTTAACAAGAATTAGATGAAGCAGATCTTTCCTATTCTATTCTGTAAGGTTTCCTGAATTGTATCTCATGCATCTGATCTTCTGAAAGGAATGTTGTCTCTTTCTTTACTGTTGCCTGAACAGCCCCATGCACACTTGAAAGAATCAATGTCATTGATTAAATAACCTCCCAACAAGTAAACAAAGAAGCAACCCACCTCAAGGTAGCTGAGGATGCAGTATTTCTGGGCTCCGTGTAGCCCACAGGTAGAAGAAGCCGTGAGCTGTGTGCCCCGCCCCACGAGGAGATCCCCGGTGGTGGGATTGCAGGCGTATTTGTCGCACCTGCCTTCAGCTTTTGCATAACTGAGCAACCCTTGAACACAATAGAAACAGCTACTTAGAAGGCAGCCCAAGGGTAGCCAAAGGCTTAAAGAAGCAACTGGTTAACTTGGAAAGTTGACAGTTCATTTATTTATTTAGTATATTTTATTGATTATGCTATTACAGTTGTCCTATTTTTCCCTTTGCCCCCCTCCGCCTGGTACTTCCCTTCTCTCTAGCAATCCCCTGCCTTAGTTCATGTCCATGGGTCATGCATGTAAGTTCTTTGGCTTCTCATTTCCTTTACTATTCTTAATAGCCCCCTTGTCCGCACCTGGGCCAGCCTGTAGTCAATTGACTGGTAAATACATAGTTCAATACATAGTCCATTGCCTCAGGCTAAAATCAACTCCACTGTGCAAATCCTCTCCATGGGAAGAGGCTGAAGCCAGAATCCAGCTGGGACCACATCCTGCATTCACTTCCTCACCTTTACTCTTCAGAGCACTCCTTCAATAAATCACATGCCTACAAGTCCTTGTCTCAGGTTTTAATTCTAAGAAATCTTACCGAGACAGCTTCTCTGGGAATTCTCCATGTATCATTTTAGGGCAAGAAACAAAGACTAATGCACAGACATGAAGAAGGAGAATCTTAAACCTGCCTAATATTCTCCTATAATATGTAAGTTCAACTGATCCATTTACAACATGAATTATTGGGCTCAGATGCACCATGGAACAAATCATGCCCATTGGGGATCAAGTGAGAGATGGAGTTCCAGTCTACGTAGCATACTTAGTACTTAATACATGCTATCCAACAGATCTATCTTGATGGGATTCAGTCACAGAAATATAAGATCATTGCAAGGGCAACTTTATCTCAATTGTCACTTCAATTCTTTACTTTTCATGTGCAGCCTCTGGTAATACTCTTACCAGTTTAAAAATATTTTTAAAGTTCTATTTGTTTTACAATGTTAAATTCTAAGCTAACTGTTAAATCTCTATGTGAATGTGGAGTAGGTAGGATAATCTGAACTATTTCTTGCCTGCATGGTTTACTCTATTATATTAAAGTTACATTTTTATAACCTAATATATTAACAGATTTGTTAATTGTTGGGAAGGTTGAAGAAAACAGAAGAATCTTACAGGGCTAATTAAGGTTAATACACATATAAAGTTAAATGCAGATACAATGTGAGTCAACTATAATATTTTATTGATAGCTATTTATAGAAATAGTTCTATTTCTTTTTTTTAAGTAATTTTTTTCTAAAAAATTTCATTCACCATTTTCAGAGAGAAGGGAAGTGAAAAAGGCAGAGAGGGAGAAAGACATCAATGTATGGTTGCTTTTTACCTGCTTCTAGCTACAGACCTGGTTTCCAACCTGTATTTCTTCTTTTAAAAGTGTATTTGAACAAAACAGTATGGTATCTTTGTAAATTTAATTAAAGGCTTAGAATTTTGTGTGATTCTCAAGGCCAAAATCCAGGCACTAGTTTTCTCCTATAGATAGGAAAATTTTACAGAAATAAAATAGGTTGAAAGACACAAGACCAAGAGTGGCTAAAAGAATTTTGAAAACCTCTCTATTTAATATTAAAGCTTTCTATATAGGTACAGTAAACAAGAGTGTAATACTAGTAGAGGGAAAGTCCCATAGAATAGAATAGAGAATCCAGAAATATACAAATATGGCCAAGTGATTTTTGAGGTGCAAAGGCAATTGAATGGAGGAAGGGTAACATTTTCAGTAGTGCTGGAGCAACTGAACATAAATAGGCAAAAAATGAGTTGTCACCAAAGCCTCATAACTTATAGAAATATCAACACAAAATGAACCATGGATTTAAATGTTAAACAGAAAACCATAAAGGTATAAAACTTCTATAGCATATAGGAAAAAATCTTTGGGACTTAGGGCTAGGCAAAGAATTTTTAGAATTGATGATGAGAGCATAATCCATAAAAAGAAAAATTGATAAATTGGACCTCATCAAAATTAGAAACTTTGCAAAGAAAAGAAAAGGCAAGCTATAGGCTGGGAGAGTATAATTTCAAATCACATATCTGACAAAGGTCTTCATCTACAACATAAAGTGCTCTCAAAATTTGACATTAAAAACCAAACCAACTAGAACATGGCAAGTGGTATGAATAGACATTGCACTGAAGAGAATACACAGAAACCAAATAAAGCCCTGAAAACAGGTTCAACATCATTAGCCATTAGGGAAATGCAAATCAAAGTCACAATAAGATAGCCCTACATACCTATAGAATGGCTTAAAAAATAGCAGTATCACTAGATGCTGGAGAGGATGTGGAGAAACTGGATTACTCATACACGGCTGATGGGAATGTAAAACGGCTATGGGGAAATATGGTAGTTTTTTCAAAAACTTAGCATGTGCTTATATAATCAGCAATTGCACTCTTAGATATTTATTCCAGAGATATGAAAATTTATGTTTACATAAAACCTGTATACATATGTCCATAGCATCTTTATCTATAAAAGCTGGAAACAAGCCAGATTTCCTTTAGTGGGTAAATGGTTAAGCAAAGTGTGGTACATCTGTATGATGGAATAGTACTTAGCAATAAAAATAAGTGAATCTTGAAACATGACAACAATATGACAAATCCCAAAGGAGTTATGCTGAGTGAAAAAGGCCAATCTCAAAAGCCTGTATACTGGCCCTAAACAGGGTGGCTAAGTTGGTTGGAGTGTCGTCCCACAAAGCAAAAGTTGCTGGTTTATTTTCCATCAGGTCACATGCCTGGGGTGTGGGTTTGGTTCCTAGTTAGGGAGCCTAGGAGAGGCTCTCCCTTTCTTTCTCCTTCCCTTCTCTTTGCGCTAAAAATATAAATCAAATCTTTTAAAAAGGTTATCTACTGTAACATTCCATTTGTTGAATGACAAGATTGTAGAGATGAAGAACAGATTGTCAGGGGGTTTGGGAGGCAGGGAGGGGAGAAGGTGGGGTGGCTGTAAAGGGGTAAGAGTGGGGATCCTTGAGGTGATGGGATTGTTCTGTATCTTAACTATGGTGAGGGCCATGGGAGTAAAATTGCATAGAATTAATACATATGCACAAAAAAGTGTGTGTGAAACTGGTGAAATCTGAATAGGGTCAATGGACTAACTGTATCAATGTTAATTTTTTGATTGTGACGTTGTACCATAGTTATGCAAGATGTTACCCTGAAGAAAAATTGGGTTAAAGGTACATGGAATATCTCTGTATTATTTCTTCAACTGCACAAGAACCTGAAATTACTTCAAAATGAAAAGTAAAACACCAAAACAATCCTCTCTTCTCTCAAAATCATCCCATCAGCCTCTGGATGGTGAATCAAATAAACCCACATTCTAAAATAGCACACACATGATCTCTTTCAGCTGCTCTTTTGTATTTTTCCCTTAAGGCATTTTATGCCAAGACCTGATTTCCACAGACAGGAGTGAGAGAATTGGCCTAAAATGAAAAATAATTATTATACTATGAACTAACTTTGGTTTCTGCTCAGTTTTCTCAATTGTAAAAATAAAGAATTTGTTATGTACTTTTTCTATATCTAATGAATTTCTTTCTTCAACTTGTCCTCTCTCAAATATAAGCTTTTGAAAAATAAGCTCTCTTTCTCTTATGCATACATTTCCCACATGAACTGTTCTTTTAACTGGCTTATTTTGTGATTATTATCAGCCTGTAAACATAGGTCATAGTTCTACAGCTAAGAATATGATACATAATGTTTACTTTCTCACAGGTTACCAAATGTCAGATTGAACAAAGAATTTTCTGTCTTCAATCTCATTGCAAAGATTATTATTCTAAAACAAAGGCACAACATTTTTTTCTCTTTATTTTAGATAGATATGTGAAAAAAACTTAGTTCCATCATACACTTTTTATGTTACTGTATAATAAATGATCCTAAATTGGTTAACATGAATTTTCCTTTTATTCACCCCAAAATCCAAATGCAGATCTCCTTTTATTTCCTAGAATTGGCATCTAGGACAAATAACTAATTAGAATTTTGGACTCCAATAGACAGGAGCTTTTTGAAACAAGGTCAAGTATAAAATTTCTACTAACGTTATACATGGATTAACTAAAACTTCCTTTCCAGGGATTTATTCTTTTAGACAAGTTCCATCCTGAATTCTTTTATTGGAATTGTTGCCTTAGAGATTTAACTGGTTTTTTATAACCTAACTTGGTGAAACTTGTTTTAGAAATAAAAGTATTCTAGGGCTTAGGAAAATTTAGCTATTATCTGTATAATATCCTAAGTGCAAATATGAACTTACAGTGTAAAATACTTGGCAAAAAGTGGCTAGAAACGTAAGTAGTTAAGACTTCATGCCTGAACATAAACTGAGCAATATCCTCCTTGGGCTAAAGATTTCAGCTGCCAGATTATTACAGTAGCAATAGGTCAGAACTAATTCAATGAGGATGAAGGATGAAGATGTTTATGTCTTTAGAAAATCAACATATTCCTTAAAAATGACATACAACCTAAAGATATAATATTATTAAGAACAAATATGGGAGATATGGCCATTTAAGAAATTTTCTGTAAAGGGTCATTTTGTAGAAATAATATTTATTATATAATCTCTTGGTAATTTTTGATAGTATTATAATTGTCTGAAATGTGAGATGTTTTCATATATTTGGAGTGCATTGCAGAGTTTTAGAGGCAGTAAACACACTTTTACGTGCTCATACACATTATTTATTATGCATAAGAGAAAGTACAAAGAATGCACACTAGATAAGGTTTGTACTTTGTATCTTATTCCCCAAACCTGGCAACAACGCATGTTTTATGATTCTTTCTCCTTATATCCTCAGTCAGATGTAAGACAAAGTGTTTAAATCGGCTCCAGTATTTATAGAAATGCCTACAAACAAACCAGCAAATGCACAAACTACATACAAAAAAAGATGTAGAATTCACCTGGTTTGCAATTTGACCACAGGCAACCCTAGACATTTGGGTTACATCAGGATACCTTCACCTTAGAAATCCTAGATGCATTGCAGCAAGGCCTTTTCTGCTCAACCTAAGTTAATTTTAAAGATCTTTCCTCCAGAAGAGAAATCTCTTCGAGGTAGACTCTCTGAGCAAGGTGTAAGTTATCCTCCATCAATGCTGGGAGAAGATGCAGTCATCCTCAGGGGCTGCTTCTAATTTTGAATGTTGGTTTTAGTCCCAAAGGGAGCATCCAAGCCAGATGTAGATTAAATATCACTGTTTCCCCTGGCTTGCGACTCACCTTGCTGAGGCAGGGAATTTTCAACAGAGAACAAATGAGCATGTCCCATCTAGAGCTGTTCTTTCCTCCATTACCAGAAAATCTAAGTGGGCAATTGCCTCAGGGCTTGAAAAGTGCAAAATGGAAAGATGGGATTCTTAAAGTTTGCTGCCATGAAGAAATTCAGCATAAATCTTTGAAGAGAAGAATCTACACAATTTGGTTAGCACTTAGTAATCAAAAGCAGTC
This sequence comes from Noctilio leporinus, assembly GCA_004026585.1. Taxonomy (NCBI): domain Eukaryota; kingdom Metazoa; phylum Chordata; class Mammalia; order Chiroptera; family Noctilionidae; genus Noctilio; species Noctilio leporinus. The sequence goes on from PVIW01000505.1 coordinate 206,492, forward strand.
TGCTATAGATATAGAACATTCAGGATCAAAGAGTGATTGTTGGAAACATCTTTTCTATGACTAATGTAAATTATTCTCAGCTTATTAAAAACAGCAGAGGCATGGAGAATTTGGCCCAGAGCTGCTGTTTACTTAGAAGAGGAAATTTTGCCTATAAATTCTTCATAAGACCACATCACTGGGACAAATGCTACATTCAAAGCAGAACTACTTTTAAACATTGAAATGCATTATATTTGTAAACTGTGAGTCTGAAAGTATTTTATTTTGTTTAGTATCTTACTTTACTTATTAATCTATTGAGAGTAATATTTCCTTAAAGAGTGATAGAAATAGCTGTGTGTGGGTACTAAATATATTTGAGTGAAAGTTCTTAGTTGCTTGACACAATTATACAGCAGAGTAGCCATGAAAATATATAGCAATGTAGAAAAAAAGAGGTGACTATGTTTAAAAAGTATTTCTACTAAACATTTTAGAATAATTAATTGCAAGCAGAAAATGGATTTTTGACAACCAATACTCACCAAGTTGCAAAAGAAAGGTCAGATGAAATTTCATTGTTTTGTCAGGAAATGATTAAATTCAATTCTGCCAGGTTAAAAAAAGAAGGCTAAATCAGTCACTGATAAAGTCAATAAGTGCATCAATTGTCAATGATTTGAAAATTTTCCTGATAGTTCTAACCCTTTAGGGACTCAAAATACTTATAATGTCCAATTCCTTAAAAAATAAAAGTACAAACATTTTTACAAATATTTCCTATTTTGAAATCACAAAATGCAATCATTTGTGGGAAATAATATAAAACAAATAATATTTCCTTTGCAAATTTTTATTTTAATCTATTTTTTCCAGCTAATTACTTAAGAAACATTACATTATACAACTAATATGTACTCATTATTGAAAACAGAAAAATCAGATGGGCAAAAGAAAAGAATTATTATTAACCTCTAAAGAAAAGTGGTTAATATCTTTTATAGATATTAAAGTTCTTCCAGACTTTCTTTTTTGCATGTAAATGTTTTCCAGAAATGATACCACATCAGTATACCCCAGACATCACCTTTTTGTACCAGATACACCAGGTCTGTCCTGAAAGTATTGGCTGTGCAAACTGTTTTAATTATATTGATATTGTTTTGATATCTATAGATATATAGAGAGAGTTTGTGCAGAAGGTATCCAGTCATGTAGTATGAAAGAGACATTTATTGAAAAAAGATACAAGATACAAGAAACACTGTACATATGACAACGATGCCTCAGTCCGCTTCAAAGTAGGCATTACCCAGCTACACTTTTGATGACATGAAATCCAAAATCCTGATGCTGTCCTGCATTCAGAACTCCTGCCTGCATGCTTCATTTCTTCCTTTTAAAAATTCTCCGGGAGATTTTTCAACTACACTCAGACTCAACCCAGGTCAATTTAATCAGAATAGCTGGGGGTGAGACCTGGGTATAATACGATTAAGATGCTCTCCAGAGGATTCTAATATGTAGCCAGGGTTCAGAGCCACCAATAGCTCACATTCACCTAAAACTCATTAATTTGCTTCATATGTCTGCTCTCTTCCTGGACTCCAGTCTCAGAGGGGGGCACGACTCAATGTTTTACAAATTTGCTGCACATGAGATTCACCTGGGGAGATTTCAATGTTCTGCTGCCCAGGTACATTCCATACCAATTAAATCAGAATACCTGGAAGTGAGGTCCTTGTGGTACTGCAGGTTTTAAAGATTCCAGGTGATCCCATATGTACCAAAGTAGGACCCACTGGCATTACCACGGGCCATGTGGTTAGTCCAGGAACTTGAGGATCATTCTTTATTCCTCCTCCTCTCACCCTGCAAATCTAAACTGTGGTTTTCAAAGTGTGGTCCATGGACTTAGTAAGGTGACAAGTTTGCCTGGGACTTTCTCTGTTTTAGCTGTGAAAGCCCCCAGGTCCTGAGAATCTCCCCGAGTTCTGGGCAAACCCAGATGTTGGTCACTCTATTGGACAAGCAGAATCAGTGTCACCTGGAAACTAGTTAGAAATGCAAATGATCAAACCCCAACCCAGGAGCTACTGATTCAGAAACTCTAGGGATAGGGCCTAGTGCTCTGCTCTTACAAGCCCTCTGCATGAGTCTGGGGTAGCTCAGGTTTAATAAACCACTGTCCTAAGTAATTTGTAAGATCAGAGATGCTGTTGCTCCCAGAGACCCTACTCAGTGGCAGATGCTTTCTTAGCTGTGAGGTCTGGGTGGTCCTCTGGTTAGACACGGCAGGCCCAGGCTGTGCTGCTGTCCTAATGGGGACAGTAGGGAGGGTACGTATTCCTGACTGAATGTACACGTTCTTCTTAGCACTTGCTCAGTGAAGGGCTTCTTTTTCAAGCCCCTCAATAAAACAAACAAACAAACAAAAAATCCCATTAGAATATATGCCCTTGTATTGTTCATAAGCTTCTAGGAAGAACACAGAAAAAACAAGTTTTCTTTCATATATGCAGTCTCTCCTATGAAACTTCTCACCTCTCTGAATAGGGGCCTTCCTTCCTCCTTCCCTCCCTTCCTCCCTTCCTTCCTTCCTTTCTTCCTTCCTTCCTTCCTTCCTTCCTTCCTTCCCTCCCTCCCTTCCTTCCTTCCTTCCTTCCTTCCTTCCTTCCTTCCTTCCTTCCTTCCTTCTTTCCTTCCTTCCTTTCTCCCTTCCTGCCTCCCTCCCTTCCTTCCTTCCTTCCTTCTTTTTTAAGAGAGAGGGGACAGGAGGGAGAGAGAGACAAAAATGTCATTTGGCTGCCTCCCACACACACTCTGACCAGGGACCAAACCTGCAATCTAGCCATGTGATTTGACAGAAAATCAAACTAGTAACTTTTCTTTCACTTTGTAGGATGTTGCTCTACCAATTGAGCCTAGTCAGGGCAAGAATGGAGGTTCTTATCTTCATAGCACTTAAGGCATAAAGTGTATTCTGCTTTTTATTTATTTATTTTTTTGTGACAGCTTTACTCAGATAATTCATGTACCATAAAATTCACCTTCAACATGGCTTTTAACACTTTCACAGAGTTGTGCTCCGTCGCCAGTGCCTAACTGTAGAACGTTTCACTACCCAAACAAGAAATCCACACCCTTTGGCACTCACCCCCATCTGCCTCTTCTTGTACTTCCTACTTTCTCGCTCTGTGGATTTACCTATTCTAGATACTTTACATAAATAAAATCTCAGGCCCTGGCTGGTGGCACAGTGGATAAGGTGCCGGCCTGTGAACCCAAATGTCACTGGTTCAATCCCCAACCAGGGCACATAACCAGGTTGCAAGCCAGGTCTCCAGCCAGGTCTATAGCTGGAGGCAGGTGAAAGGCAACCATTCATCAATGTTTCTCTTTCCCTCTTTGCCTCTGAACCTACCCCTCTCTCTAAAAATAATAAATACGATCTTTAAACAAAAAAATAAATAAATAAAAGCTCATGGTATGTTGTCCTTTGTGACTGACTTCTTTCAATTAGCATAATATTTTAAAGGTTCATTCTTATTGCAGTAGGTATCAGACATTTCTTTGTTATTGCTGAATAACATTCCACTATATGGATATACCATATTCTGTTTTTCCATTTATCAGTTTGTGGGCATTTGATTTTTTTCTACTTTTTGGCTATTGTGAATAATGCTGCTATGAACATTTATCTACAAGTTTTTGTATGGATGTATGCTTTTATTTCTCTTGGGTAAATACATAGGAATAGGAACATTCTGCTTTAAAGAGAATTTATGACCTTTCTAAACTTTTTATAAGCACTTGAAGGCAACATTAATCTTTTTGTCCCTGGAAGTATTTAGAAAAATTGAAAAATAATCTGTTGACTTGAATTCATTTCTTGTGTTGATATATGTCAGTACCTAACCTTGACATGAATTACAGGCATAGCATTTTAGCTTTATTTTTATTAATGGCTATTGCACGAACCTCACCTCATCCCCCAACTTGAAAGTCTCAGCTGTACCCTGGAGGCTCCCTTCCTGCTGGGACTGTAGCCTTGGTTTTAAGATCCCCGTATCAATTGCCAATCCTGGGTGTTCTCTGGTGTTGACCTTTTACTTGCCTCGTCCCCCATATCCTTATTCTATGGCTTTTAATCTCTGTCTCCCTATTTCATAATTTGTTTGTTTTCCAGAGCTATAGTGTGAAACTGGAGCTGTCTTTATATCTGAAAATTTAAATATTGTAATGGGAAGCTCTTAGGTGGTAAACAGAGTCATAGATATAATCACTCATCAATAGTCCTAATTCTTTTTTATCATAGCTGGAAGACTTTCTATTTATTGATTTTTTTTTTTTTTTTTTAGAGAGAAGAGGGAGGGAGCAGAAGGGGGGGGGGAGAGATTTTATTGTTCCACTTATGCACACATTCATTAATTGATGCCTTGACCGGAATCAAACCCCCATTCTTGGCACATTGGGACAACACTCTAACCAATGTAGCTATCTGGCCAGAGCCTGGAAGACATTCTAAAGGGTCTTTATTCCCTGTCTGGCAATAGTTAGAAGTTCTACGATCTGAAATCATCTACCCAGGTATTATGAAACCCACAGCTGCACATGAAGCACAGCTTAGGCATTCTGGTAAACTCACCCACACCTTCCTTCATCAAACTATTCATTTCACTGGTGCTACTTTTCTGGCTGGTTTATCAGAGCTGATTTTTGCAAAGTCTCACAGGGCTACATGAAATTTTTTCTTGTTCAATTCATTGGTGAGTTCAACTGATATATGTAAAAGTAATTGGTATGAATAAATGCAATATTATCCCTTCTTTGGATGCAAAGAATATGAACGTATTTACAATGAGGCTGGATGCATTTTGGTCATTGTTGAATGAATGATGTGGGTCTTAAAATAGATTGTGTTGCAACAAACAAGTCTTAAAGTGTATGCAGTTTTGCAATAAACAGTAAAGTATGTGAAACTGACAATAACTTCCTGACATCATTAATTTTAATTTGCCCACTGTTTGTTCACTAACTTTATCTCATCTGCTCTCACTTGGAAGCTGTGCTCAGGTCAACAAAGTTACGTTGAACTTTTCTTTACTTGTGTAACATATTTTACCCACTTTACATGAGGAATCATTCAATATTTAGTGTTGCTGAACTGCAGCATAGTGAGGGATGCAGAACTTGAAGCTGTAAGACTTCCTTCCCTGTCAATTAAAGCAGATAGCATGTTTTCTTTAAAACAGTATTGACACACACCTATGATATTAGCAAAAATATTTTGAAGATATAGATAGTTCTCTAGGATTGGAACTTTTTCTAAATTGTCACCCGTTGTATCGCCATAATAAAATAAGCATTTACCTATATACAATGTAAAATTGTACAGTTCAACCTCGTATCATTTGCAACTTGCTTCAACACACAGAAAACTTCATCATTGGCTGCACCCACTATGCATTAAACTCCTACTTCTCCCCTTGGATGCTGCATTAAAGGTACATGTTTGTGTACATTATCTGATTATTGGTCATTCTGTAAAATTAACGATTATACTCTACACTCTGATATACTCGTGCTGGTCCCCAGGTACCTTCACTCGTTGGTACCTTCGCTTAATCCCCCAAATGCCAACTTACCAGCGGTACGGAAGGCGAGACTTACCAGGGTTTGAGAGGTACAGGCAGCGGGCAGGCATGTAAAGACACAGCTGAGAAGTGAGAGTCAATTTAAATAGAAAATATTTCCTCTAAGGGTAGGGACAGAGGAGAGGTATTCCAAAACCTGCCAAAAAGGCTGATTTGTGGTTACTTGCCTTCGGTTTTGATTTATACACACACCCTGCGTACAGAGGGGAAGAGAGCTCATTTTTGCAGCAAATGTTCATTTACGTGCCAAACTTTGGAAAACAATGACTACGAGAAGTTGCTACAGCAACAAACCACAAGAGTGCTACTAAATTCATCACTAAAATTTTAGGTGATTGTAGCTGCTCCAACAGTGTGAAGTTAAGGAGGAAGACGCACATGGAATCAAAGCGTGCCTGTGCTCCCAAAAGCAACAGAGGTGCAGTGCCCTCTCAAGGAATGAATTGCGTGAGATGCTCTTAGTTCACGTGGGTGAAAAGTACGGACCTATTCAAATACATTTTACTTCCGACTTGCAACAATATGCTTCGTAAAGTAAACTCTAATCTAGAAAATAGCGTCTCACAAATGCAAATGTGTTCATGATTCATTAACTCTTAGAGGTTTTTGCTTGAGCATCCAGCTTTGCCTTCAGAAACCAAGAGTCTGGGGGCACGCAGAGAAAATTCAATTCTGCAGCTGATGAAACTGGCAGAGACAGAGCAGGACAGTCCACGGTCTGTTTTGGCTCTTAGAATTTGAGTAGTAAAACACTACTACACTAAGACAAAATTAGCTAACCTGTTTCACTTATTTATAACTGTCAAAAAAGAAAAAAAAGAGAGAAGAAATGGCTTATATTGAATAGACAGGACTAAAAAAGAAAAAAATGAAAAGTTCAGGCCCTGGCTGGTGGCCCTTCAAACCCAAAGGTGGCTGGTTCGATTCCCAGCCAGGGCACATAACCAGGTTGCAAGCCAGGTCTCCAGCCAGGTCCTTAGCTGGAGGCAGGTGAAGGGGAACCAAAAATGGATGTTTCTCTCCCTTTCTTCCTCTCTCCCAGCCCTTCTCTCTGAAAATAATAAATAAAATCTTATTAAAAAAAAAAAAAAAAAAAAGAAAGAAAGAAAAGTTCAGGAGGCTAGATCACAGTTGGGCCCCAGCCTCAGTAACCTTGCTTGTAACTGGTGCCCACAGCACAGCACGTATTCATCCTCAGGATGGAAAAGGTCAGTCCTAGAACGAGTAGAGCAATAAATCTGCATCCAAATTTGCATTAAGCTTGAACATCCCTCCACAGGAGCTATCTGGATGATTCAGAAGGCCACAGCTGTGGACAACCGGTGACTGGCAGTTTCATCACAACAAAGCACTCCCTCATGCATCATGCCTCAAGCAGAGTTTTTTGCAGAAACAGCAAATCATCCAAGTGACTCAGCCCTGCTACAGCCCAGATTGGTGACCTGTGACTTTTGGCTTTTCCTAAAACAAAAATCACCTTTGAAAGGGAAGAAATTTCTGACCATCTGGTGGTGACTGGGAGAACTGTGTGAAGTCCCAAGGTGCCTACTTTGAAGGGGACTGAGGCATCGTCTCTACAATATTTCTTATATCTTGTATCTTCTTCAATAAATACCTCTATTTTTCTTTAAAAAAGGGGAGGGGGTCAGTCTTTCAGAATTCATTTGGTCTTGAAAAACTTCTCTTGGTTTTTACCATTACTTAGACACTTTGGTGGTACATGCTGTAACATAGAAGTTCTGAAAATGATACTATTAAGTGTTTCCTAGATTGGGGTGATAGATTTTATTGCTTGATTATTTAATTGGATTTGAATGTTTCATTAAGTCACCAAGCAAACAAAGTTGTTTCTATTTTTGTATATAAGGAGATGAAACAGAAAATATTTTCTTCTACCTTCCCCTTGAACATTGGCATTGGCACCTGAATACCTCCTTCTTTTTCTATATATATTCCTCAGGCAACACACTTGGATGATTTAATGACTTAAACCAATTCTTTCTCTATCTCTAATCCCACCTATTTCCTGAACTTTGATTCCATGTTTGCATTTGCTTCTTGATAACTCTATCCAGATGACTCACAGGTACCTCAAACATACAATACTCTCAGTTGTTCAAACCTGCCCACTTTCCTCATTTCCATACCATCCCAGTGAATGGCATCTTTACCCACTCATTTATGCATGTCAGAAATCTCAGCTATACTTAATTTCTCTCTTTTCCTTTAATTCCCCTGACACACAGAATCAAAATCTCTGAGCCTGGCCTCCCTAAACCATCGATGGGCTTCAGTGACAAAAAGGGAATGGCCTTAGCTATTTCTTTGGCTGATTCCGCCAAAGTCCCTGTGTTTTCACCTCAGCATAGACATGCCTGGTGATGAGTGCAGTAATAGGGACTTTCCTTGGGCCATGGCTTGCTGGCACTAAGTCACTACCATTCCTTTCAGAAAGAAGTTGCAGGACTCAGGCTGTGTCTCAGAGCATTATCCAGTGGGAGGACGTCAAGTCTCATTGCTTCCTTCTTTGTTCCCTTCTGTTTGAAACAGTACCTGATTCTCACTATTTCTACTCAAGATTGTTAGTCAAAAGGTCTTAATTTGCACTGGCTTGTTTATACCTATAATCCTTTTAAGGATGGGGGTCGGGGTAGTGTGGGGTGTGGGATGAAGTTGGAGAAAGCAGGTACATATTATTGACTGAACTGTTTTACTTTACTTAGCAAAAACAAATTTAGTATTTTGTGTCCAAGTCTTGATGACCAAAACAAAGTTATACTACCTCAATTACTTAAAGCAGGACATCTTAAAACATTACATTTTCAGATTGACTCTTTAAGTTAGCTTTTTCCAGGATGAGATCAAATAATATTATGAAAGAAATCCCCCAGCTACCAAATGTTTTCAGCTTTGCTACTTCATTTATTTTTTGCTCTAGAATATATTAATTGGGGCTGTCATCATTTCTAACACAGATTCTAGTTGTCTCCTAAATCTTGACCTTGATTCTTCGGAGCCATTCTCCTCATTGCTACCAGAGAACACACATTTACACATGCCACTTCTTTGCTTGCAAGCCTTTATGGCTCGCTTTTACTTACAGGCTCCAGTTTTCTTAATGTGGCATTGCAAAACCTGTTCAGAATATGGTTCCAACCTCTTTTTCTATGCTCCATGGGAGCATTGCTCCACTCTGGCTGTCCCTGGACACACCATGCACTTTTAAGACTGTCCTCACACAGACCATTCCTCTTGTGGCACACTATTCTCCCTTTTCCATTTTATGATTAACTTTCACATGTAAAGTTTTTCTTGTTTCCTACAGGCAGAGTTAGCTATTACTCCTTTAGGAGTACTACGATAGAGCAACAGGCTTTCTTTTGCAATGAAATGTTGGTGTCACACTCCCCATAATACTCTGAACAACATACTGACAAGGATGAGGGAGAAGACCCATGGTTATGCTCGTGCTCTGACTCCAGTACCACTTAGGTTTCCTATGCCCAGAAGCCAATGGCTCAGTTCCAGCAGGTTAACACCTGTGTACCCTTTAATCTTGTTCATTATCACCAATCTACCTAGTTCTGGGTATTCTAGTGTCCAGGAAAGGGCAGCACTTCTCACACATTATCTTGTCTCTTCTCTTCCTGTTCTACAGGACTGGATTTCAGTCTAGGGTCCTTTCTTTCTAGTAGGAGGCCTAGCCAGTGTCTGGAGACTTCACTGTCCACCTTGAGCCCCTTCTTTTGACCAGAAACCCAGCCCTTTGTCTTTTCCTTTGGGGTGGGTCCCCCTTTGTGTCAACCTCTTCCCACCACTCTGCCATAACAAACAGGTCGTCAGTATTGGAAATCTCATAGATTCTCCACTGCTTGGTCTTGCCTAATTTCCACAGAGTTGGCCATGCAAGAATTTAGATGAATCTGGCCTATTTCTTGCCCTGTTCTATAGTCTTAGAGTATGGATGGACAGCTTGTCATCTCCCCTACTGTGATGAATTTGCTTGGGTATGATCTTCTACCCAACAAGGTTTTAGCCAAGGATTTAAAATATATCACATTGTCTTAAATACCAAACTTAGTGTACAAGTAGGCACCTTTTTTTTTTTTTTTAAATGAGTTGACATTAAATTGCAGAAGCTGCTACCAAACTTATATAGCTATATTTATATCAGAAAAATCTAAATCTTTCATTTAGATTAAGAATTGATATTCTAAAATTTAAGGGCATGTGATTTGAGCTGCTTCAGTTTGGCTTTTGGGCATAGTAAATTACCAGGGTTGGATGGCACATGAAATTTATCAAATGGAATTTCTAGACAGCAAAACATTCGAGATAAGAACATGACACACTTCTCTACTGCTTGATAATGTAGAACAGCTAGAATAATTTTTTATGCCCTAATAAGTCCTGCAGTAACTTAAGTCAACTATTTTTTTTTCTTAATCACCATCTGCCCTTCCTCACAAAATGTCATTTGCTTTTCTTTCAGTCTCCCCTCCTCCATCTCTTACTTCCTTCTTAATTTTCTTCCCTTAAACCTTCTCATTTTCTCTAAAGCCAATTTTAATTGCCAGGGCTAATGCAGGGGTATTTTGTTCCCTGTTTTATGTGTTCATTATTTTTTCTGGTTCATGCTTCAGTAGTCTTTTATAGGCAGCTTGGCACCTATCCGCTTTCAGCATGCTGAACTAGAAGAGGCTTGTGTCTAAGAAATGAGAGGCCTCAGCCTCACCCCAACCTACTTCTAGGGGCACCAGGTGGAATGCTTCCTGCCTGCTTTTCAACACTCTGTCAAGTCCTGGCTGCTCAAGATCATCCTAACTGTCTCACATACCTTCTGTTTGCCTTGTGATTTGGCAAGTATAACCATTGCGGGAACTGCAGATTTGAATGGTTCAGGAATCCATATGGCTTAGGATTCCATTCTCTTACAAAGAAGGTATATAGAATAGAAATGAAAGTAAGAGTCTTAAGTTTCATTCACCCATTAGTATAGTAAAGGATTCATTTCAAACATCATGTGCAGTTTCAGTGGGTAAGTCTGTTGGTTACTTGAAAAGTCATATTTAGGATTCTTATAAGCTCATGGAGAATAAATACCCTCATGGCAAATAATGGTTGTGCACTAAGCCAAAACCAGATATTAATTTTTACACAACATTGACTAAGTAGAAAACAGATTAAACAAATGTTCTCCAAACATTAATTTTATAGATCTTTAAGCTCTTTCAGAAGTGTTTTTCCAAAGGTACTTACTTGTTATATAGTTGTGTTTTTATTTATTGCTACATTTTGCATTGATGCCACCGTTGGTTTTAATTTGTTCCGTATAGGCGTACTAGAAAGCAAACTCCTAGATGGCTGGAATCACGTTTTTTTCATTTCAGGGGTGAGCACAGAGGAGGAGGCCTGCAGTCAGTATCTGCTGAACTTGTTTCATATCTTTTTCAAAGCACCAGGAGGCAGGAGACCAAAAAGAAGTATTTGGTTTTTAGGTAGAAACTTCAGCATGGCCCTGCCAGCACTTTGACCTTGGAGACTTCTAGCCTCCAGGACTGTGGGACAATACATTTCTGATGTTACGGCAGCTCCAGCAAAATAGTACATCATGGCGCCTCGCTTTTCATCCTTCTTTTCCCTAACCCCATTATTGAGTGTAGGGATTTATTTCATTTATAGTCACTGCCTTTTGGGTTTCTTGATCTTGTTGCTTTTCCAAATTGAATACCATCCTCTCCTGCACATTAGTTTCCTATTGCCATTGTAATAACCACAAACTTATTGTTTCACAGCTATGGAGGTTGGAAGTTCAAAATCAGTCTCATTAACTGAAGTCAAGATGCCAACAGGTCTGGTTCCTTCTCTGGAGGCTTTGAGGGGAGAATCCACATCCTTGCCCTTGTCAGCTTCTACAGGTACCTGCATTCCTTCACTCCTTCCTTCTGCCACTCTATTCTCTGATTCTTTGTTGTATTTCTTACTCCTCATTCTGACTCTCCTGCCTCCCTCCTGTAAGGATTCTGTGATTATATTGAACATATTCAGATAATCCAGGAAAATCTTCCCACCTCCCATCCTCAACTTGACACATTTGCAAAGTAGATTTTTACCATGTGACATAACATATTCATAGGTGACAGGGATTAGGACATGGGCATCTCTGGGAGGCCATTATTCTGACTACCACACTACCTCTTTCTATCCTTATCCTTTCCAAATTCCAGTCATCTTTCTATGCCCTCTCCTGGAACTCCTTTACTTGAGCCCACAAAGACAGTTGCTTTGGTAATTACAGTTTACACACTATGACAGCACCTGGTCCTGGATCGCTAATTGTTGGACATGAGGTCACCCATTCCTCTAATTGCTCTGAAGGTGCTTTGAAGACAGAGACTATTGTTATACTCCCCTGGCTGTTCTGAAACATGCCTGTGCACCCAGAGATGTAAAAATTGCTGATGGAAGTCTCTTATTACATGGAGTAACTACAAGCAGAGCTGCAAATTCCAGACCTCCGAATTTGCCTTCTACTTCCTCCCTTTGCTTACTTATGTCAGAGGTGAGATTGAAGTGGGCTGAGCAGACGGCTGAGAGGCCAGCGGCAGTGTATGCCCATGACAATATGCAAGTCACAGCCAACTGCTTACCCAGAGTAGAGCAGGTAAACAGTTAGCTGCGACTTGCATATTGTCATGGTGACCCTCCCATCCTTATGGAAAATAATAGTCAGCACACACCCCAGCCAACCTCAGAGGAGTCCCAGCAATGTTTTAGGGGCATTAGAAGCACCTTCAAGTATGTGTTCTGCCTTCCAGGACATCTGGTAGCCTCACACCCAGCAGAGCAGGTGGCACTGTAAAGAAGGCTGTCCTAATTGGGGCTCCGCATGCCCAAATCTGAAGAGGGAGACTGAAGAGTGGGTTCACGCCTGGGCAAAGCTGTGTCTTTCCCTTTTACAGGCTTTGTATTTGGTATTTAAACTATACAGCAAGCTTTTATTTCATTTTTAAATAGTAATCTTTTACTATACAACAGACCTCCATCTACAGGCCTATTCTCCTCCTTTGAACATTAGAGTTTTATTTCATGTAGTTAAGATTTTAGGAGAAATGATATCACAGGGAAGGAGCTCGTATTTTGGAGTCAGACACCCTTGAGTCCACATGCAAGAGTTCTTCCATAGTTGTGGGGTATCAGGGAAGAAAAAGGTGCCTCCTCACAGGATGGAAGAGAATATGAAATGAGAATGATATATATACAGTACTTAGTATAGTACCCTGCATTTAGTAGGCACTAAAGACAAGTTTGTTCTGTTCTTCTCTGTCCTTATTGTAAAACAGCAAATTCTTGCTAACTGAAGAGGACTAAATGCTGAAAACACATATAAAGTAAGAAAACACCACAATGCTTGTTTGCATTTGGGGGACAAAATGTGAAAGGACATAAAGTGATTTGCAAAGGATTATGCCTTAGCTCAGGCTGCCATAACAAAATAGAATGGGTAGCTTAAAAAACAGAAATTCATTTTCTCACGGGGGGCCCCAAGTCCCACATTCAGGCACCAGCCTCTGGGGTGCTGGTTTGTACCCTTACATGGTGGGGGAGTGCAGATGTGCCTACAAGCCTTCTTTCTGAGCTGGCTAAGTTTCCTCTTATAGGACATGAATCCTATTGGATCAGGGTGCTACCTTAAAGACCTCACTTAACTTTTTTTTTTTTTTAAGAGATTTTATTTATTATTTTTAGAGAGAGGGGAAGAGAGAGAAGCAGAGAAGGAGAGAGACATCAGTGTATGGTTGCCTTTCACCTGCCTCTAGCTACAGACCTGGCTGGAGACCTGGCTTGCAACCTGGTTATATGCCCTGGCTGGGAATCGAACCAGCAACCTTTGGGTTTGCTGGCCGGAGCCTATCCTCTGAGCCACAAGCCAAGGCATCTTTTATTTTTTTAAAAGAGACTGTAACGTTTTCTTTTGGCCAAAGAAGACAGAAAAGAATAGGACCAAAGGAAAAGCCAGAAACAGGAGCAGCAAAAATGGGTGATGCTGCTAAGGGAAAGGTATCTGTGTTTTCTAGTGGTCTAGGGAAGTGTTTTTTTGTCATTTTCATTACTAACATTCATTGAATGCAAAGCAGCTCCCTAGACTGTGAGCTCTGTTGTCTGGAAGAATCACTTGCAAAGTTGAAAGATTCCCAGGTTAGCTGAGGACAAGTCCTTATATATGCAGAGACTTTCCATTCCCTGTGTGGCCAGAGATTAATACATTCACATGGCTTCCTGGGCCAAAGCAGCAATGCAAAACATTCTGCTCTGCAAATGTGGTTATGCTTCTTCATCAAAGGGGCTCCAAGCAGGTAGATGGAAGTTTATGTTCAGATGTCAATATAGAGGCCAGATGCACATTAACAGGGTGATGGAATAATAAAGAAATTGCTTTAAAAATGCTGAAGTATGGCCAGTTCTTTGCAGCATTGTCCTGTGTACCAAAAGGTTGCGGTTTTGATCCTTGGTCAGGGCACACACCTGGGTTGCAGATTTGATCCCTGATTGAGGTGTATGGGAGGCAACCGATCAATGTTTCTCTCTTTCTCACTAGCTCAATAAAAATATAATTGGGTAAGGATTAAAAAAAAATGCTGGAGTAGTTTCCACCAGTGTGGCTCCATTGGTTGAGTGTCCTCCCACAAAGCGACAGGTTACCAGTTGGATTCCTGGTCAGGACACATGCCTGGGCTGTTAGCCTGGTCCCTGGTTGGCACACAGATGATCAATGTTTCTCCCTCACATTGATGTTTCTCTCCCTCTCTTTCTCCCTCCCTTTCCCTTCTCCCTAAAAGTAAGTAAATAAAATAGTTTTTAAATGCTGAAGTATGTAGAAATATGGCTGCATGTTCACCCCAGAGAAGCTTAGAGAAAGGACCTTGGAATGGATCATTCACTCATTCTTTTCTTAATTCACTCAACCAATATATATTGAATGCCAGCTATGAGCTGAGAACAGCATCTGGCACACACTAGGCACTCAATATATGTTTGTGAATGAGTCTTAGGCATTTTATCCTACGTATGAGTGATATGGCAGTGAATGTAAGAACCAAGCTCCAGCCTTCTAGAATGTTGGTTAGGGATCATAGACACTCAGCAATAGCCAAGGAGAGGTAGGAAAGGTGGCTTGGATCACAAGACTTAGGGAAAAAGAAGAGGCTCTGGACTAAAGCCACCAGAAAAGGATTTTCCCAAGGTACTGAGGCCTGTGACAACCGAGTCGGTGGGTCATGGCTGGACTATGTGTCCTAACCTGGGTAAGTAAAGAGCTTCGCAGCAGGAAACCGGTGCCATCACGGAAAGGGAAATTCAGCAGCAGCCTACAGGTCCCTAGGCCAGCACTGCACTTGCTGCTGTCACTCCTTATCCCCTGGCCTGATGGGACATTGCAGGTCCAATCCCTGGTGCGATGTTGCTAAAAATTAACAGATAAATATAAACGTCTGAACATCTGGTGCCAGAGCCTCCTAAATTCTCAAGGAAGTGCTCCCGATCCTTGGTATAGCAACCCCCCCGGACGCTTCCTGGTCATTGCTCAGTGCCACAGGTACCTATGCTCAGTGCCACAGGTACCACCACGCCCAAGCTCTGGGATTGTGCTCCAGGGGACTGGGGACTTTGGCCAAAAGGCATGTGCATGCTGAACTAGTGGAGGCAGACACCAATCTGGGGGAGGTTCATTGGGACACCCTGGAAGAGAAAGTGGCTGCCCATGAAGAGGGCTCATAGGGATGCCATCCACAAATTTTTATGGTAATAACAGGCACGTAAACAGGAGAAAACCAGGAAGTAGTAACTGAGTTCAGAAACTATACTTTAACTGAAATGCAAACCTTCCCTAACAGTTTTATGCAGTGGGAAGGGGAGAAGGGAACTTACTGGCTACTGTGGGCTTTTAGGCCAGGCTCTGATACTCATGGCTACCAAAATGTGTCAACTGCTCAGTGTCTGTAAATCCGAAAGCTCCTAGTATTTTTGAAGACCCACCTGGGCTATATGTTCTTACTCTGAGAATCCCTAATCCCTGGCTTTGCCCTGAATGGGGCAGAACCAAGAAACACATGCCAGGAGGCGTCCCTGCCACCCAGGGAAAAGCTGACAGGATTAGCGAGGACTTTAGTGAGGAGGAAGAGGGAGAAGAGGAGGCAAAGGCCCCCTGATATCCATGCCAGGGCTCTCCCTCTCCTCAACTGGCTATTTATTGCTGGACCTTGTGCCCATCCACTGCTAAGACTCACAGTGAACGGAAAACATCTCCTGCTTTGCGAAATTGGCAAGGTCCAATGGGTTTATCATTTCCATGACCATAGTGACCCAAGTGACTCCATCTTAATTTACAACCCTGAAGAGGCTCCATTTGACCTTGAATCCAGAGAATTCTTTTTACAAGGAGCTCTTCCCGATGGTAGGACTACTACATTTTGTTGGGATACCAAAACCACCCCCAGGGCACTGGAGGGTATTGACATGATGACTGGATATGGAGAGAATTTCCTCCCAAGATGCCCAGATACTTCAGACTCATGCTGCCTGGTAAGGGTCTAACTTTGAACAAATTTCCCCCTATGGAAAGGGTCCCCACTCCTTCCCCTAATTTTGTCCCTATGGGTTTGCCCAGGCCAAGACTCTATGGGCATTTATGAGAACTCAGTGTTCTGGCCATTTAATCTCTGGACAGTCAGAGACTACACTCCAGGCCCTGAAACCAGCATTCTCCTAGCTACAAATATCCTTCTGTCATCCATCCTCTTGCCACACAGCTGCCCTCTAACCCTCTTGTCCAGCCAGTCCCCATTAGCACCTCTGCCCCTTCCCACTGGAACCTGTACCCTAGGAAATGGGCAGCTCCAGAGGCTTGTCCCACCTCCCGGGGACAATCATCCTGTACCACTCTGGTGCAGGAATATAAATGTACAATTCTTTTTTGAGTCCTATTGGACACCAGGACTCAAGCCACTGTCATTCCAGGCAATCTCTCTAAATTTCCAAAAAGGAAGCCCTTCTACCTTTGGTAAAACATACAAACCCACTTGAATGTAACTGTCGGGACCATTCCCCTCAAAAAGCTTCCTCTGGTGGTGGCCCCTGGCTCACTCTTTCCTTATTATAGACCTGGAGCCACTGATATGTCACCATGCAACTTGGAACAAGCCCAAGTTCTTGGCCTTCCTGGTGAAACTCACCCACTAGACATCAGTGAGTCTTCCTTCTGAGGTCAGGATGGTAAACACTCCTTAGTACCAACTTAAATGGGATGCTAAAGGTCTTGCCCTGTCTTAATGGCAACCTTGAGATGGGGTCATGAAGCCCACATCCTTCCCTGTAAATACCCCATTTGCCTGGTCCCTACCTCAGCCACTAATGAATGGTGCTTCCTCACTGATTACTGAAACTCAGGGCTCAGATTCCCTTGATTTAGGTTTTAACTCTCAGTATTATAGAACTGTTTGAGCACATATTCTACAATAGATTAGAAACATTCTTTGAGGTTTCTAACCTAGCTAATTTGTTCTGGTCTGTTCTTATCCCAGAGGAATCCCAGGCCTCACTTGCTTTCACTTCAGTAGGGGCTCAGTAGACATTTACCAGGTTTCCAGTGGGGCATTAAGCAGTCCCGCAATTGCATATGAACTCTGCTGCCAGTATTTCACTACCTTACAATTGCAAAGTGCGTTTTTGTCATTATATTGATGACATGTGGATGGGTCCCTCTGAGGAAGCAGTACAGGCAGATGTGCTCACCCTCACAGACCACCAGCCCCAACATAGTTAGGCAATGGCCCCTCACAAGATTCAAGGCCCAGCTTCCCTATCAAGTTTCTGGCCATCATCTGGCCCTCTGGGGGCCAAGATATTCCCCCAACAGTCAAACATCGATGACATTACACCGCTTGCTACACTCACACAGACACAACACATGCGAGCTCTTTTCAGGTTCTGAAGGCAACACATCTCACTAATTCTTCACCCTGTATACGCAACTACTCATAGCTCTGCCACCCCCAGTGGGACAGCGCCCAACAGCGGTCTTTAGAAACTGCCCAGCAAGCCTCGCCCTTTGCTCCTGCTGCCTCCGCGTTCTGAGTTGCATCCCTGGTCACACCCAGCTGTGCCTCCTGGAGTTTTTGGACCAAACATGAGTCTACCTGGCTTCCTGTGTGGGTTTGCACTAAGCTTCTACTTTCACATCGTATTGGGCTCTTTTAGAAACCAAAGTCCTAACTGGCCCCACCCAGTACTACACGGTACCCAAGTTCCTATAAAGCTCACAGAGATGCTTCTCTGGTGAAATAGAAAGGGTGCCCTCACCAGCCAGCTCACCCTAGTGTCAAAGGCTTTTCCAAATTATAGGAGAACGTGGCGCCCCTCATGCTCACCGCCTGGCCAGAGAGCCTTGAGGAAGTGATAGCAATGCTCCCCACTTCTTCTCCTCTGGTTAACTGGGGAGTCCCGGGGGCCCCAACTGTACACAAGGCAGCACGTGGGTGGGCCCGACCATCCCACCTGCCGCAGGGACCTTGCTAGTAGTGGAAGGGGGCACTTCTGACTCAGCCCAACGGCGGAGTGCAGCTGTTCACCCAGCCCTCCCGGAGGCCACAAGAAGGGGCTTTCCTAGAGCCGCATTTTCAGACTGCTGGGCTCTTGCTAGGCTTGACATTTGCTGTGGCCAGTGGCTAAGGACAATTTCCTCATCCAAGCCAAACCCATGTGAGATGTCCAGATATGGCAGAAATTTGCAGAATCCCCAATTCCCATCATTGCTTATCATGCTCCTGTTCACACCAACTTCTCTACAGCAGAAGCTATTTTCAATAACATCACAGACTAAGCCCTCTACACTCAGCCAAGTACAGATGCCTCAGAGTACCGACCCTTTGCACCAGTTTGGATCATCAGGGAGATCGTGCCTTAACAGCTTCGGCTCCAGCCAGGGGAATCCCTCTCTCTGGAAGCCAAGCTTATGATAGACAAGTGCATCCTCTGCTCCCAAAGCAAACAACGGGCTTTCCAGATGAGGACATGTCCCCTGGGGGAAGCTGACCACACTTCCTCTGGCAGAGTGATTTCATCGGTCAGCTGCCCCCTTCACTGGGGCTTCCAGATTTCGATATCAGGATACTTACAAGCGACTCCTTTTGGTGACTATCTCCTGAAATTCTTCTTTAAAACAGGTCACCTCTTTCCTTATTAAATTTATCCCTGTTCCCTTTGGATAGACAGTCATTGACTTCTGTGAGCAGATGCAACAGTGGGCTCTCCAACCTAACGTTCTTGGGAACTTCCATCCAGGTCCATGTTCCCAGGTGGCTGGCTTCCCTGAGGGTCCTAACGGTAGTCTTAGAGATACTCCTCAAGTTACTTGCAGGCAACTGGTCCTGAAATGGAGGGAACTCTTGGCCCCGGCATTTCTAGCAGATAAGCGAGACCAGCTATCACTGTAAATCATTCTATTGGAACGCAGCCACATCCACTTGTTTATCGTACACATCATAAATCTTAAATCTGGGGCTGCCTTCACTCCGCAGCAGCAGAGCTGGATAGCTGGAACAGTGACCCTACGGCCTGCAAAGTCGCAGCTATTTACTATCTGGGCTTTAAAAGAAAAGGTTTGCCAACACTTTTCTACTGTGGGGTGTCAGCTTGCCAGCCGGCAAGAAAAGCTGGCAATTTATTTGGGAGATTGGACATAAAGAGGTGTGGATGTATTCAACACATATTTGGGGAAGAAACTAGGAAATTGGCTGTTGGCTTTGTTGGGTTGAAGAGGAAAAACAGTGACTCCTAGCATCACTGTTACCCAGTCACTGATTCAGTGTGGTATCATTTAATGAGGGGAAGGGAAAAGTTACAGGGCATAAAACAACTAAAGATTTATCTTTAAACATTAATTCTGAGATGTCCCTTAGACTTCATTTGGATGGAGAATTGAAAGCTAGGAAACAGTACTACTTAGGCCCAGGAGAGCAAAACAGAGTAAGACACCAGCAAGGAGTAAGGAAGATAGTGACAAGCCTGAGAAAGAAAATTAAGGAAGAAAGAAGGGATGGCATGAAGCACCAAGCTGGAGACAGCAACCAGCTAGGGGTTCAGAAACGCCTCAAAGGTGGTCTTGTCCCAGAGACGTAATTTAGGAAGGAGCTATATCTCCCAGACTTTGAGGCACTACCTGGGGTGGTGTGGGTGTGCACTGGAGCTGACAGGTAGACTCAGGTGCCTGACAGAGGTCCTTGACATTGAGGGAAGGGCTTAGTGAGGTCAGGCAGAGATGACCTCTGCCAGATCTTTTTCCAGAAGGCAGGCCTGGTCCTGACCATTTGCATTTACCACATGGAAACAGGAGCAGAGCCAAAGGACCCTATCCTATGCAACCCCCTCCCCCTGCTCCAGCCCCATCTTTGGGTAGGTAGACTGGAGAGAAAGAACAAAAGAGGACCACTTAGACCCAGTTCCCGATTTTTCCTTTTAAAACCAACTTTATTGAGATATGACTATGTACAATAAAACATATCCATGTTAAGAATTTAGGTTTGAGTCCTGACAAATGAATATAACTCTGTAAACACCACCATAATCAAAAGACAGATCATTTCCATCAGCCCTAAAAGTTCCCTCAGCCTCTTTCTAGCCCAGCCTGCTACCTCCCCAGCCCCAGGCAAGTGCTGGGCGCTCTCTGTCACTATGGGTTGGTTTTGCTTGCTCCATATAAATGAAACTGTTATGTTAGCATCTTTGACACAGCATAATGAGGTTAGTAGTTTATTTCTTTTTATTGCAGATTAGTACTTCATTGGCATAATATTGATGTGATATACCAAAAGTGTTCATCTATTACCTTTTTTTATTTTTAAGATTTTATTTATTATTTCCAGAGAGAGAGGAAGGGAGGGAGGCAGAGAGGGAGAGAAACGTCAATGTATGGTTGCCTTTCACCTGCCTCCAGCCACAGATCTGGCTGGAGACCTGGCTTGCAACCTCATTATGTGTCCTGGCTGGGGAATCAAATCAGCAACCTTTGGGTTTGCAGGGCTGATGCCTTATCCACTGTACTACTAGCCAGGGCCATCTATTACCTATTGATGGACATTTGGGTTATTTCAGCTTTTTTGCTATTATGAAAGGAAATTAGTTTCTTCTTTTAAACTCAGTAAAGTACTCCTGCTTCTACTGGTGGGAGAGGAGAGAGCCCAGAATGTAGATTGAGTGCAGAGCTTCCCACCTGTTACTGCTGTCAGAGTCACCAGAGCACTTGGTAGGATAGCTGTGGCTCCACGCCCAGAGCTTCTGCTTCAGTGGATGGGATGAACCAAGAATTTGCCTGTCTAACAAATAGGGTTGATGCTGCTGTTCCAAAGTCACATTTTGAGAACCACCGATCTTGTGTCCTTGAGGGAACAAGAGGACAGGGGCATGGGGTAGCCCCTAATGGTGTTGTGCTCATCACACGCCTTGGGCAATTCTCAGACACATGCAGGGTCTAGGGATGGTTGATCTTAACAGCTTTATTGAGGTTTAACTTACACATCACAGAAACTTGTGTTAAGTACACAATGCAATGGTTTTTAGTAAATTTACCAAGTTGTGCAATCAAAACCACAATTCAGTTTTAGAACATTTCCAGCACTGCGGTAACATCCCTCCTGCCAAGTTATAGTTCATCCTTGTTCCCATTTCTATTCCCAGACAACCACTAACCTACTTTCAGTCTTCATAGGTTTGCTTTCCTGGGTATTTAAAGTAAATGAAAGCATGCAATATGTAGTCTTTTATGCATAGCTTCTTTAATTTAGCTTAATGTTATCAAGGGTCCTCTATGTTGTAGCATGTGTTAGTACTTTAAAAATTTACCAAATAGTATTCCATTTCATTGCATGGATATACTGTTTAGCTGTAAGAACAGAGCACAGTTTATTAATCCATCATCAGTCCCTATCTTTTGGACATACACATAGGAGTGGAACTTCTGACTCATACGGTCAATTTATATTTAACATTTGAAGATGCTGAACTGTTTTACAAAGTGGCTGTAACATTTTATATTCCCACCAGTAATGTGAGGCCTATATCCTCTAGTTATGTCTTTTTTTTTTATGTGAGAAAAACAAGAGAACTTGAGATTAACATGTGTGAAGAAATGTATTAAAAATTAGCTATGTTAAGTGCACACGCAAGAGCATGGCAACATGTTTCTTTACATTGGTTTCGGTCTTGGCTACACAGTGCAATCAATTGGGCAGCTGCTGGCAGGGTGCATTTCAGGCAACTACAACTGATCGACAAGTGGGCAGGCATTAGGGTGTTAAAGCTCCCCAGGTGATTCCGATGGGCAGGCCGAGAACCTCTGATTAAAAAACAACAACAACAATGTTTGAGTCATTCACTAAGAGGACAACTACATCATTACGATGAAGAAAGACAGTGAGTTAGGGCACGCAGTGAGACTGGAGAAGTTTGATGGCTATGGAAGGAACAAAGAATGCATTCTTTGGCAAACAGTAGCCTCTATAATTAGCCTCATTTAATTTTCCTGCTATTATTTCAACTTTATAAACATTTTTGACCTTGAAGTAGAGGGGAGAAAATGATAACTGAAAGGGGTGTATTGGTGGGGAATCAACGGTTTCATGGTCTCTGTTCCAGATGGGACAGACTTCAAGTGTTTCTAAGTGTCAACAGAAAATCCAGGTGAGCAGGAGGGATGCCGGACAGTTAAGATGCCACCAACGGGAAAAGGAGTTTCCGAACCCAAGAAGGACTGGTCCAGGGTAGGATGAAGGATGGCTCCTCTTTTCACAGGAGATAGAAGATCAGAGCATATCGAGGCAGGCACTTTGGTTTGCTGGAAGGTGAGGGAATTCCCATCTCTGCTTTTCTTTTTCTTGTTTTAGCTACTTGTGATGTAGGGTTCTTTTCTAGAGAGTGAATTGTGGGGCCGGGTGGCGGATGAAGCAGGATTGAGTGAGGGGAGTAGGAAAGATTCGACATAGTCACTGGTGAGTGTGAGAACTTAAGTTCTCCTGATAAAAATCAGCCGGTCTACCATGCAGAGTGGAGAGTTGAACCATTTGAAGATATTTGTGACTTTATAATGATGCTGACCTCTATTCTCTCTTTCAGCTTCTAGGGGCCATAGTGAAAAGCAGACAGTAGACTTGATTCTGAGTAACACGATGCCTCCACAGGTATTTGGAAAAACACAGATGGGCAAAGGACTTTGGGGGTTAAGGCAGGAGTGTTTCAAAACTAATGAACTAAGTGAATGTAAACTAATTCAAAAATAAAACAAAAAAATAAACTATAAAATCCATGCTGAAAAAGCACTGGAAAAGAACCAGCTACAGCATTGAGAGAAAGAAGAGGTGTCCGCAGGTTGGAGAAGAGACTGTGAGCAGAGGTTACACTGCAGAGGCAGAGTTGTCAAGGAACTGAACCAGGGACAGGTGGGTTGTCCATAAGGATAATGGCAAGTCTCAGCCTCAATTTCCTCACCTTCGCCTCCTTCCTCAACTCACTCCAATCTGTGAGCACACTCCACCCAACAGCTTTTTACTGAGATCCCAGATGACCTCCATGCCTTCTGGTCCAAAAAGCATTTCCCAATCCTCCTTTTGCTCGGTCTTCCAGAATTTTATGGCACTATGAACCATTCTCTATTTTTGAAATGGTCTCTTTCACTGGACTCCAAGACAACACACACTCTTCTTATTTCTTCCCAACTTTTCTGGTTTCTGTTTATTAGTTCTCTTTAAAGGTCCATATAGACATGGGGTTTTCTTAATAGGGTTAATCCTCAGCCCTCTGTCTATATTTTTTTCCCAAGGCAATTGCATTGGTGCTTCATGGCTTTAATGACTACTCATCATCTTGGAAGTTCCTTTTCAACATTAAGCCTATGTATCCAATTCCTACCAGTCTTTTCTACTTGGCTGTCTCAGAGGCTTTTCAACCTCCTCATTTATTAACTTGAAATCTCCTTCTTTCCTGATGTTCCCTTCTAACTGTACCTCATGTCTGGTTATTTAAGTCAGAGATCTACGAGACTCCCTTTGCCTCAGTCCCCCATATCCTACTTCTTACTCCCATTGGTTTGCTTTCTGAGTATCTTTAGAATCCACCCCTTCTCTCCTTCTCCAGTGTCACAATCGATATCCAACCTCTACAATCTTTTGACAAAATTACTACAAAGCTTTCTGGTGCCTTCTTATCAATCTCTCTGACTCCCTTCCAGCCCCTTCTCCACAATGAATCCCATGAATCTTGTCACCTTTCCAAACACAGATCTCTGACCATATAACTCTTTCCTTCAACTGCTTTAATTACTCCCCACTTCCCACGATTCCTTGAGTACAGACACCTGTGCAGTGGTCCTCAGGCCTCAACACACCGGCCTTGCCTGTCTGCTCTTCTTTTGCTGGTCCTGGCTCTCTGCTCACGCCTGCTTCCTCAGGGAAGCCTCCCTGAGTCCTCTCCACAGTCAGGCTCTTTCGCTATTTGCTCACACAGAACGGTGCACCTTCCCGTCACGGTGTTTATCTCAGTTTGGAATTACACATTCATTTAGGTGGCTATGTGATTAATGTCTGTCTTCTCACGCTAGACTCCAGGCACCACGAGAGCAGCAACATCTGGTTTAGCTCATCTTGTACCCTCCCCGCACCCGTCAGAGGTGCTCAAAATAAACTTTGGAGGGGTAAGGGTTATTTAATATCATGGGACTTCATCAGAAAGGGACAATAGAAATCATCTGTTTTCTGTTATTTTTACAATGGAAGAAACAGGCCTACAGGAGGTGGGGGGGGGGCAAAATGGGTTTCATTTAGGCATGGTTGCACGGTGGAGCTGGAATATAAATTCTGGTCTTTCTCTACCTCAACCTGGGAACTGTTTGTGTGTTTTCTCGGTACAAATACTCTGGTAGTATTCTCTCCCTCTCCTGCTTTTTCACAGGTGAAAAAAGAAAAGCTGTGTGCAAACTGTGCTTTTGTGCTGACCAATCTCAAACCATCCGAGCATGGGTGGCAGTCAGAATGGCGTGCTCTGGGGAAAGGGTGGAGGACCACAGGAAGGACATGCCCCCACCCTCACCCCCACCAACCTGCAGCAGCGAGGGGGACAGAGTGGAGCCAGGAGGCTCACTCCTCTCCCCCCTGCTGACCGGCCACCAGCCACTTGGACACAGTCTGTGAGAGGAAGATTAAGAAAGCTCACGGTGACATATGCTTACTCCCGTTTCCGATGGTGGCAGCAGGCAATTGCTGTCTGCGCTGTCAGACCACCGTCTGATGATCAAACGCCTGTTGCTCGGTTTCTCCCGAGGCGGCCTTTCCCCCAAGTGTTTCCTTTGCACTGAATAGAGCACGGGGTCCCCCTGGTGGTAATGTGTCGAAAGCTCGCGAGGAGGAGAGATGGGCTGTTTGGGTGAGAATTCTCAGCTCTTCGCGTGTCTCTGGCCTCCATAAGCCATTTCCAAAGGCAGCCAAAGGTAAACCCGCCCTGGCTGGTGCGGCTCCGTGGGCTGGGCGTTGCCTTGCCCACGGAGAAGTTTGCCAGGCCTCTCCCACATGGATGCCGCTCTTCCTGTCTCCCTCTAAAAACAAATGTATAAACTCTTTAAAAAATATAAAAGAAATAAGTAAAATAAAAGTAAGCCAGGGTTACTAGAAAGCATCTGAACAACAAGGCATCAATGGACCAATGTTTTGTGGTCAGATTCACAACTTGCCAGCCCGAGTGTGAAGCGGCCCTGACCTTCTCAGAAGTGAGCGCTCTGTGCTAGCGACACTGAGGTCTCCAGAGCATTCTACTGCTGACGCATATTCAGTAGTCCCCACGTCCACGATTTTGCTTTTTGCCGTTTCAGTGACCTTGTGGTCAATGGTGGGCAACAAATATTAAACGAAGAATTTCAGAAATGAACACTTGGTAAGTTTTAAATCACAAGCCACCTGGAGCTGTCCTGCTCCATCCAGCATGAGATGGGAATCATCCCTTTGTCCACTGTCTCCACGCTGCGTGCTCCCCTCCATTAGCCCCATCTGGTTAGCAGATTGATATCACAGTGTTTGCGTTCAAAAAACCCTTACTTTACTTACTAAGGGTCCCAAAACCTTACACATAACTTTGATTATAATATATTGCTATAATTGTTCTATTTCATTGTTTGTTATTGCTGTTAATTGCTTACTTTGCCTAATTTATAAATTAAACTTCATCATAGGAATGTATGTATACAAAAATACCACAGTGTATATAAGACTTGGTACTTTCTTAGGTTTTAGGCATTCACTGGGGGTCTTGGAATATCCTGCTTGGGTAAGGGGGGACTGCCGTGAATGTTGTTATCCGAATACCAACAGAAGGTCCCATGGATAGGAGGCTGGCACTAAAGGACAGGTGAATATATGCAGGTGGTGGAACAGCGGAACAAACCGGATGTGGGCAGTTTATAGAACTAGATGGTTTTGAGACAATGAAAAGAATAGGGCTGGGGAGCAGCAAGTAGATGACATACCCATAATACTTGTAAATGTCCAAACTATCTAATCAAGAAGGAGAGGTTAAGGGGTCCCAGTTGTCTGTGGCCATGATGGTGGTAGGCAGGCTGAAGCACCAGCGAGCCAGGCCAGTGGGGGTCAGGCTCTAGGAAAGGAAGCAGAGCAGCACCTGATTTCTCAGACTGTTTCTCAAAAGGTTGGTAATACTGTATATCTATCTATTCCTGCTTTTCATGAAAAAAAATTTTGATATGCCCTATTTTATTAGTTGTTTTATGTGTTTAGTTTGGTGTTTAATTTTCTCTGCATATAGTATGTTATTAAAAGCAAAAATAAAATTTGCCCTATTTTAAGACATTAGGAAATATATGTTTGGAAGAGTTAAAAATCACAAAGAAATCAAGACTGCTTAATATGTACTTTTTGATGGAAAACCAGTCCTATCTGCCTGTACTGTTACATATGCCATTGGACATTCACACTCCACTAGGAACATGATATATTACCAAAGAGAGAGGGACTTTTAAAACCACATTTAATTTTTAATACGAAATGTGTTGCACATGTATATGCACAGATAAATTTACTCAATTTAGTAAATTTAGCATAAATTTACTCTTAATGGAAGAGTAAAAACTGTTCTTTTATTGTTTCCCCCAAACACTGGCAAATTTAAAGTAACATATCTTTGTGCTTTCCAATACCAAGGCAAGTCTGTTATGTCTTTTTTTTTAAATTTCTGTTAGAAAGGCTGATGTGTAAAAAGCAAATATGGAAACATGAAAGTATTTGGGGTCATTTACCTTGGATTACTTCAAACTGTGCTTTACCTACACATATCAAAGATGCCATGTGACTCGGCTTACTGGTCCCCACAGGAAAAGCTTTGAAGAGTTCATCTAGAAACTTGTCAGTATGTAGAATAGTTCACTATTTCAGTTTCACAGCAAAAAGGGAGAATAAAGACCCAAAGATATTTAAATGCTTCCCAATCTCATGCACTGTATTAATTGGCTAACTTCTTATACAGTACAACATAAACATTGTTTGCATGTTTATTCGTATGTGATACCTACAAGCATATAGCATCTACATTTTAAGTATATTTACAAATTCAACAAAATATCTACATATAAAAAGCTTTACTTAAAATTAAACTTGATGCAAGTTATGAGAAACCAATTTATTGGCAAATGAAACTGAACATTCCTTCAACCATAGGTTGTTATAAAATTTCATATTTGGAAGTCAACCATTTAATAGATATTGTTTATGAATATGATAGAATACATGTATTTTTTGGAAAATGCAGATGTAATCTGTTTGACTCTTGGCCTTGTTAGCACTTACTCAATTTTTTAGATTCTGAAATGTGTCCATAGCAATTTGCATACAGATCTTTAAATGCTGCAGAGAGTTTCAAAAGCTGCCACGTAGGTAAAGACTTAGAATAATATAATCTGGTTGGCATGCTGTTGTAAGCTTTAAAAATTTTTTTTTTCCTACCAAGTTGACATCTTTTTTACTAAATGGGACTTGTCTTAGTAGAAACCATGAAAGGCTAAAAAAAAAAAAGAAAAAAAAAAGTCATCGTGTACTCCAGTTGGTGATCAAGCTTTTCTTTTATAAATATGGGGATAATAATTATTAAAATAAGCTGTCTTACTTTTATTTTCACATTTCCTTTCTTTCCCCAGCATTGTGGTTTCCATTATCTCTGTTTTTTTTAAAGTTACTTTTTGACAATGACAGTAACTTAGGACTCTGAGTCAACTGTACCTTGGATACAGAAGGCAGTATGTTAGGGAATGCTTCTTGTCTGAAGGCACTGCATGTGTCTTGCTCTATGCTTTCTGGAATAAGTTTTGAAATTTAATTAGAGTGATTTGTTTTTGATTCTTTCAGTATGGCACAAATGCCAAAATGCATTGTAATACACATTGTTTATGCCTAAAAATAACTGAACGTAGAGATGATGTAAAAAGTAGAACACTGTACTGCTGTAATACCTGAAAGATTAAGAAGGCTATGAAGTAACAGGAGCAAAGAGCAGGTGACAGAGTCTCAGTAAGCGTTAGCAAATGCAACTGTCACGATTAACTTATTTAGCAAGTATATACTGTACATACTGTTCCTAACAGTCTCCCAAAAAGACTAACAGCTAGACAGTCACCAAATTCACAACAATGTCCACAAAGACATTGAGGTTCTAAAGAACACTACAGTAACACTCTTGACAGTGAAAACAGAATTCATATTTAGGGGTTCAGCTGAGGAGAGTATAAACAAAGTATCAAACCATGTTTTAGTATCTTACACAGGTATGTTCTTGAGCTGTGCAGCATTTTTCGTGCAGCATTTTTCATGCATCATATTGAACTGTATCTCGAAGAGGAAATAACATGATCTGTGGATGACGTATTATTTTTATCAGTTTTGAGAAAATCAAGAATACCTCTTTTGAATGAAAAATATGCGCTTTGCACTCCAGTTCTCATTAATATATCATCTGATTGAGTTATGTTCTTACTCTAACTATTCTCATAATATTAACATAATGGCAGAATAGATACTTTCTGCTTCTATGTTCACAGTATGAGAAGGCTGACAGACAAGTGTTTAAGACAAACATTCTAGAGGAATGGGACATTGGCCAGAAGCTTACAAATTAAACAAAGGAATTCATGGCATTGACAGGAGAAGGTGCCTCTGAGCTTTCGTTTCCTTCAGCTGGTTCTTTCTCTTTCTTGCCACTGTATTGTCCAATAAAGGAGCCATCCTCATTGAACTGGCCATTCACACCCTCTCCATAGTCAACTAGGCTATCATCACTATCTTCTTTTTTCACAGTCCTGTCTGAAGGTGTTCGACTTCCCTTTTTCAAAGGTTTGTGGTCTTCTGCATCACTGGAAAATAAAAGAAATTTGTGTCAAGGGTGGCATTTAGGTAAAAATTTTGTTCTTAAAGATCATGCATGCAAATTATGATACAGCCTATGGAGTTCTCAGCCACCACATCTAATCATTAGGTTGATTCCGATGACTGGCATGTGGTCGGAATGAAAATCAGGTGCAGAAATGGTTTAATCATGAAGTCTTCAGTAGGCGGATGGCTTCTTATTGTGCATGGCAATCAATATTGGTGCCAGATTTGGGCTCCTGATTTGGCAACAACTCAGAATAATCACAAGCATTAAAAAAGGAAGACTTGAAAAAAGATGAAAACCATTACTGTTTTGAATTCAAAAGAGGGTAAAGGATTATGACAAGTAAGAAGTTAGTATATATTAAACTGTGTAATATCTCTGATTCCTTGGATATGAATGGAGATGATTTTGGTTAAGTATGAAATATGGATTTTTTTTCTGAGCAAGAAGAAGAAGAAGCAAAATCCTGAATTTCAAATAATTTTGTTATTGAGTGCAGGGCAGACTTGTAAACTTTAACCTTACCTTTCAAGAGACCTACAAATTCCATTAAAAGGATGCAGAAGAAACAAATGAAAATAGCCTAAGAAGAAAAGCAAAATCCTTATACTGATAGCACACAGTATTTTTTTTTCTCTAAGAATTTCAGTTAATGGGTAAAGATTTATTATTTTAGAAAGGGACACAATTTAACTTCAGAGAACTGCATTTGTACTATTAATGAAATGCCAATCCATTCTAGCATGTGAATGACTCCAAAAATGTAAAAGCAAGCACTTTCTATATTCATCTTTACACCACTGCTCCCTTCTCTCAAGTGTGACAAGCAGCCTATCCATGTTAGATGGGAATTTAAAGAGTGTAATTTAATAAATCTTTATAACACAAATGTTGTTCTTATTTCTCTGTTGAATCTATAAGCAGAACATCTGGAATTAGAAGAGTAACCATTATGTATTAGAATATCCACTCATATAGTCATATAACTAGGTAGACACCTTGACCCATTCTTTAACTGGTAGCATTTGGCTTAAAAAAAAAAGGAAGAAAGAAAAAGGCAATGACAGTCTTTTTTCCCCCAAAGAACAAAAATACAAGCAAAATAAAAAGTATAAACAATATTAGTAAAAAATAAATAAAAAGGCTTAATGTAAGAAAATTAAGAGGTCACAGCTACATTTCACCTGCCAATTTGTACTAAGACTTTATTGCTCCCTTTGTTTCTGAGAATGACTTTTTTCTAACCAAGATACAAATATTTCAAGATGCATACATTTCTGGCTCTTTTGCCAATAATTCCTATTAGTGTTTTCAAATTTTCTCCAAGAAGAAAATCTTAAGACTGGAAAATAATAGTTGCTTAAGAAGATACTCACATATACTATTGAACACTGCCTGTTTCAACACAACACAAGTTTTTGTCATAAATTGAATGAAATATATTATCATCATTAATAATAAACAACTGGGGAAATATCATAGAACCTAGCAGTGGCATGTGCTTGGGGCACGTTATGCGACATAGCATCCATTCTCCAAGCTGTTGCAAGAATAACTTGTATATCTTTAATCATTAACTTCTAGGTTTTGCTTGAATACTTCCTGTGAAATATTACTCATGAATTGGTAAGACACTTAACTCCACTGAAGAGTTCACTAAGGAGAATTCTGTAACCTGAATTTCAATTCTAGTCTATGGCATTTTTTGACCCATCCATTCATTATCTAATAAATGTTTATTGAGTACCTATTGTAGGACAGACAATGTTCTAGTCATTGGGGATACAGCAGCAAACAAAACACACTGAAGCCCTGACCCCACTGAGCTACTATTAGTAGGGAAAGTACAGACCTAAACAGCCAATGTATTAAAAATTAGTTGTACAGTGTATCAGAACGAAAGTATTGTGAAAACATACCTGTGTAAAGAGGAAGAAAGGTGTCAAGGGAGGATATGAAAGGTTTACATTAATAGAATGTCCACAGGACCACAAAACGGTGAAACAGGTCACCCTGCACTGACAAATACCTAAGGCTTCACCTTAGGTGCCCCCAGACTGGGAAGTAAAGCATTTCCACCTAATACACAGAAACAAAAATAGGGATGCTACCAAATTGAGTAGACAAAGAAGTATGGCCCAAATGAAAGAAGAGATTAAAACTCCAGAAAGAGAACTAAGTGAAACAGAGATAGCCAGTCAATCAGATGCAGAGTTCAAAACACTGGTGATAATGATGCTGAGAGAAATGACTGAGTATGACGAACACATAAGGGAAGAAATGAAGGTTACATTAAGTGAAATAAAGAAAAACCTACAGGAAACCAGTAGTGAAGGGAAGGAAGCTGGCATTAAAATCAATGAATTGGAACATAAGGAAGAAATAAACAGTCTGCCAGTATAGAATGAAGAAACAAGAATTCAAAAAAACTAGGAGAGAATAAGAAGACTCTGGGGCATCTCCAAAGTGCCAACATATGAATCATAGGGATGCCAGAAAGAGAAGAGTCAATGAACAAGAAATTGATAATTTACATGAAAAAATAATGAAAGAAAACTTCCCCCATTTGGAGAAGGAAATAGACATACAATCCAGGAAACAAGTTGGACCCAAAAAGGACCACACCAAGACACATCATTAATTAAAATGCCAAAGGTTAAAGATAAAGAGAGAATCTTAAAAGTAGAAAGGGAAAAGACAAGAGTTTCCTACAAGAGTTCCCAGAAGACTGTCAGCTGATTTCTCAAAATAAAGCAAGAAGGGCCTGGTAAGAAGTATTCAAAGTGATGAAAAATGAGGGCCTACAACCAAGATTGCTCTATCCAGCAAAGCTATCATTTAGAATGGAAGGGCAGATAATATGCTTCCCAGAAAAGGTAAAGCTAGAGGAGTTCATCATCACCAAGCCATTATATATGAAATGTTAAAAGGACTTTTTTAAGAAAAAGAAGATAAAAACTATGAACAGTAAAATGATAACCAACTCACAAATAACAACTGTATCTAAAACAACAAAAACAACTAAGCCAACAACTAGGGCAGGAGCAGAATCATAGATATGGAGATCACATGGTGGGTTATCATTTGGGAGGTGGAAGGGGGAAAAGGGGGAAAAGGTACAGGAATTAAGAAGCATAATTGGTAGGTACAAAATACACAGGGGGAAGTTAAAAATAGTATGGAAAATGGAGAAGCCAAAGACCTTATATTCATGACCCATGGACATGAACTAAGGGAAAGCATTACTGGAGGGAAGCAGGGTATTGGGCAGAGGTAGGCAAAGGGGAAAAAATTGGAACAACTATAATAGGATAATAAAATATACTGAAACAAACAAATAAATAAGACATCAAGAAAGGCTTCATTAAGAAGTGACACTTGATCAAAGACTCAAAAGAGCTGAGTTATCCAGTGGGTAGATGGAGGAAGAGCAATCCAGCAGGAATAACAAACAGTGCAAATGACCTGAGGTGAAGGGACACCGCTAGGAACAGAGGGGAGCTCGTGTGGCTGGAACTGAATGAGAGAGACTGGTGGAGGGATGTGGGACAGAGTTGAAGTAAGAGTGGGCACAGGGCTAAATTAGATCAGGGCCTTCCTTGCAGGGCATTGTAAGAATTCTATCTTTAACTCTGAGTGAGATGGGAAGCCTTTGGAGGGTTTCCAATGGATGAATGACATGATCTTACATTTTAAAAGGATTACTGTCATCAGTGTTGAGAGTAGCCTACCCTAGAGGGCAGGGTTTGGTAAATGGCAAGATTGGGCCATGCCCATTTATTACATACTTTCTGTTGCTGCTTCTGCACTATAAGAGCAGGGGTGTAGAGTTGCAGCAGGAGCCATGTGCCCTATAAAGTGAAACATGTTCTATCAGGCCCATTACAGGAAAAATGCTGGGGCCCACTGCAATAATCCAGGAGTAATATGACTGACTTGGACCAGAGTAGAACACCGGGGTAGTGCAAAGCGGTTGGTTTATGAACATATTTTGAATGTAGCAAAAACAGGATTTTCTGATGAATAGGAATAATAGAGAAGAACACAATGCCAAGATTTTTGGTTTGAGAAACAGGAAGGATAGAATTACCCTACAGGATTGTAGCATGTTTAGTATGGAAGACCAAGTAGTTCAGGTTTGGACATGTTAAAGTTCGACATGTTAGAAGAATCACTCCTTTAACCATTTTCTGAGCCTAGCACAATAATGATATCTTAAACTAACAAGAACACTTTGAGAAATTAAAATTACAGGCTAATCTCAATTATGAACATAGATGAGAGAATCTCAAAGAAATTATGAGCATATAGAATTTACTAACCTACTAAAAAGATAACATATCAGGACCAGGTTGGGCTTATTTTAGGAATGCAAGTCGGATTTAGCATTAAAACACGAATTCATATAATTCATCATTTTACCAGAATAAAAGAACAATATCTTATGATAATCTCTGTAGATTTAGAAAATGATATAAGGTAATATTCAACACCCATTCACAATAAAAACTTTAATACACTAGAAAAAGAAAGGATGTTCATTAACCTGATTAAAGGTATCTATAAGGAACCTGGAGTAAATGTCATCCTTGATAGTGAATGTTAAAAACTTTATGTTTGACATCAGAAATAACAGAAGGGATGCCTGCTATCACTAGTTCTAATCACAAAAAGCAACGTGATAAGAAAAAAGAAAGAGAAGGCATATACATTAAGAAGAAAAAAACTGTCATTATTCATAAGTGATATGTTATGTGTGTAAAAATCTAAAAGAATCTATAGGCAAACATTAGAATAAAAGTCAATTTTATTTATGTACTTGCAAACAACTAGAAAGTAAAATTTAAAAATGATTCTTTTTAGGATAGCTTAAAAATATGAGGTATATAAGAAGAAATCCAACAGAAATATGTAAGACCTTTATGAAGAAAGTAAAAATTTTATTTGGAGTATTAAAGAACTAAATAAGAGGAATATGCCATAAACATGGACTGAAAGATTCAAACACAGTAAATAGGTTAACCTTCTCCAGATTGCTCTTTAGAGCCAATGTATGTCCAATAAATATCCAGCAAGGTTTTGTGTGGATCTTGACAAGCTGTTTCTAAGATGTCAATGTAAATAAAAAGGGTGAGGAATATCTAAAAAAATTTTGAGAAAAAAATAACAAGGTTGGAGGGCCTGACCTACCAGATATTAAGACTCATTCAAAGCTATATTATTATTAGGGCAATATATTTTTGGTGCACAGATAGGCAAATTGATCAGTGAAATGGAATACTGAGCCCCCAAATAGTTAGGAGATCTTTTTGTTTTGGGTTTATTCTAAAATCACATTTTTATGCTATCATAGTTAGAATTACTTTTTAAATCCTATTTTCCAACTGCTGGTACATAGAGATATAATGGACTTCACATTTATTTTTTGTTAAGCAACATTATTAAATACTCTATTATTAATTCTACTATTTTCATGCAGATTCATTTAGATTTTTCCATACACAATCACATGGGTTAAGAAGGGGTCCCAGGAAGCATCTGTTCCAGCTTAAAGGCCACAGTGCAAGGAGAGATCTATAGCAACACAGGTTGTGCTGAAAAGAAGTGAAGTCGGAAGGGGATGCTTTAGCCACAAAAGAATCTTTCCAGGAACAAGTTGTTCAAAGGGCTACTCAAGATCTTCTGAAGACTAGTTTTGTAAAAGTGGAGTGATATAATGTCGAACATCAATAATTAGAATCAGGCTAAATGAGAAGAAATTATATGAGATATCACCATGGTGCCCGGTGTGGGGTTTGAGCCCATTCGCCTACTATTGCACCTGGCCTGGCCACTCCAGGTCCTGACTGCAGAGAGATTTTTTCTAAGAAATACTTTGTGTAACACACACTTAGAACTTTTCAGATGTAATGAGTGGTTTTAAGTCTGTTGAAGCACTATATTAGTGCTTACCTTTTTCAACTCAAAGATGAATTTTATAATAAAATAGTAAATAAATTGCTTTGTCAAGTTTAAGTATGAAAAGGTAGTTTCCCAAATGATAGAAATTTAAAAGATATAGAGGATGGGGTGGGGAGGGGGACAGAGGGGAGCAAAAAAGGGATGGATGTAATACAACAACAATAAAATTAAAAAAAAAAAATTGAGGTAAAATTCACACAACCTAAAAAAAAAAAAAAAAAAAAAGATATAGAGGATGATTTAAAAGTCATATAGTTATTCATCTTCATTGTAGTCAAAGTTTTAAAAGTCATCCAGCCCTGGCTGGTGTGGCTCAATGGACTGAGTGCTGGCCTGTGGACAAAAAGGTTGCCTGTCTGATTTCCAGTCCAGGCACATCCCTGGGTTGTGGGCCAGGTCCCCTGTTGTTGGTGGGCGAGAGGCAACTGATGGATGTTTTTCTCCCTCTCTTACTCCCTCTCTTTTTCCCTCTCTAAAAATAAGTAAAATTGTATATATTTTAAAAAGTCACCCACATTTTTATGAGGAATTTTAAGGATAGAAGGGGTCAGAGTTAATTCTGAGCCTAGAATGCCAAAGATAACAATAAATTTCAAAATGTCATAAAAAAATCATAAAATAGTAATATAAAGCCACAAAATGCATTTTTGATATCTTTATCCATGAATAAAGATGATTGCATCCTGACTGATGGCATAGTGGATAAGGTGCCAGCCTGCAAACCCAGCGGTCACTGGGTCGATTTCCAGCCAGGGTACATAACCAGGTTGTAAGCCAGGTCTCCAGCCAGGTCCGTGGCTGGAGGCAGGTGAAAGGCAACCTTACATTGATGTCTCTCTCCCTCTCTCCCTCTCTGCCTCTCTCCCTCCCCCTCTCTCTGAAAATAATAAATAAAATCTTAAAAAAAGACCCCAAAACATAAGGCAGGTCATGTCAATCTCCTGTTCTCAGCTATCTGAGCTTATATCAAAGCTTAAAAGAGAAAAGATGGTTGCGCAGTGAAAAAAAATGTTCACGTTACAACATCACAACTCAGTTCCTACACCACTTCCTCTGGGGAGACTGGCTCCACTCTCCTTCTTTGCTATCCACTCGGCTTTGGCTTTCTGCTCCTGCTCCCTTGGCACCATAGTCTGTATGCCTTTCATAGAACTTCTCACACCATGCTCAGATTGATCTTTTACTTCCTGCATCCCTCATTAGACTATAAGTCAGTGAAATAGCATTTTATTGGTTTTGATACCTCTGCAGCCTGACATACAATAGGCACTCAATAATTTTGTAATAAATAATTCATTGCAAAATAATAACAGAATGGATAGTAAGCATTTAAAGAAATTTGCAGAATTATAACATTAAAAATTTTTAGCTCTGGCCAGTGTAGCTCAGTTGGTTGGAGTGTTGTCCCATAGATCAAAAGGTGGTACGTTCAATTCCTGGTCAGGGCACATACCTGGGTTGTGGGTTTGATCCCCAGTCAAGGTACATACAAGAAGACAAATGATCAATGTTTTTCTCTCACATTTACGTTTCTCTGTCTCTGTCTCTCTTTCTCTTTCCTCCTTCCCTCCCTTTCTTCTGCCTTTCCTCTTTCTCTCCCTCCCTCCCTTCCTCCCCCTCTCTAAAAGCAATGAAAGAATGTTCTTGGGTGAGGATTTAAAAAAATATATCATTCCATATTAATTAACTTTAGAATATCAGGCAAAACATTGGGATATATGTGTATTCTTTCCATTCTCCTACCCTAAAAATGTATTTTAGGAAGTTCACATTTTTTCCAAAAGCACTTCAGGGTTGTGTACACAGAATGTACCTTTACTAAGTAAAATTGAGCAACAATGGATAAATCTGTGATCATTCAATCTGATCTTCCTACAGTCTCCACCCTACCATGGCCAAACAATGCTCCAGTTTCATTGACATTCATGACCCAAACATTCTCTCCAAATACCATCTCTAAAAGTCTGTCATTACTTATACTGATCACACACTGGTTTATGTTTTTGAACAGAATAAATATAAAGTAATATAACAAATGTGACACATTTTTCTTTCATTCAAGCCTATGAGTTCAAGTATCAAGGCCATATGATTTATGACCCAGGTTCATTCCAGTTTTTAGTAGAATAGATCTAAAGAGTGGAAGAATAGACTTTTGGTCAAGATGAAGATGTAGGTAAACAAGGTTCAATTTCCCACACAAGCACAGCAAAAATTACAACTAAACTACAGAACAACTATCACGCAGAATCATCAGAAAATCTAGCTGTGTGGAAGTCCAACAGCCAAGTAATTAAAGAAGTCACATTCATCCAGATGGGTAGGAGGGGTGGAGACTTGAAATGGGCAATCCCACAACCATGTGTGGTAGATAAAAATCAGGAGGGATACCTTGGGAGAGAGGGATCCTAACCCTAGATCAGACCACCCATCCCAGGCTTCCAGTGCCCATAGCTTCTGGCTGTAAAAACCAGTGGGAGTTGGGGCAGTGAAATAAATGGCAGGGTTCTCAGGTGTCTCCTCTTAAACAGCCCACAACAGAATTAGGGCTTAAGCAGTCTCACTCCCTCTGGGCTCCAGCACCAAGGAAGAAGCTGGAATGGCACCAGTGACATATGAGGAGAAAATGGCATCA
Organism: Noctilio leporinus; assembly: GCA_004026585.1. Lineage (NCBI taxonomy): Eukaryota > Metazoa > Chordata > Mammalia > Chiroptera > Noctilionidae > Noctilio > Noctilio leporinus. Next base: position 244,193 of record PVIW01000505.1, read on the forward strand.
GGGTGAGTGCCAGGAGACAGCTTCCTCCTGGACAGAACTCCAGAGGCCAGGCATCAGCCACGTCCCTTTTGTGAGTCTCCCCAAACACAGAGCCACAGAGTAGAGACACTATATTTGAGACTTCATCAACCTGGTTCACAGGGGTTTTCCTGCCCTGGTGATTACCTAAGTCTCTACCCCATCTACCTTACCTGTGTGCTTTTCTCCAATAGCCCAAGCTACTAAGACAGGAAGTCAAAGAAGCTCTTCCTAACACAGAGAAAAAAACCAAACCAAAACAAAACACGCATACACACAGACAGACAGACAGAGGAAGGCTGCCAAAATAAGGAGACAAAGAAATATGCCCTAAATGAAATAATAGAACAAAACTCCAGAAAAAGAACTAAACAAAATAGAGGTAGCAATCTATCTATCAGGTGCAGAGTTCAAAATACTGGTGATCAGGATGCTGAAGGAACTCACTGGGTACTTCAGGAGCATAAAAAAGACCAAGGCAGAAATGAAGGTTATACTAAGTGAAATAAAGAAAGACCCATAGGGAATCAACAATGAAGTGGATGAAGCTAAGAATCAAATCAATGATTCTTAACATAAAGAAAAAAAATTCAATCAGAACAGCAAGAAGGAAAAAGAATCCAAAAAATAAAATGGGGATAGGGTAAGGAGCCTCTGGGACAACTTCAAATGGACCAACATTAGAATCATCAGGGTGCTAGAAGGAGAAGAGAAAGAACAATAAATTGAAAACTTATTTGAAAAAGTAATGAATGAAATCTTCCCTAATTTGGTGAAGGAAATAAGACATACAAGTTCAGGAAACACAGAGAATCTCAAACAAGATGGATGAGAAGAGAAGCACACCAAGAGACACCATAATTAAAATGTCAATGGTTAAAGATGAAGAAAGAATCTTAATAACATAAAGAGAAATGTAATTACCTACAAAGGAATTCCCATAGGCTGTCAGGTGATTCCTCAATAGAAACTTTGCAGGCTAGAAGGATAAAAAGTATTCACAGTGATAAAAAGTAAGGACCTACAGCCTAGATTTCTATCCAGCAAACCTATCATTTATAATTGAAGGGCAGATAAAAATGCTTCCCAGACAAGGTAAAGCTAAAGGAGTTCATCATCACCAAGCCATTAATACATGGAACATTAAATGGACTTATTTAAGAAAAAGAAGGTCAAAATGATGAACATTAAAATGAATATGAAGTCACAACTATCAATATTTGAATCCAAATAACAAATTAAGCAAATAAGGAGAACAGAAACAGAAGCATAGATATGGAGATCATTTGGATGGTTATCATTTGGGAGGGGGAGGGATGAGAATGAAAGGTTCAGGGATTAAGAGATACAAATTGGTAGGTACAGAATAGACAGGGGGATGTTAAGAATTGTAAAGGAAATGGAGTGGCCAAAGAACTTATAAGTATGACCCATGGAAATGAACTAAGGAGGGGGGTTGCCAGAGGGAATGACAGGTTCTGGGTGGAGGGGGGCAAAAGGTAAAAAACTGGGATAACTATAATAGCAAAATCAATAAAATATATAAAAAGAATTTAAAAACTACATGGCTGGCTGCATTGTTTCCCTGATATTTCTCTATGCTAGTAAGGATGCAGCTCCTGTTGTCTGTATAATTAATGAAGCCAAGAAAGTTTCAGGATTCCAGAAGAAGCTAACTGCTTGGGGGTGGGGGCTGAAGTGAGAGAACATGGTTATAGTATATAAAAATAAGCAACTTTGGCCATTGAAGTTCCACCCCTTTTGCATGATTAGCTCAGAGCTAACCATGTAGAGACTATTTCATTCTCAATATGGAGAATGAGCATATTAAAACAATTAATTTACATTTAGGTAATTGCCCTAATTGTGTGTGTGTGTGTGTGTGTGTGTGTGTGTGAGAGAGAGAGAGAGAGAGAGAGAGAGAGTAATCAGCATGTTAACTTATTTTCATAATAAAAAAGAGTAAGAATCAATAAATAATACACAGCTCAAAGCTTCCAAACATGTAAGGCATTGAAGGCACCCTGGTGATCTAGGGAGGAAAATGCCACTTAAATGTATCATTAAAAAAAGATTCAGGGTAGGGGAGAGATTCTGTAATAAACAGTTGGAACCATTTTCATTAACTGTGACATCTAAGAAACTAAGGTCTTTTGTTCTTTTCTAAGGAGAAAAGAAACCAAATGGAAAAATTTTGAGGTAGTGTCAGGAAGTCACAGGATGAAGCCACATCTGTAGCAAAGGGTGCTGGATATTTGGGGAAGTGATTTCACTTCTGAGATTGTCTTTATGAATTTTCAGTTGCAGTAAAAAAAAATCACCAAGTTGTATTTCATGTTTAAGACACTTGTCAGAAATTTGTTTCCCTTGACACTTCCTAGATGTAATTACGTGTGCGATGAGTGTTTTTGTCTTCACACATGAACTAATGGGTTTGTATTCAATAGGCCCAAGGAAAAGTCTTTCTCTCTTGAGAAACTCAAGACATAAGCTAAAGACAGCCATTTGAAAACACTTCGCAAATGTATTACATCTGAATTAACACCAAGACAAAAAATACGACCAAATAAATGTAAGCTCAGTGATAATGATGCCAGACCAAATACTTGCTATACACTGCTCTGGAATAAAAAATCATATTAAAAGTTCTTAGTAGATAGCCCATAGAGAAGCATAGGAATCATAGAACTAGAAACCTTCAGATATCTAAAACTTGAACAACTGTATCATTTTATAAATGAAAATAAAAAAAGAGATCTAGACAAATTAAGTGATAATAAAGAAACCAAGGTTAATGGCTGAGCTGACAATAAAACTAATGGTCTCTAGATTCCAAGCTAGTTTACATTCATTCAACCTTCATTTCAGTTTACTTTTCATGGATTAGGCAGCATAGTAATCCTGAGAAAGTCACAGCACAGCAGATCATGGTTTCACATCGCTAGAGTAGCAAACTGACATTTAAGAGTCATAAGATGAAAAGTGCATTCCCAGATTCATTTAAGCACAATGTTGAAACAGAAATCTACTATCATGTGAAAGATGTATGAAGTGCAATGGTTTATTTTCAATTCATGCAAATACATATTTTTCAGACTATATTAAAGATTTAGGTTCATCACAGTACATGAATGAGTGGTTGCATATCCTGTGTAGAATTCTAGCTGCAAGAACTCTAGTCATAATCAGCTCTTCTGTTTCATAGGAGAAACATGTAGGAGAGTGAGTTAAATCAGTCAGTCAAAATTTCAACTCGTCTAGTTTAAGACATGGCTGCCCTCAGCCATGGCCATTTGCAGGCTGACTAATGTATTACGAAAACTTCTGGGTGGATTGGGTGGGAGGCTGCAGGAGGTTTTCGTAAACTTTCTGTCCCAGAGTCAACATCTGAAATCAAGACAATCCTCACTAGACCTTATTCTACATCAAGAGATATATAAATTCTGAGGAGTTTTAGAAATCATAGTCATTTCTGTTGAAGAGATGAGAATATGAAAGTTCAGGTGCCAAGACACAAAGGCAAAGCACTGGTACCTGCATGAAAACTGGTATAAAAACCAATCCTGTCAAAAACATGGTTTTTCCCCCAGGCAATTCTATTATCTCTTACCTTTGGCATATTTCTCCCCTCACGATATTGACATAGAAATACTAAAAATGAGCTCTACAGACAGGTTGAAGTTAATAGAACTATCTAAAAATGTCATCTGGAAATCATAATAGTGACATATTTTATTTCACTTAATAGCCTTTTCTTCTGAAAAAAGAAAAAGCCTCAAAGTGGGCTTAGTACTGCTTCAAAACATTTTATTTTATATAATCAAGAGGTTTACAAAAAGAAAGAACAAGATGTAAATGCATTTTATAAATAGAAGTATTCTTTTGGCACACCAACATCCCAATCTTTTAAATGAATTAATGTATATTTTGTTTTTTTAAAAAAACACATTTAATCATTAAACTTTCTTTGAAAAGGCTTATAACCCCTAAGCAAGAATACCTTTGTTTAAAGTTTCCTCCTACCTTCCTCCCTTTATTTTTAAACTATTTTACACATAGATTAAGTTAAAATTTGTCCTTAATGGTGGAGCCAAACCAAGAATGTCTTATTGAAGTACTGTGAGTTAACACACTGCATCCAGAGCTGGGATATTTCTTAATAATGAATAGCCTCTAAAACAAACTACTTATCATTTTATGGTTAATGGGCAGAGTTACAGATACTTGTTTTGGAAAAACAAATTTCAAATTCAACAGTTAAAAGAGTAACACTGGTTTTAAAATTTGTTATTAATACTTTTTTTTATCCTCACCTGAGGACATCCTTTTAAGTTGCTTTTGGAGACAGAGGAAGAGAGAAAGACACACACACACACACACACACACACACACACACACATACAGAGATATGGAGAGAGGGAGAGAGAGAGAAGAGAGAGAAACATAAATGGGTTGCCATTTTGTAGGTCACCTGATCTGGGGTTGAACTGGAAACCTGGGTATGTGCTCTGACCAGGGATCAAACCCACAACCATTCAGTTAGGGGAAAATTCTCCAACCAACTTAGCCACACCAGCCAAGGCAAGGAACACTGACTTTTCAAAGCACTGTTCAGAAAATGACAGGTGTTGTTTTCTCTACAACAGAGGTTTACAGGGTCTTTATCATTGTTTTAACTCTTACCGTAACACACCAGCTTTGCTAGGTTGATCAATACAGCAAGGGCCTCTGTGTATTACAGAGTGGAAGACACCCTGCCTTTCAACTTATGACTAAAATGGAAATTTGCTATTTAATGAAAAGTGAGAGACTATCTTACCTATAAGGGATGTGTAAACATTTAGACATGGAAGCATTTAAAAACTAATATTTGAGGAAAATACAGAATGCCAGTGAGAATCTGTTCCTGGCTCAACGCTACCCCAGGGAGACAAGAGTGCAGCGTCTGTGCGGGGCGGGAAGGTGGGGGCAAGGAGAAGCAGAGGCTCACCTGTATTCTCCAAAAGTACCATCGTCTTCCTTCATAGGCTGGATTTCAGGGTCAGCATGTGCATCTTCCTTTTCTTTAACTAAAAATTTCAAAATGACATTCTTATCTATTGATTCTGTATTCCCTTATTCAGTTTTTAAGAGTGCACTGTGAGATACACAGGAGTAGAAAACACTTCTATACAGCCATATGGATTGTATAACATTAATCCTGCAGGGAAAGGAATGTTAAACATCATGGTGAAAGGTTCAGTGCATGCCTATGTCCTCTGAAAGACTTCAGGTACCTTCCCCTCTGTTGGTTGTAGGTGCTGTTTCAGTCCCTCTGGCTTATGTGGGGTCTAAGGAAGCGGAATCACTAATACCTCCAAACTATCTTCAAAGAACAGATCCATTTGCTCCCTCCAAAAGCCTTCTGATCCTTGACCATGTTTAGGCTCCCATTAGATTAAGAAAAGATAAAAAAAATTGTATGAACAGAAAGTGCAAGTGTATGGCTCTGGAAAGACATGCTTATTGCAGTTTCCATAACTTACCCTCATGATTTCTTTTGTACCTCAATGGATCATTATGCAGCATTATAAGGCAATTTTAATTTTTATTTCTTACCTGGATATTTACCACCCTTGTTTCTTCTGATGAAGCAAACAATCAGCAAAATTAAGATAAGGAGAGCAACAGCACACATTAGCCCGATGAACCAGCCTTGAGTTGCAATGTCCACCTGTCGACTTGCCATTGCTGGAGAACAAATGAATGGTGTCAATGGGAATGGATTCACAGAGAGATGAGAACTGCTGTCTCTTGCATAAAAAATTGCCATAGTATATCAACTTTTATATGTTTTACATGTGCTACCAAATTGGAATCTGTCTGTTATCAACCAGGTATTATATAAATACTTAACTTTGAAAAATCTTAATTAAAACAATTCAAATAGAGAAATCTGAATGCTATGAATGCTAATACCATTAAATGCCAACAGATTCTGCTGAACAATGTTCAGTTATTTTAACTATGTATTCTCAGTGGGAACATAGTCTCAAACCAATTAACAAATATATAGTTTATAAGATAAATTGTTCATTAAGTACAATGGTAATAACATAAGACTGAATTTTAAACAGAGCAGAATGTATACATCTAATAGAGTATTTTTCCTTCAAAGGAACCATATTAGAGGCTAAAATATCATTGCAATGATGCTGCCACTTTTCAAAATGTTGTGGACATCTGTTAAAACAGAAAGCTTTCCACATAAGAAACCTGTCCATATAGGATAACCAGCCTTATTATTTTGTATCTCAATTTTTACCCAAAAATGTTTACTTAGACTTGTAATTCATCTTCTTTGTTATTTATTTTGTTTATAAGAGTTGGTTCTGAATGACCTCTGCAAATTTATGAAAAATCCAATTTACCCTCAAAATATCAATATTCAATACTGCTTAGGATCCATTTAAAGACTTCGAAATATGTCTTGATCAGTGGCATCATTATTAGAATAAGTGACCAGTTTAGAGAGAAAATACTCATTCATATGTATACATATTCTTTAAATTTTCATCAATTGTTTGAGTCAATAAATGTAAAGCCTCTTTTTCAACCAGTGGCAGTTTGAAAATCTCCTAAGAAAAACAGAATAATTAGCATTTCCAGTGCTTTCTATAGTGTCAATCAAATGGGACAAAGTGCAGCATCAATGGCTATTCAGACATGCCCATGAGGACTTGTTCAAATAAATTAGTATAAAGCTTTATTTTTTTAATTAAGAAGGCCTTAATTTTTCTCTTTTGACTATAATCAAGATAATGAAGATAAAAGGTTTTCTTCTTTTGATTCATAATCATGTCTCTGTCATGTTTTTAATTTGATCAAAACCCTTCTGAATACATTTAACATTGTTGGGTAGGTTATACATGATCCCTGGATGCAGAAATAAGCAAGGCTACATGTGTCCCAGGTTCTGATATATGTGCAAAAATGTTCCCTCACTGCATTTTTTTCCCACATAAAGTACAGGGAGAAAAATGAAATGCTTAAAATCAAACATGAAGAGGAATGTGAAAAATGTGTAGATGTGTGTTTAAGAAATAAAACAAATGCCCTGGATGGTGGCACAGTGGATAAAGTGCCTGCCTGTGAACCCAAAGGTCACTGGTTCAGTTCCCAACCAGGGCACATAACCAAGTTACAAGCCAGGTCTCCAGCCAGCTCTGTAGCTGGAGGTAGGTGAAAAGCAACCATACATCGATGTCTCTCTCCCTCTCTCCTTTGCCCACTCCCTAAAAATAATAAATAAAATCTTAAAAAAAAAAAGAAATAAAATGACAAGTGAAAATACATTCATTATCTGGAATACAAATTTAGTGCCACTAGCCTTTCCCTAATAGCTGCTTGTGCCTCATTGGTTAGAGGTGTTTTGAGTTGTATCAAAACTTGATACAACTCAACCACCAGTATGGAGAGTGCTCCCCTTCCACACATGTACATAATCATGATGATGATGAAGATGAAGACAGTCATAATGAACACATACATTTTGAAATCTTACTATTTGTGACACACTGTGCTGGGAAAAAAATCTCATTTAATCTTCACAACAATCCTTTGAACTGAGTATGAGGAATAAATCAAATCTGTGCTTGGAGAGGACAAAGAACCGACCCAAGTCTGTCTGACTCCAGGGTACACGGTAGCAGCCATTATGCTCTGCTATTATAACATATGCCTAAAAACATGTCCAGACAGCAAATCTGCTGGTGTCTTTACATGTAAGAATAAAATGTAGGGACTTTCATTCTGAGATAGGTAAAAGTATTTTAGAAGTCCATCATTGCATACTCTTTGACAATATACTTCTGTCAATTCTCACATGGTTTTTGTGTGCCTAAACTTCAAAACTGAACCAAAAATCAACTGCTGTAAGTCTATTGAGCATTTGATTGAAGTCAGAATTTTTAGTATGCTTAATGACTTTACAGCCTTGTCATAAATGGTATCTGCATTGACTTTTTCCCTCTAAGCAAATGCAACTGATAAGTTAAAAATGCAGTAAAATACTCAAAAACTAGTGCAAGTATTGTCTTATAAAGATGGTGACTGTCAAAATTGAACTGCCCACTGGCAGCTTGCTACTATGCAGCTATGCAAAAAGTGGAAATGTTTCTTTGATGGTTCATAAAGGAACATCAAATTAACCTTGAAGTTTTTCCTCTATGTCTAAAGAAAAACTGCCAACTATTTCACTACCCCATTATTTAAAATAAGGCAGACACAGAATGTTAACATGTGGATGTGCTTATGCATATTCATACACACACACACAAGTGCACACCAGAAGTTGATATAAAACAAAAAAATTATGTACATTAAAATAACTTCTATTGACTAGCTCCATATAAGAAGGGAGCTAGCCCAAAATGACCATAAAAGTCTTCCTAGGACACTCTAAAATCATCTTAACTACAGATGATTTTACAAACCCAAGTTGTGGCCACCATTGTGTAACACACACACACACACACACACACACACACACTAAATGGAGCCTGTGGGCTGTTTCTTACTGAAATCAATTTTTAATGGGTGGGTTATTAGTAGGACTGGGTAGAAGAGAGAAAGAGGATTTTTAATTTATTGAAAATGTTTATAATAAAATTGAATAATCCATAAAGCCATAAACTAAACAAAGAGACAGATATTAAGAATATGATCACCCTGGCTGGTAGCACAGTGGATAAAGGCGCCGGCCTGCGAACCCAAAGGCTGCAGGTTCGATTCCCCAGCCAGGGCACATAACCAGGTTGCAAACCAGGTCTCCAGTCAGGTCTGTGGCTGGAGGCAGGTGAAAGGCAGCCATACATTGATGTCTCTCTCCCTCTCTACCTCTCTCCCTTCCCCTCTTTCTAAAAATAATGGAATAAAATATCTTTAAAAAAAAAAAAAAAGAATATGAATAAAGAAAGTAAGCCAGAGGAATGAAATTGTTTTGTTTCCTAGCAGTTAGTTTTAACAACAGTCTTCTGCTCTGGCATTGCTTATCTTGTGGATAATCTGTGCTCTCTGGTAGTTAAGTCTCTGAGGAAAAATCTCTGAGTACTTAGCAAATAAAATAAACATGGAAGAGTCAGTGAGATAAACGGCTATAAAGAATCAATTATAAATAAAAAGATGTCCCATTCCATTAAAATAGGTAGAAATGTATATAATAGGAAAAATTGCCTTGGCCAAAGTTTGGAGGGAGCTGACAGGCTTCAGTAAACACAAATCTGCTTTGAAGCCTTTGTGATGCGAGAGAAGAAGAGACAGGTGGTCAAGAGACACAGGTGAGACACAGGAAGAGGAGAGACTCCTAACAGGAGTGTGGGTAAGAGGCACAGCATTAGGGCACCACCCATAACCACACCTGATTTAGTGTGCAGCTTTTGCCACAGGGGAAAAAATAAATATATCTTAAAAGCTCAGACTATCAAAGGCAGAGATTGTGCCATATTATGGAGATTCATGAAACAAGCATAGACAAAAGTTGAGTCTATGTTGCTGAAATTAGAAGAACCCAGAGAAGCAGCTCATTAATTCAGAGTTAAAAATGGGCCAGAATGATATGCTTCCATGCTCCGTACTGATGTTCAGTCTCAGAACCTGGCACGGAGGAGGGGAGAAGCAAGAGCAGTATGTGTTCACACTGGAGTTCATCCAGTAGCCCTACTGGATAGAGAAATGAAACTGGGAGAAGAAGGGAGTTGGATTAACAACACATATTTGCTCCTAGAGGTAATATGTTAAACTAAGGTCACTAGGGTTTAATCAATATTTATTCTTCTTAATAGTTCTATTTATATGTAAAATGTGGCAATAACTGGTTGTGGCCTCATCTCCATCGCTGGCATGTAAGAATGGCCCACCCACTACGACTGCTCATTTTGAACTGTCAGCTGCAGCTGTAATTGGAGGTACTGCAACACCAACAAAAATTTTTTTCTAAAGGGTTTGCCTTCTGTCTTATGGAAGGACAAAATATGCCACACTTTAATTTTAAGGCTGGAATCTAATATTAGCTAGATCTGCAAGCTGGGAGTGTGGACCTGTAAGAGCTGGAAAGCTAAGAATCATTTCTGAGACCACCTGTTCCCCTTGCATGTGGGCCTCCGTGACCCAGCGTGGGGGCGGTAGTGAGAGCCGCTCCTGTAGTGTTAGAAGGCTGAGCCTCGGCCTGCTCTCCCACATGCAGGCCTTTGACAGGATGTGTAAGTGGGTAACAGCACTGCCTGCTTCATAGGATTGTTGTAAGGACTGAATGAGAAAAGTCACGAAAATCATTCTTCTGGTATAAATTGGAGCTGATTATATGATAGTGCTGGTATTATCAGCAGTTCTCCAGCTATAAATGGGTAGAGTATCTACTTCAGCTTTTAGTATTGTGAAATTGTTATTGATAACAATCACCTTATAATACTGTCAATTAATATTCCTCGTTTAATACAGTATCTTCCTAGCACTTCCCACACAAATGGATATGAAAATACAAGGAAGAGAACAGGAAAAATTTTCTTTATACATTATGATTTTAGTTCATAAATACTTAAAAATAGAGTTTAGTAAATTATTATTAACTTTGATTTCTCTTTCTTTGTAGAAATCACCCCTGATTGTATATTTTCTACATTTTAAGCAATGAACTTAAAATCATAATACTTTGGTAATGAAAAACAAAAGAAAATATATTTTGTCTATAGGTTCTACAGGAAATGCAACATTTCCTTAGGAATGTATTAGCTGACTGAACATAATGTGGATGTATGGATCACAAAATGAACATGTACCACACAACCCTTCTTTAACTTTAAGTAAGCAGAGATTTTTTTCATCTTGTAAGTAAATATAAATATTTTTGACTCATATGAATATTGTTTTTTATTTTAGAGGCTTTATCACTTATGTGTTTTGATAATGTCAAAATAACTAAAACAATATACAGGCGGTCAAATATGATATGATAACAATAAAGTATCTGAATTGAAAAGTTTAATAATATTTACATCAGTTAACTAAAACTACAGGTTCTCCTGGGTTATAGTTCATTTTGATGGAAAAATAGTGACTTTATCAATGAGTTATTTCTGCTTCAAAGGTGTTTCAAGAATTCCATTCTAACACTGAGGGAAAGTTTATACATTTAAATGATGTAAACAGTTGAATGACCTAAATAATGTAAGTTAATTTGATGATTGCCATATGGGAGGAGGTTGGGGGATGGATGAAAAAGTTGAAGGAATTAAAAAGTACAAATTGGTCGTTACAGAATAGTCATGGGGATATAAAGTACAGCTTAATGCTGTACTTTTTTTGTAAAATGGTATATGGAGTCAGATGGGTGCAAGATTTATTTAATGGGGTAACTGTTTAGTAAGATATGTAAGGTCTAATCACTGGGATGTACAGCTGAAACTAACATAATCATATATGCCAACTATACTTGAAAATAGACATGACTGAAAAATCAAAAAGAATTGTATTTAGCTCTGTTTTTGTAATGGTTTTTGACAATGTGATTAGAAAATGATTTGCTCAATTCTGTGATTTATTTGATAGAAAAAGCAAATGTTAATTGAAATCCCAACTCCCAATCCCACCGGCCTTCAGAGAAAGACATTCAGTACCCGAAACACCACCACTAGCACCCATCTCCAACCGGACCTCTCGGTGGCTCCACCTGTGTGCATGCGCCAGGACTGACGCGGGGTGCACCTCACCTGGGCCTGTCTCAAACACATCCTCTGCACTCACAAAGCCAGAGGCACCCTCAGCACCAACTCGAACTTTGTATGCTGTTCCTGGCATTAGACCCTTTAACCCAAAGAAGCTCCGAGAACCATTTACAATTTCTTTCCTCCATTCTTCTTTGCCTAAGGAAATTTTGCAAAAATAACAAATTATAATATTTTAAGGGACTGGAAGTCACTTAATTATTCAAGAAAGGTAAATTCTTTATAAGCTAAAGACAAAATCTAGGGTGCTTATCTGTATCATTTTAGGTCAAGTCAAATAAATCAATTAAAATGAAGAACTACATGAAAATATTCTCAAAGAAAAATGGACTGGATATTCAGATTGCTTAATTGCATATATTCCCATTGTCTTAAATTTTCTTTTTAATATAAAGGAAGTTTTATTCATTTGCACCTTGATTTATAAAACTATTGAGTTTTTCTATTATTGTATATAAAAAAAGTGTTACACATTTAAATAGTTTAAATGAATTATGGTAAGAATTGTTTTTTAAGATTCATAAGATGAATCTTTTAGTAAACTTAAATGCTTTCAAATTTATCCAAGTTACAGATTCAAACTTTCCTGAGTATTTGCTTTCCTAAAGGAATGGTTATTTCTAAAAACATTTATTTGCCATACTAAGGCCTACACAGAAAGTTGGACTATGTTCAACATTTTCTTAGAAATGTTCCTTGGCCACCCAGCTTATTATGTGCAGAGCATAGTGAATTAAGAATGAGCACCGGTTTTTCATAGACCGCTGAAAGCTAAAACTGCCCTGTCTTGGTAGAGGCAGCCAGGATGTAAGTAGGAAGCCTAATTCAGGAATACATTTAACATCACAATAAAAGTGGTAATTTTCTACAGTTTCTGATAAAATTCTCTTGGGTAGTAATGGTAAAATGACTATAAGTCAGTTTGATTTCAGTTGCTTAAAGGTCCAATTTTAATAAACTTTAAAAAAATTGTATTTACACATATAATTATTCATTGTTACTCTTACTTACACATTGTGGGTATAGATCAGTCTAAGTACCATGATATGAAAATAGCATGTGCAATAGAACTTATTATGTTCCTTCTTTTTAATGATAGGAACAAAAAAAAAATTTTTTTTTTTAACTTTATTGTTGTTGTATTACATCTATCCCCTTTTTGCTCCCCTCTGTCCCCCTCCCCACCCACCCATTCCCCCCAAAGTCAATCCCACCTGTGGAACAAAAAAATTTTGTTCATTACGTAAAACATATACAGGTGGATGGCTCAGTAAAATTTTTTTTAGATATATCTGATTCATTTAATTGGATCAAGTTATTTTTCAAGATGATCCACAGTAAATCCTTTAAAATGCTTTCAATCTATTTATATGTATCCCCCAAATTAAAAACCGGGCAATGAAGTTGTTTCTTACTGCCAGCTACACCATATTCAACATAAAAGTTGACATGCTCTCGTCCCTCATATTCCCAACTGATATTGGCATAGGTCTCAGCAGCTGCGACAGTAAGTTTGTTGATCCTGGGCTTTACTGCTTGAAATAAATAAGCAATAGAAAAGCAAAACAAACAATCAACTTGCAACGCCATACACACAAATATAAAATAATTGAATATTCTGAAATTGTTCAAATAAAATTGAATTACAATTTACTGCTAACATTGAGGGTTCACTCATATACCACTTTCATTACAGACAGGTTTTTCATTTATTAAACTACGGCATTAGGAAATAAATCAATAACCAGAAACAATGATGCACAGTATTAAAATTTATGATTTCTATTACATGGGTCCCAGGACACACCCAAGCCTTCATCTGCTGATGGTCCGTGAGGTGTGAGGCTCACAGCCAGTGGCAGGGGGAGGCCACAGGATAGCAGTGGCTGCACAGTACCACCCAGCACCAGGTGGCTGCTTTTCAGTTCTGTTTATCACCTCAATGTGGGTCTTTAAAGAATTTGTGTTGGGGTGAGAAGGATGCTCCTTAGAATTGTGGCTTTTGGTCTGTTTTGAGTCAGAAACTTGTTTAAGAAGTTGCCTCGAGGGAGTTCAGGGAACCCAGGTGCAGCGCACCTGCTTTGGAAACTGAGGGCTGGGGAGAGCTCCTTGGGAGAAAGGCTGTTAAAAGAATTGCCAAATATTCTTTTATCTGAAGTTAAGAAAGAGGAAATAAAAGAACTCTTTTACTCAGCACATCCTGGAGACCAAGATAATCTTACCTGCTAAGTGTTTATTATATATCATGTTCTGAAAAATCATGGTGCAACCTAAGCAGTTTCTTAAAACACTAAGTTATGGAGATCATATGATGATATATATTACTACTGAGTCAAGAAGACACCTATAGTTATTAAAAGATGTTTAGTGATCCAAGGCTGACAATTATATCAGTCTCACTGCCACTGGCCTAAACTAAAATGACTTATTTACAGATACATTAATTTGGATAGCTAAAACTAGTAAGATCAATTTATTATCCCAGAGAAAATATCCTAGACTAGTAAATGAGAAAGTTTACTCAGACTCTAAAATTAAATTCCATACTATGTAATTTAGAAGTAAATGGCCTTTACTAAATCTAAAATGCGATGAAATAACACTTCTTAGGATAAAAAAGAGGGGTATATTAAGAAATTAAATAAGACACTTGGTCTCTGAGATATAATTCACCATTGTGTGCCCCTCCATGTTAGGGCGGGAAACAGAGAAAAATTGATTATTGAATCATGTAGAGTCCTTCTGTGGACCTACTGATTTTGCATTTAAAGGAATAAGTTATGATAGAAATATGATCAATAAACAGAAACAGTAAATATGAACATGTGCCCAAAGCATCAGTGGCAGAGAACCCAAGCAAAACATGAACATTCTTTAAAATATTTTGCCCTGTCTAGTGGCACAGAGGATAAGACACCGGCCTGTGAACCCCAAGGTCCCTGGTTCCATTCCCCAGCCAGGGCACATAACCAGGTCTCCAGCCAGGTCCGTAGCTGGAGGCAGGTGAAAGGCAACCATACACTGATGTCTCTCCCTACCCTTCTCTCTAAAAATAATAACAAATTTTTTTTTTTTTTTTTTTTTAATGAAAAATAAAAATAAAATATTTTGGAATCATGGGACTGAGGAATTTAGTCTGGTATGATTATGGAAGATTTTCAAGGCAGAACCATTATGAAATACTTCCAGCAGAAGAGCGTTCAGCTTATTCTTAAAGAAGCCCAGAGAGGATGTTGCAGTTTTCTGAAGTGATGCTATTTGTCCCCTTTTACCAGAGAATTATAACTCTTCTTGCTTTGACTCCCCACTCACACACTTTCTTACTGAACAAATACTCACTGAGCACCTATGTGGTGCCAAGGTTTCCTGAGATGTGCTCGTGTTATCTCTCAGCTGGCCTTCCCCAGGAGTCCGCTTCTAGTCTCTCTTCCTACTGTACCTTTATCTTTGCAGATCCTGCCAGTGTAGTTACCTACATTTTTGCTTCGAAACTACATATCTGATTCTGTCATTTCTGATTAAAACATGGAGATGACCTACTGCTGCTGACAGGTAAACCTTAATTTCTTCGCAAGGCACGAATGGCTGTTAAGGCTCATTCTGGCCTCACCTACCTCCTTGGTCCCATTTCAGGTTTTCTTTTCCATGCTCTCTGTGTTTCTGCCAAACTGAGCTTTGGGGTATCAAACCCCATGCCTTTACTTATTACCCTACCAAAAACTTATACACCCTAACCCCAAATCTTCTGCCAAAATTGTCTCAAGGTCTGGAACATTATTACTTTCTTTTTGAAGTTTTTCCTGATCCTGTTTGGCAAAACAAAAAGTTCACGCCTCTGTGCTTATATAAGATTCTGTTCAAATGACTAGCATCTATTTTTACTCTTTTTCGTACGTCAGTCTAAACTGCCATATGTTAAACATATCAAAGGCAGGGAGTGCTTTACCTTCTAGATACATAGAGTCTGTGTTGTGCTTTGGGTGCTAGGTAGACATTAGCTGTTGAACTTGACTGAATCGTCTATATAGATTTTTTTGTTGTTGTCGTTCAGGTCAAATAAAGTTGTGAACTTTAAACATGATTTAAATTTCCTGTTTTTAAAAAATTTTTATTGTTGTTGTATTACATCCATCCCCCTTTTCCTCCCCTCTGTCCCCTAATTTACTGGTTCTTTAGCTTTTCCTGTGTCTTGACCTAACTGGTAGCAATGGGATCAACTCTAACATAATTACATAGTGAGAGTCTGACCTTGGAGAGGATTTGTCACCAGCTCCTCAGTGCCCTCCTCTTAACTAATAGTCAGCTGCTAATTAGGTCAAAAATCAGGTTCAGATTCTGACTTGCCTTTTAGTTTCTCCCTATCCCTGTGCCCTAACTAGTCACTTCACAAAAGTGTCTGAAGACTGGTCTCAAGGGTGATAAAGTAAAAGCAATGGATAAAGTAACATCTATCCATCAGCAATCCTGAGACCTGAACTCAAATCCATTATTTGTGTGTTTTGGTTCATTTTTATAGATGCCTTCACAGGTATATTCCCTAGCCTTTCAGACATAAAACCATTCAAAGGGACACAAAAATTGAACAAATGTAGCTAAGCAACTAGAATTTTTACAGAGGTACTGAAAACAAATAAGGACATAGCTAAAAATAAGTGACCCCTGAAATAAGAGTATTTCCATGATCAAATTGAGAAGAGTGTTAAGGAAAAGGAAAATAAGACATAATATAGGAAATTGAATTATCCTAGTTTTTTCTTTGTGATTTAAATAATTCTTTTGTAATTATATATTTGTAAGTTTGGGTTTCATTAACATTTCTTAAAATCTCTAAGAAAATTTAAAAATATAAATTTAGATGCATCTTTTTCCTCTTCCCTCAATCAGAAGTTAATTACAATCACTGGTGCTATTTATTGATTTATAAAATTTTGTTCTATTACAGTTGTCCCAATTTCCCTCCCCCATTGCTCTTTACTGTCCACTAACATGACAAGTCAATGAAAAACTCAGACTCACTTCACAGGCAGTCCCATTGCAACACAACTACTCTGCTACTGACTGCAGGCGGAGCAGTAGTGACATGCCTACTGCCCAGGAAAGAGGCCAGGTTTTGCCTGGAATGCTCCAATGAAAGGCTATGAGGGAAGCATGGCAGTAAATTACTGTAAAACAACCAAGGATTGTAACTGATACCTAATTATCTCAGGAAAGAAGAACACATAGAAAGGAGAGGTTTACATCTTTCTACAGCACTGTGGAATTTTTGAATTTTTACAACTTTGTTCATGTCTAAAAACATGAACATATTATATTAGCATACTATATCATATTATATTAAGATGACTGCAGTTCTTAGTCAATCACTCCAAATTCTATCTAATCTGCATTTAATAATTTACCAATACTCTGAATATAAGCAGATTTCTAAGAAAATGTATCAGGTCTAAACTCACAAGACTTGAATAATTTAGGACAAAGCACTTATTTCTCTTGGTCTTTTTCTTCATTCCTATTTGTACTCATTTAGTCTATCAAAGCCCAAGAAAATTCTACACGAAAACAGCACCCAAAGCTGTACACAGGGGATCTTTGGAACTGCCTCACGTGGAAGACATGTTAAAACTTATTCAAGCACCATTCTCCCAACAAATCTCTCTCACCCAGATGCTGTGAGAAATAAAGGAAAACAAAGGTAAACCACTGAGATAGTTGGCTGTTACCCAGGAGGGGGAGACTCCAGCACTTTGGTGATGACAGGATGGAATAACACAACTGAGGGGAGCAGGCCGGCAGACTGGAAGACTTGCTCTAGGGGACCCTGGTGGGGGGACTTTCAATCGTTAGAGGGTATCCAAAATTTCAAATGGACAGTATAGTGTGATGCCAGTAAAGTGTACACTGTGTGTATGAGGAGTAAAGCTAAATCAGATTAGAATGGAAAGCTCAGTTGATCTGATTTCCTCACAGGCTATTTTCATCATTGGACTAATATTTCTGAAGCTTTAATATGTCGCATGGTCATGTGACAAACCCAAACTTTGGTCCTGTCTGATCCAATCACAACCATATCATTAAAAGCTTAAAAGCTAAGTTTAGGATTTGCACCAGGGAGAAGGTTTGAGAAAAGTCTTAGCAGAATTTAATGTGTGGCTATTTGTGAAAAAGACTAGGTATTAATTTTAAAGCCAAGATCTTCTCTTTTTTTAGTGTTTCAAAGCTTTTTATTTTGGTTGTTGGACTTCCATACAGTTCAATTTTCTGGCAGTTCTGTGTTTTGTTTAGGTTTTTAAAATTTTTATTTTATTGTTGTTGTTCAAAGCTTATTTTATTTTTTATTTTTTAAACCCATGCTGCACTTCCCCATGTTTAATTAACATTGCAAGTTTCACACATGTATAAAGTCATGCATATGAATTATGTTACCTTTGCCTGCACCTACATCAGGTGGAAGAATACCAGCTTTAATGAAGGGAAACAGAAATAGGACACTATATAATTAAATGTAACACACCCACAATCATGTAAAGCTATATAGAAACACTTCTTAAAATGCTAACACATGCAAGAAGAATGAAGCATACCTTGTTAAGTACAAGGGATAAAGATATGCTGGTGTCCCCCAAATTACCCATTAATCAAATCCACACTTAAGGTACATTATTCACACTTGCCTATTATATAAAAAGGCTTAGGATATCTCAAACCAACCTTTGGGTAGAAATGTCAATGGCTATGAAAGGTAATCAAATAAATAACCCTTGAGCAATTCTATAATTTAGAGACATGCAAAAAGAGAAAATCTTTTACAATATTTTTCATTCTTTGTTTTGAATCTAAAATTTTTCAAAATAAGTTTGAAAAGTATGACAAAAAGTATTAACTCCTTTCTAGACACTTTATTGGGGTTATTTTGCTTTCTCTGTACCAGATGGCCTACCTAGATATGAAGTCCCATGCTCAAACACAAAATAAATGCACTATTTAACTGTTTCAATTTCATTGCTAGAAAACCTAAATCAGTATGTGAACTATCACATTATTTTCTGGTGAATCAAGACCAGAACTAGAATTACATATATTTATTTGTACGTATTTTTGTATGTTTGTTTGTGCATATATAGGTATATTACACATATGCGTATGTATATGTGCGTGTATACAATGTATATATAATGTAAAGTTGTAGAAAGAAAAAAACAATGTCTTGAACTCTGAATTCAAGTATAGCATAATATTGTAATTTCCTACTCTTATCTCAATAACTTAATATAAGTTTAAAACTTTCATATGGACTTGGAAAACAAATATCAAGTCATTATTCTAATATGAATTAAATAATTGATTTTATATATATCCAAATGAGAAATTATAACTAAGTGTTCATATTAATTGGGTAAGATGGACACTCCATGGTCAGAAGAAAGGACAAAGCATAAATTTAGATTTCTGTTTCAAAACACTTTTAGTTTTATCAGTTTTACACACACTCATCTTACCTTCATCCATAGTTGTTGCTCCTTCATCTGTTATTTGACTGCCTGATCCTGCTGCTGTTTGTGCATAGAAATAAAACTTATATCGAGTGCTAAAATTTAAATTTTTTAAAGTCCAACGAGTCTTGTTGGCAGGGATTTTCAAATCTACCAGTGGGCCTAATTCATGGGTGCTGTTAACTGTCAAAAAGAAAAAGAACATTCCCCATTAATTGCTATAGGAATACTATTATAAATAAATGTGTTCACCAAAAATGTCAAGGTTGGGTTACATTGACTTTTGTAACACTACTCAATTTTTGCTTGACATAACTGATAATCTTTTACAGTTCCTGTAATATGCATAACAAGAGGAAATATATTCTCCATTGCTTCCTAAGATGGGGGAATTTTATAGTTGAATTGCAATAGTGTTTCTCAGCTCAGCATTTTTGCAGATAGAGTCATATATTGTTAAATAACCCCAAACCTCGCCTTTAGAGGACTTGTGCCAAAGGAACCCCTCTTCTTACTATTTCCTAGTTATAGATAATATCTACCTAATCTAATGTCAGCACCTACCTACACCCCTGCTCAAAGGTCTGTATTATTCTACAGAATACTTCACTTTCATCTGTATTATTTTATCGAATACTTAATTTTGAATAACATCTATGTAATTTTTCTTTAAAAAGTATGATTTGAAGTTTCTTCTGGAATAATCAGTTGGCATTTTAATATAAGTTAAGTTTTTTTTCTTTTGAAAGATATTTTCTTTCTCTTCTCCCAATAACTTACTTGGCTGATATTTTAAGGTGTACTCCGTCAAAATGCCATTTGGGTGGTTCGGTGGATCCCATTCCAAAGTGAGAGAGTCTAGTGTTGGATTAACAATCTTCAAAGAGGACGGGGCACTGGGAACTTACAATGAAAACACGGTCAGCATAAAGGTTTTTCAGTGTGCAAAAATGTATTAAAAGGACATACTTCATCATGTTCACACATTCATCAAGGTTTTGAATCGTGTTCCTGAATTAGCTGAAAATACAGTAATAGCAACCTGTGACAGGGGCCCATTTACCCATTCTCTTCCTCTTTTTTCTCGTCATTCCCATTTAGGTTCATGAAAACCATTCTCTCAAACTACATAGAGACTTTGCCTTCATATGGACCCAAATCCATGTTTTAAAGAGACAATAAATTTAATAAGGATAAAAAAGACTGTATTTATTTGTTTCATGAATGAAGTTTAATAAAAGCAAACCGGTGACTAAGGGACACTATTCTAACCAGACCTTCGAGTAGAAGCAGAAGCAGCTGTGTTCTGGGCTGTTAAGGGCTGTTTTCCCCAACAAACCAGGTGTCTCTGAACAGTCAGAACATTCTGCCTGCTGGGCTCTGGGTGTGAGCCAGCCTGCCCAGGTGCAGGCTAGTTCTCACCTGGAGAGCTGACAGACATCCAGAATCTCATGGCGATGGACAAAAGCCCCAGTGCTGGCAAACCCTGGCCTTGGGGCAGGCCTACAGGTGACAGGTGCTCCTTGGCAGAGGCTGGCAAGTTACGAGAAGAAACATGCCTGGGCAGCTTTCATTCACTCCTTCAAGAGGATGATGGATGGTGGCAGCTCTCCCTTGTGATCGTTGCCTCCTCTGCCCGAGCTACCAAATTCCCTGGCCCCTTCATGGCACCACCCTCCCTCCTGCACTCCAGCCAGAAACCAGGGAATCATCTTGAATGACTCCCTCTGCTTCATTTCCACCATCTCCTGGGATGCTAAACCCTGTCAATTCTATGTTGTTCATCTCAACAATATCCATTCCTTTCTCTGCTCTCTGCCACCACCCATTTCAGTGCCTCTGTGGCCTTTGCTGGGCTTGAACATACCTGGCACATAGTTCTAAGCTTCTCCAAACCAGTGAGTGGTTCTTAACTTTAGGAGATCACAGACCCCCCTGAGAATCTGCAGACAATCACAACACTCCCTAGAAAAACATGCATCTTGTTCTACAATAGTGGGAGCTCCTTAAATCCATTCATTGACCTCTAATAAGACTACAGTCCCCAGGTTAATAGCCTTTGGCTTAATGTTCATAGTATTTAAGACCATCCATGATATGGGTCCCTGCTAACTGACCTTCCCCACTTTTCTCACCATTCTTAGCTACACTACTTGTGGTTCCCTAAAGGACCCACACTGTTTCATACCTTTGTGTTTTTGAACATACTACTTCCTCTCTTTATCCTTTCATCCCCTGGGCACCTCTTCTATGACACGTTTCCCTGAACCATGTAAAGGACCAGTGTGGTGTCTCACTAGGAAAAGCCTCAAGCGGAAGGTACGATTAACCTCTAAAGAGCGATGAGACCGAGGACCAGCAATCATAATGAGATGGGAGCTGGGATATAGCATGACTCTCAGGGGCTGGTGGGAAGCTGCTAACATCATGAGTCCTTCAACTAGGGGCCAGAACAGAGTTTGTCTGTAAACTGCTTTTACCTGAAATAGCTCATGAATCCATAGAACTTACCTGGCTCATTTTCAATACTGGCTCGAGGCAAAACTCAAAATAGGTAAGGCCCATTTTCAGTGCCTTCTCAAATCCCCATCCTTTTTACTTACGGCCACCCTCTCCCTCATCCACTAGACTCCCATGTCCCTGTCCAAACTCCTGCCCCCACTCCCGTACAACATATGTGTGGGCCTCTCCTCCTCTTCCCAGCATGGTGGCCCTTACTAGCAGTAACTTCTTCCTTCTCTTCCCAACCCATTTTGTCAAGACTTCCAACCATCTAACAGCTCAAGTTTAGCATAAACTATGAAAATGTCCTGAGAAGGAAGTAAACTATCGTTTACAGAATTATTTTCCTTTCCAGATGTTTCTTAGGATATCATACTTAGTCCCCACCCTTTTCAAATGAGGAAATTGAGGTTTATAGAAGTTATATAGCTTACTTCCAGTAAGGAAGTTAATGGCCCAAATAAGTATCAAATTAGCAAGGTTTCTGAAACTATGACTAAGTGTAGAGAAAAAAGTTTAAGTCAAGAGAGGGGACTTTGGGGCAGCATTTTTTGATCTGCAGCCTTCAGACCCTCAGACCACATAGAAGCTAACACTTGGCAGCTTTGCGTGTGCTGTATTTATCTATGGGAAAATCACATTTGGCTCCCAGAATATACTTTATTTGGGAGCCATTCTGTCATGCAAAACCCCTCAGCATGTGCCATATGTTGCTAGGATGTCAGAGACACGTGCACCTCATACCTCCTTCTGGAGTAGAAAAGACTCTGTCGGGGCTGGCCGGGCCCTCCCCTTTCCCGTTGACCACGCGCACGTTCAGTGCGTAGCGGCTAAAGGGCTCCAGCCCGGGCAACAGGCCGTGGGTCTTGCTACCCTGGAAAGTGAGGATCTTTTTCTCAGTGTGGCGTCTGTTTCTTTTTGATGAACTCTGTGCCTTCCAGTAGTAAATCTGAAGTAGTAAGAACAACAGCCAGAGATGTATAAGGAAGCAAACAAGATTCAAGTTTTACGGTTTTATTTTATTTTTTATTTTTCAGAACATTCCCTTAGCACATTGCAGAAGATTACTGGTAAGTCTGAGAAATATTGACTCTGAGGCAAGAGAGTAAGAAGCCCACAGATAATGATGAAAATTAAATTAAGAATATGGTAAAATTAAAAAAAAAAAAAGAATATGAGATAAAGCTGGGCTATACTATTTTGTTTGGAGGAATATAAGTGAAATAAATAGAATAGCATGACACCCATACAATTCTCTTTAAAAAAAAAATGATTTACCTCTCACCACCTGACTTATTTCATTTAGTGTAATATTCCAGTTCTAACTATATGCTTTTGCAAATAGTAGGAATTCTTTCTTTCTTTCTGATTTGTAGTATTCCATAGATTTTTAATCCATTCATCTACTGATAGACACTAAGGCAGCTTCTAGTATTTGGTTATTGTAAATGGTACTGCTATGAACATAGGAGTGCATAAGTCCTTCTGAATTGGTGTGTTGGGGTTCTTAGGCTATATTCCCAGCAGTGGAATCCCTGGGTCAAAAGGTATTTTCAATTTTTTTAGAAAATTCCATACCGTTTTCCACAGTGGCTGGACTAGTTTGCATTCCCACTAACATTGTTCTAGGGTTCCCTTTTATCCACATCCTTGCCAGCACTGTTGTTTGTTTATTGATAGCCATTTTGACTGGTGTGAGGTGATATCTCATTGCGGCTTTAATTTGCATCTTTCTGATGGCTAGTGATGTAGAGCATATTTTCATGTCTATGGGCCATCTGTATATTCTTGAAGACATGTCTATTCAGGGCCTTGGCCCATGTTTTAATTGGATTATTTATTTTCCTGGTGTTGAGTTGTATGTTTTCTTTAAATATTTTGAAGATTAAACCCTTGTCTGATGTATCATTGGCAAATACATTCTCCCATAGTCAGTTCCCTTTTATTTTGATGATAGTTTCTTCAGTCACGCAGAAGCTTTTTAATTTGATGTAGTTCCATTTGTTTATTTTTTCATTTATTCTTATTGCCCTAGGATACATATCATCAAAAATAATGCTCTATGAGATATCAGAAATTTTCCTGCCAATATTTTCCTCTAGGAATATTACGGTGTCACAGCTTATATTTAAGTCTTTTATCCATTTTAAATTTATCCTGGTCTATGATGTAAATTTCTGGTTCTCTATTCTGTTCCATTGATCTATAAGCCAGTTGGTAAAAGGCAAATACTGTATAAGAGGAATACACTTATAAGAGGAATATAATGAACAAAATAAACCAATGAGCAAAATAGAATCAGAGACTTGGAAACATGGAACAACTGACAGCTGCCAGAGGGGAGAACAAGGGGAGACTGGTGGAAAGAAGGGAAACAGATTAGTCAAAGAACATGTGTGAATGACCCACAGACATGAACAATGAGTGGGGATTGACGGGGCGGGGGGAGGTGGGCTGGGCAGAGGTGGACAAAGGGGTAAAAATTGGGACAACTGTAATAGAATAAGCAATAATAAAAAAAAATTTAAGTGTTGAAAACTAAAAGACAATAGAAGGATTTAAGCATCTTATATAAAATGTTTTAAAAGTAAAATTAGTGGCCAATATTTATATGCTTTTCCATAGTTAAAAGAACTTTATGTATAATATATTATTTAGTTCAATCCTAAAATCCCCAGTGAAACTTTTATTATAATTCTTACAGTACAAATGTGACCATTTCTTATGGATATAAATACAGTTCATTGACCATCAATCAATCAAAAAAAAATTCTCTATAAATAGTGCTTCCCAAGAATAAGGATAACTGATGTTCTTAAAGACATACCCATAGAACCCGAGATGGAGGTGTAGGTAGACAAGTTGGGTCTCTCTCCACAACCAAAAATGGGTACATCTACCTCAAAACTAGAGATGAACAAAAATTCCAGAATATTGATCTACATGGAAGTCCAACAAACAAAAGATATAAAGAAGAAATATTCATCCACAGGTGAGAGGGGTGGAGCCGGGACAGAGAGGACGCAGTTTGACCGGGCAGTTTCCAGCCTACAGCATGGCAGCATGTGGTTTGGCAGCCTGTGGTTTGGTGGCCCATGGTTTGGTACCACAGCAGCTGTGGCAGGACAGTGATGGTGACTGACCAGCAGAAAGTGCAGAAACACTGCATGGCTCACGGTGCCAGTGCTGGGGGTGTAGCGACGGTGGGGAGGGAGGTGGAGTGGGGCGTGATGGAGGGAACATCAAGCCACATTGTTTCTGACTGTGAAAACTAGTGGGGTTTGGGCAGCAGAAGAAACTGCTGGTCTCTCAGCAGAGTCTGCTTGTTTAGAGGCCTCTACAGTCTTAGAATGACCACAGACTCACCCACCCTGGGAACCACAGCTAGGGCAACAGCTAGAGAGGCACTAACTAGTCCCACATGGGAAGCAGAAAAAGTGCCTGGAAAAGGGGCAAGCGCTAAGAAAGTAGCATTGTTCCCTCTCAGACCCCTTCCCCACATACAGCACCACAAGGTGGTGAAACGGGTGGCCTGTACTGATGAATACTTAAGGCTCTGCCCTTACAACATAACAGATGCAACAGCTCTACCTAAGACACAGAGGCAAACACAGGAGCCTGTCAAGTTGAGACAGAGAACTACGGCTCATAAAATGGAACAGATAAAGGTGCCAGTGACACACTAAGTGACAAAGAAATAGCTAGCTTAGCAGATGAACAGATAGCTAGGCTAATAGAAGCACCATTAAAATGCTGATGAGTGGGAAGGAGGAGGCAAAGAAGAGGAGCAGTTTAGTCAAGGAACTAGCATGGAAGAACCATGGACATGGACAAGTGGGATTGTCTTGGGGGGGGAAGGGAAAGAGGGGAGGAAAAAGGGGGTGCATATAATACAGCAACAATAAAATATATAAATATTTTAAAATAAATATAAAATATAAATATATTATAAAGTATAAAATAAAATGCTGATGAGAAAGATGCTTACAAACTTGATATGCTTATGTCTGGCAAATGCAGAAGGGCAGAGAAGTAAAGGCTAGGTTAAGTGAAACGAAGGAAATTTCACACAAAACCAATGGTGAAGGGAAAAGAAATGGGGTTCAAATTAATGATCTGGAACAAAAGGGAGAAATAAACAGTCAACCAGTAAAGAAAGAGGAAACAAGAATTGAAAAAAATGAGAAGAGGTTTAGGAATTTCTGGGACAACTTTAAATATACCAGCATCCAATTCACAGGGGGTGACAGAAGGAGACAAGGAAGAATAAGAAATTGAAAACTTGTGTGAAAAAATAAAGAAGGAAAGCTTCTTAAATTTGGTGAAGGAAGTAGACATACAAGTCCAGGAAGCACAGAGAGTTACAAATAAGCTAGATCTGAGTCAGACCACACCAAGACACATTGTAATTAAAATGCCAAAAGATTAAAGATAAAGAGAGCAGCAAGGGAAAAGAAGAAAGTTACTTACAAAGGGATTCTTATAAAACTATCAGTTGAATTCTCAAAAGAAACTTTGCAGGCAAGAAGGGACTGGCAAGAGGTATTCAAAGTGATAGAAAGCAAGGACCTACAACCAAGATTACTCTGTCCAGCAAAGCTATCATTTATAATGAAAGGGCAGATAAAGTGCTTCCCAAACAAGGAGTATATCATTACTAAGCCATTATTATATGAAAAGTTAAAGGGACTTATTTAATAAAAAGAGGATCAAAATTATGAACATCAAAACAAACTCACAAATATCAACAACAGACCCTAAAAATAAAAACAAAAACAAAAACTAAGCAAACAACCAAAGTAGGACCATAATAATAGGTGTGAAAACCATTGGGAGGGTTATTGGCTGAGAGGCGGAAAGGGGTGAAATGGGGAAATGGTGCAGGGATTTAGGAAACATAATTGGTGGAAACAAAATAGGCAGGGAGAAGTTAAGAATAATAGAGGAAAGGGTGAAATCAGAGAACTTATATATGGGCATGAAATAAGGGGGGGGGTGTGGGACTGTGGGAGGGAATAGGGGTCTTGGGTGGAGGAGAGCAAAGGGAAAAGAATTTGGGACAACTATAATAATAGCATAATCAATAAAATACACTAAAAAAAGAAGAATGACCCATTTGGTACTATCTGATCTTAAAGTATAATCTGAATTACCATTTTTAAAAGTCTGGGGAAAGAAGGAGAAGGGTTTTGTGAAGGAGCTAGCATGAATGACCCATGGACATGGACATGGACAACGAGGTGGGGACTGACTGTGGGAGAGAGGATGGGGTAGTGGGCAGGGGGAGCAATGGGGGAAAGTGAAACAACTGTAATACAACAAGAAATTAATAAAAATTTTAAAAGTCTACATTATTTTTAGGATAATTTGTGTGTTCAACACATGTGGTCAGCATTGTTTTAAAGCTAGCTGAGTGCATTTCGTTAGATCTTAACTTTTTAAACATCAGTTATCCCCATGTTGTGCACATGTTAATTGCTCAGTTAGCAAAATCTTAGATTATCTGTGGAAAAAATGGAGCAAACATCTCTTCCCCTCACTTTGGATGCAGTGATATTTTGATTCCGCTATAGTGGGGGTTGTGTAGATGTGGCTTTCCCAAGGTGATGAGCCAGAGGAACTTGAGGACTCCTCCCACCAAGAGAAGTGCGTCTGGCATTCACTGGTGGGCGGTTGCCTAAGTAAGGAACAGGGAAGCTCCCCTACACTTACTCGATAGCCTTGCAGGTGTCCTCGGATACTTTTCAGAGGGACTGGGTCCCAGTGCACCTCCGCTAAGGTACTGTTCACCACGTTCACGTGCACATTCCCAGGAGCCACCATTGGGACTAGGGTAGAAAAGGAAGATAGAAATATTGATGTTATTTTTAATTTCATGCAAAAAAATCACTGTCTAATAATTTGGCTTCGTTGAAGCATGACACAGACCTACGCTATAAATTATCAAGGATTGAGAGTAGATTTTTGATATCTGTTCATTTGACTTTGTAAGAATAACATCTTAAAAAAAAAACTTTGAACATTTTGAATCTATTTTCTGCATAGCAGGCTGCTTCAATTCAGAAATGCTAAACGAAATAATTGGTGCCTTTTTTCTTCCCATTCTAAGCACCTCTGGAAAAAGACTTGCCTTCCACTTTGGTAAGTCTGTTTTGCTAGGAAAAAGTATGAACAAAATGTCAGACACTTACGGTCTTCTCCAGAATGTCCCATGACTACAGCTGGCTCTGGAGCAAACCCCACATCATTCAGGGCCTGAACTTTGATCAGGTATGGAACAAAGGTTGGTGTGCCTGAGACAATATATTTGGACACATTTGCCACAATCACAGATGTCCATTCATCATCACCGTCTTTCTGGCGCCAGCTCACTTTGTACTGAAGGCCTGGCCCATTAGATTCAAAACCAGTCAAGGGCTACAAGAAAAGCCAAATAATCAGGGCTTATAAAATAGACCGACTACACAACCTTTTACAGAAACAGGAAAACCAATTCCCAGGCTTAAAGAGCACTTACACACTAAAATACAAGCTACTAACATGTTCTCTAGGGACCTCTTACCTTTTTGGCATTTTTGACGAGATTCAAAGATTATTTTTGGATCATTTCAAAAGTTGTTAGTTTCTGTCTTGAAGTGGTAAATACCACAGATAAGCCTCTCAAACTCTGGCTCCACAAAAAAAGGGTAGATGGCTTAAAACATTCAGTTATGTAAGTTCTTTTATATTGCTGTTTCTGTATCAGCACATCACTGTCTATTTCAGTTGGAAACTAAAACTTGTGAACTGCTTTTCTATTTATTAAAAAAAGGCTGGGTTGTCAATCTATCCTGTTTCTACACGTATGTGTGTACATAAATATGTAAAAATTATGTTTGCAAAAATAAGTTTGCATATAAGTATGTATGAACAGATTTATCTAAAATGAGATTTAAAATGATATGGTATATGACTTTTTCAAGTCCAGAAAATATAGATAAGCCAAAAAAGAAAAAGAAAAAAAAAAGAAAGAAAGCTGATTACTTGAGATGTGTGTGTGTACACATATGTATGTATATAAAAATGTGATTACAAGGGAATAACTTGGTACATGTTTTCTAGATGGTTCTCTATAATGATGATAATACTAATTAGCATTTATTGAGTACATGTATGTGCTAGGCACTGTTCTAAGCATTAAATATATTAACTCTTTAAATCTTATGAAATTGGTTCTGTTATTGTTCAAATTATACAAATACATAATGGAGATGTTAAAGAACTGGCTTAAAGCCACATGGTAAGTGGTAAAGCTGGGATTTGCACTCATTTGTTTTTGTTCCAAGGATAAAGATTTTAACTACTTCACAATACTGTTCTCTAAATGAAAATACATAATATATATTTTTCCCAAAAAAATGGGTAAAGCTGGGGTTTTAATACAAATATTATTTTAAAACAAGTGTTTTTTCACTCTAAAAATATACCAAGGAAAGTTGAGGGCTTTATACATATAGCTCACCTGCCACGTAATCACCAAATTATCAGGCTCCGATCCTAGTCCTTCCACAGTCGTGGGATTTTTGTCCGGTTCTAGAAGTTAAGCAGCCACATACATGTAAACTTTGTCTTCTTCAAACAGTGGGAAACTTTCTATTTTATTTCACATCACAAAAGTCCTGTTTTACCTGCAGGTTTAGTCATATACTGTTCAGATGACTCACTGGGCAAGCTCTTCCCGAGGCTGTTCTCTGCCGTCACTCGGAAGGAGTAGTTCACATAAGGTGACAGCTTCAGCTGGGCTGTAGTTTGTGTCCCAGGAACTTCAGTTTGGTGGTACCATAGCCCAGCCTCATGCATTGCATCTTCATATTCGATGATAAATTCTGGCCATGATACACACGTACAACAAATGCAAGACAATGAATTCAGTCACTCAAGGGCAGGTTGCTAGAATAACTAATAGGACAATCTAATGTGAGTAGCCAGACGTGAATTATTTCATTTTCAAGAAATTTTTCATTAGGGTATTTTGATTACAGAGTTCTATTATCATCCTCAATACTTAAGCATACCTGATAATATTTCTCTGACAGGCTGAGTTTAGTTATTTAACACATTTTAGAAGGGACCCACATATATCCCTAGGGAAGTTTAAATATATGAAAAGATGGTTAATGGTTTCATAATAGAAATTAAATTAAAGCCCTGGCTGGTGGCACAGTGGATAAGGTGCCAGCCTGAGAACCCAAAGGTCGCTGGTTTCATTTCCAGCCAGGGCACATAACCAGGTTGCAAGCCAGGTCTCCAGCCAGGTCTGTAGCTGGAGGCAGGTGAAAGGCAACCATACATTGATGCCTCTCTCCCTTCCCTTCTCTCTAAAAATACATACATACATACATACATTACTTATTATCTTAAAAAAGAAATGAAATTAAAAACAGTGAGATACCATTTTTCACTAAACTGCTAACAATTACTGGAATAACCACAGTGATCCATAAATCTCTCCTCTACTTAAACCGCTTAATGACTTCCCAAACTTGTAAAACAGCCTACAATGCTTTGCAAGTCCACACTCCACTGCAACTCACAAACTCTACCTCTTTGACATTCTTTTCTACTTCACCTCCTCTGGGTCATTTCACTCAGCCTCACTGGCCTCCTAGCAGCGATACCCTTGTTCCTGGGCCTTTGTTCTTTTTCTTGCTGTGTTAGGAAAGACTATATTTGAGTCTTTTAAGAAGCAGATGTTAGGACAGAATTAGGAGTGCAACAGACATTTGGGGGAAAATTCCCATGGAAGATAAAAGGGACAGAAAGCAGGAGTAGGCAGGGCAGATCTTCTGACCAAGATAAAGGTCTAATATCTGTGAAAGGAGAAGAAGAAGGAGCAGATGTAGGAAAAGCCGCAGACTGCAGTGTAGTCTCAACCATGTCAACAAGAAGTCCAGAGTAAAGTTTTGTGCTGGGTGTGGCGGGCTCAAGGACCCTGGTTATGCACAGTCACTGGAGTGACTTAGGAAGAGAGTGGCCTCATGTGAGCACTGCAGTGGACCTTTGGGGAAGGTGCAGCAGATGGAACCTGCTGTTAACACTCCTTACAGTGGGTTCTCTCTTGAATAAGTTCTGAGGTGTGCGTGTGTACACATATATATGTATACAAAAATGTGATGACATTATTTATAATAACATAATATATGTACTATATGAATTTTATTTTATTTTTGCCTTCATGAAAAACATGAGCTCCATATAAGCAGAGGTTATTTTATTGTTTTGTTTTAGAACAACACTTGGTACATAATAGACACTCAATAAATACCTGTTGAATGGAGGGGTGAATGAAAGAGCGAGTAGAGATATCTTGAAATCTAATACGGTCATTGCTACAGAGTCTTCAAGCATCCTAGGCAGCTAAATTGGGCTAATGTATTGAGTAAACTGGAAGAGTCTGTATGAATGGATGAGTGTTCTGATCAAGGACACTGAAAACTCAATTGAGAAAGGAACACCACTGAATTGCACAAGACAGAGAGGAGGCTTTGTTTAATTTTATTGGCAATATTTTGCTTTACCAGCAGGTGCAATAAATCAACATCATTTCAGAATAATCACAGGTAGTCATGAGAAAGGAATTTAGTCTTCCTGCAGTATATACCTGAAGGTAATATAGGCTTCTGTCTTGCTTGTGTCCACACACAAGTATCTTCATGGTTTTAAAATTTCTAAGCTTGTCTGTAGCCTAATTTCATTAAGCTCTTCCAGTATCTTTATGGCATAGTGATGCACCTGATTTTGTTACCTAAGCTTATGTCATCAAGGTGAGAAGTTGACATTGCTGACTGTGCTGTCACTTTGCAGTAAAGGCTAATTAGCAGAAAGAGACCTGGGACTGAAAGCTAATAGACCTGAGGTCAACACAGTTCTGTTACCACTGTAGGTCTGAAAAGTTATTTAACACTCCAAGTCTCAATTTCCTAATATACAGACTAGGCATTATAGCACCTGGCCCTCTTAGCCTTTTCTCACATGTTAATGAGCAAAATGAATAACTTACAATGCATCTTCCTCCTGTAGTAGAAATTTAAGGTGATTCTTATGGCTCTTAAACCTAAAATAATGGGTATTTGTATAATTAACATTTTTAGCAATTAATTTCTGTCCTGTACCAAAAGTTGAACCAGAAAGAACTAGTGGTGAAGAGAAGGAAGCCATAAATAAATGCTTTTCTATTAGTAATAAAGCAGAATGCACCAGCAAATATCTCTGTAGGGAATTTCAATCGCATATGATAAAGTGCTTCAGCAATGGTCACTATTTTTATATTATAAAGCGAATGACACCACATACTTGTAATAGGGCTGTTGTTGTCATCCCCTGGAGTCCATGACAGCTGAACACTTTTGTCAAGTTGGTCTGTCAATTCTAAATCAAAAGGAGGGTTTGGGACATCTGTAGACCAAACACAGACACCATAATCAACCATCCATCCTTATAAGGTTCTTCTTTACTTGTGATATTATTCACAGAAGGGACACATTAAAGACACAACACACTGACTGGTCAACAAGCATGCAACTGAAATAAAATGGAAACTGAGGTTGCTGGGAACATACAAGCACACCCAAGACAACCCTTCAATGAGTTCTGCTTGTTTTCTTTTCAAATGAAATTAAATTACTTGTAACTAAAACCAGTGAAGTGGGTGTGGATGGTTTACCAGCATTCCCAGTGTGTGTCTTCTAAATAACATGAGCAAAAGAGGGGAAAAAATTATACAGAAACTTAATTTCCAATAAATAAGAATAGTAAATGCTGAAAAGCAAATACAGGCAAGTACATGTAGATTTTAAAGAAGACTAAAGAAAACTCAAATGTTCTTTCTGAAACATGCAAAGCTAAATTATGGATTTAGGGGCTCCTGAAGAATATTTATATTTTTAAGGGAATTCTGAAATTGATGCTATATAGGTAACCCATGGCATGCATACCTTATGCAGATACTTAGTACAATAGTCAGCCAGGCACAAGGGGAGGTGTGTTTACTCTCAGAGGACACAAGGGTACAGACACATTTGAGATGAAGGTGTCTCACTAGCAGTCTGCCCCTTCTAACGGTGCTTCTGAGATCCAGAGAACTAATGTTCTTCCCTGGGACTTTTCCTGACATCGCTCCTGGGAATAACTGTGGCTCTTAGGAGATCGTAGATCATATAAAAACATTGGTATTTTTTTTTCAGTAAAGCATCCATAAATGTCTACAAAGGACAGGTGCTCTATAGCATAATTAATAATACTATGTAAAATCCAGCAGAGTTTATGTCACAAAATTAATTTATGTATTTATATGCTAAATAAAGATGAGGGTTCTTTAACTGAAAAGATTTCTAGAAATAATTTCTGATTTATTGTCTATACTCCGAAGATTCACACAACCTTAAGTACCCTCCTTTTGGTCTTTAGTTATTTACCTTTTGCTAACACACAATGAGTTGGTTTTCTCTGATACAAAGGTTAAATGTTCTAAACATTCATTGCTTTCCTATGTAAATTTCTTGAAAATGGAGTCCCAAAACATTATCTTTCCCAAAAACAATTAATAGACTGAAATAAAAATCTGATTTGTGGGATATCTGAAATAGATTTTTCATTCTGTAAAATGTAGATTATAGCTTTTGAGAAAACACTATGCTTCTTTACAAGGAAATTATATCAAAGATGGACTTTTATAAAATGAAATGGCTTTACAATAACATGAAGTTCTTTATAAAAGAACAGTAATCTAGCCAATGGAAAGTGCCAGAGTTTTAATGAAGAAATTATGCATAACAGTAAAGGAGAAATCAAATAGAATATTCACAGAGCCCCTTTCCTTAAAGAAACACAATGATATGAAAAGAAAAGCAATTTTTCTGCAAATGTGAAATTGTTTGACAGAAAATAGAGAAAGAAGACTTATTAGTTTACCGTAAATGGGAGCTGGAGTTGGAGTAGGAGCTAGAAAGGACATTAATATAAAGGATTTTAATCACAATTAGTAATGGAAAGATATAAGATAGCACAAGAAGACAAGGATTGAACATGATTAAAGTTATAAAACTAAGCCTTATGCTTAGCTGTGAGATATGGAATTGAAAAACATGCAGTAACAATTTAAGGGGGAAACCTTCCATTTTAAATAAAAGTAGATTATTTTCCCCAATTTTTAAAATACAAATATCACCAATATGCATAACCATCACTTTATTCTTGTACTGCTACAGAGTATATTTACATTGAAATGATCACCTCATGGGTATTTTTCAAAGGAAAAAAAACATGTGAGTATTTAACTCACCTATAAAGTTGTAAAACTAATAAGTAAACAATGATTACAGACAATTTTTCCTTTCTGCCTAAAACAGGGCAGTGAGCAGTGCTGTGTGTATCTCAGTTCTTACCAACAACGCTAAGCACAGCGCTGGCAGAAACGCTGTCCAGAGTTGTGTTGGCCACGCACAGGTAGGTCCCACCATCATCGTCACTTACATCAGTTACCACCAAATGGTCCTTGTCAATAGTGAACCTGTGAATAAAACACATTCAGAGCGACCGGAATGAACATCTAACCACATCTGATGATTGCTTTTTTGCCATGAAACTGACATTGATAACAGGGAAAGATGGTGATGCTCAAACACACCCCTGGGGTTTTGGAACACCACCACCCAGAGGGTGGAGGAGGGGACAAGAGGCAGCTCCAGTTACCTTACCAGAGGGCTTTCCTATGGCTTCTACTGCTAAGACACCTTTGAACACTGTTCATCCAGCTCAATTTCTAACAGAGAGTATATTTTAAAATAATTCAGTACTAATTGTAGAAGTTTGTGTGATTTTTGTCATATACAGAAACTCATAGGAAAAAGTAAATTCAAAGAATAGAATCAGCTTTCTCACTAGAAACAGGAAGATTTAGATCAACAGTCACCATGAAGAGTTTTCTAGAGGTCATAAAAAATTACTGAGTAGGCCAAAAAATCCATGTAAATAGGATTCATACAAGGTTATATCAAGGCTGTATAAATCATTAACTGTCTTCATAGGAGATTTCAAAGCAAAAGCTTTAGCCAACTTAATCTGAAGGTCATCACTCCATATTTTGCTCTCATCTTTAAAACTTAGGTTCCACAAATAAAAATGACCAGTTGAAGCACAGACCAGATGGAAACTCCGGGAACATAGAGAAGACTTCATTGTTCCCTTAGGGGCTATTAACAGCCACAGGGCACCATTTCTGCACTTTGCAAGCAAATCACGAAAATTATTTCCACCAGCATCCAGCATGGCTTTCAAAGGGGGGTGTCACACTCTGACAGCTACAATTCACACCTTCAACTCTGTAGTCGCTCAGTCAAAGTGAGGGCCTCAACATGCTCAAACAAGCAAAGGAGCTGCAACGTGCTCAGGCTCTTTTAAATGTTGTTTTTTAAACTTCCCTCCTCTTTTTTTATTGGCTTTAAGTAAAAGCAGAAGAAAAGTCCCTATCCAAATAAAAACTCCTTATATTTTAATATCCTTTCAAATACAAGGATTCAGGCACATTCTGGTGATTAAAGAGATTATACTTTTCTGCTTATTTGTAAAATGGTAATGGAAACAACTGCTGAGATTTCACTGTCCAAAGCAGAAAACAATGGATGTTGTTTGAAGCCTAAAAGCTTTGTTTCATCCTGAATTACAAGGAGACAACACACAATGATGAACATTCTCAGGGTCTTACATTACATTCTTTAATAATTTGACACCTTTTTAGGGACAAACATTATACAGCAGGGAGACTATGCATATCTATTTTAGAGAAAGGAGGCTTCAGAAACATCATACGATCAACTTTTAATTCGTGGCTGCTTAAAGAGAGAAGCAAGAGAAAGGAAGGAAATCATTTTCAAATACCTTCCATCATTGGGCAGCTCACTATTGTCCTTCAGCCAGATGACAGTAGGAATTAAGGTGTGATCATGTTTCACTTTACATTCAAAGGACACGGTACTCCCTCTTTGCACAACTGCATATTCAGGCTGTTTAATGATCCTGGTTGGATCTGAAATTTCAAGTTATAGTTATCTATTGCCAAAGCTGGAGAATTCACTTCAAGTCACATAATTCTTAAAAAATGTTTGTTTCCTTTGCCTTACCTTTGATTTCTAAGTGGACTTCATTCTTTGCCATTCCGAACTTATTCCTTGCAACACACGTATAAGTTTCTGTACTGTCCTTTTGGGCCACAGGAATTTCCAAAGTTCCATTGTCATGTAAAACATAAATATCTCCAGGAAGAGCACTACCTTTAGCTCCTTTAAACCTTCATTATGGAAATAACCACAATGAGAAATAAAACATACTATAATTTGAAGTCAGACATAAAATGACACGTTTAAAGTCAGCATACCAGGATCTGAATTATAGTATCAAGTTCAAAGGTGTTTGGAATCTGGGCAGTACGTTGCATGCTTTTAAGTCAGCCAGGTCTATGTAAACATGGGAGTAAAACTGGAGAATTCAATGACCACTGTTCCATAAACAATAAGGGTGACAATACAAAATACGACTTAAAGTGTAATTTTCATTATGAGAGATTCATAATTTTATAAACACGTTATTATGTACTCTCTCTAAATAAGTGATAAATTGGGCAAAAACGAAGATTGCTCTTTCTGACATTTTCTCCCTATTGTGATATATTTGTAACTCCATCTGCAGGACACAATTTTAAAGAGATTTTGATTTCAAAGTCGCAAGGGTTGTACATTTTAAAGTATGACTAGAAAAATAGGAAAAAATGTATGTATGTAAGTCACGTGTACCTTCAGCTTCCTGGTTAGTGTCAGACAGAAGTAAGGATGGATGAAAGGGCCAAATCAACTGGGAGTAGGTGCTAACTTGCCACCTTCACTAGGAAATCATCTGCACAAACACTCAAGCTTCTCTGAGGGTGAAGTGCGGACATGGGAAGATATTCTTTAACCCTATACCTGGCTTTCATCTCTCATTGTAGGCAGAGCACAGAACAATGTCTGCCACCAGAGAGAGGACCAATAGCTGAATGTTCCAGTTTTCTTTCACTCATTCTTTCTGAGCTGTTGCTTATGCTAGCCTTGTTTCTTCCAGTTCATGTTAAAGGAAGCAAGTTAGGAGGGTGAACAGAGCTTGTATCAGGAGTATTACATGAAAGAGGACGGTCTAGAGTGGGGAGCGAAAGAACACATGAGAGCTTGGCTGGATCCAAGGCAGGAAATTCAGGTGGGAGAGGAACTAAAGATAAACACTGGTGATAATACCAATTCTGATGGAGCTTATAGAATTTCTCCCCCACCCCAAACAATATTTTATAATCAAGAAATGTCCCCTTATCAGTCCCTCCAGCCACCATTCATGAAGTCCCAGGCAATATCCATGGCATTATTAAGTACAGCAACTTCAATTTTTTCCAAAACGTATACATATACCTCTGTGGTTGATGAACTGTGCCGCTAAATAGATTATACCTGTGTATGTATTTATCGCAGAGCAAGCAGTTAACAAATATTTGTGAATAAACTTAATACTTAATAAAATGATGGATTCTGCACTGCCTTTCCCCTATCTGTTCTCTGATTAACCCAACGTATTGAGAAATATGAAGGCTTTAGCAAATGTAAATATTAAAAAGAGGTAGAACCAATACTTACCACTCAATGGTAGGTAGAGGAGACCCAAAGAAGGCACAATCTAGTAAAGCAGGCCTGTTTGCAATGACCTGATAGAGTGTGTTTGCAGATGTAAGGATTCGTGGTGGCTCAGCTAAAAACGTTATAAAAGGTAAAGTAAATATAAAATAAAATAAACATTTAGACCCGCCATGGATTTAACAGCATTTTCTTTTAAGGCCATTAGAGTTCATGCTAAAGCATAGGAAATACTCTTTTGCCCTCATGTTTTCTACAAGGTAGGTCATTACCAGTTACTCAAAGAGGAAAACTGAAAGTGTTTTCCCTTTGCCTCATGCCCCACATATTATTCAGGCACAGTATTTTAATAATTGACTTATTTATCTATATCTCCTAATATACTGTGAGCTACTTGAGGGCAGAGAGTGAGACTTCTGTTTTCTCCCAAGAAAGAAGCACAGTGTCTGACATAAATATCATGGGTAAGTACATTTTTGTTGATGACTGGCTCATCATAACCCTAGAGTTATAGTGGGGGTGGGTGGGTGGATGGAAATCAAGACAGCACAAAAAAAGCAGAGTGCTGATGATTATAAAACAGAACCAGCCCTGACCAGGAG
This sequence comes from Noctilio leporinus, assembly GCA_004026585.1. NCBI lineage: Eukaryota > Metazoa > Chordata > Mammalia > Chiroptera > Noctilionidae > Noctilio > Noctilio leporinus. The sequence continues at coordinate 282,250 of PVIW01000505.1, forward strand.
GCTCAATTTGTCGGGGGCATTGCCCATATATCCCCGGTTGTGATGCTTACAATAGACAACCAATCAATGTTTCTCACACCAATGCCTCCCTCTCCCTCTTCCTCTCTCCCTTTGTTTCTCTGTCTTTGGGATCAGTGAACATATCCTCGGGTGAGGATTTAAAAAAAGGACCAGAAATCAAAAGTGCTTCTTAAACATCCACCAATATCTTAACTGCTCAGCTCTTCATTTGATTTACTGACCTTCATTTCAAGCACAAAGGAAAAATGCCACGTGTTGGTTTGCTTCCTAAGTTTGATTTTGTTTGAGAGGTAGCCTATTGCACTGAAAGAATTGAACTATATTTCCCTGACACTATGAAAACAATTCTCACATAAAATTTTAACATATTTGATGTTTTAGTAGTTTTGTCCATTAGGAAGAATACAGTGTTCCCATTAACCAACCATTTTTAGAATATGCTTGAATATGTCATAGTTTTCTAAATGGTATCATGAATTATAATTCACATCTGTGACTTGAAGGCCAAATATATGATCAATGATTTATTTTCAAAAACTCAAAATCATGAAACTGCTATTGAAGGATGGAATAGCAATAATATTCCATTACTAATGACAGATAAATGCTATTTTCCTATTGAGCGGTTTGATGTTTGGCGTAACGATCTGTGAACAGAGCAGCCTATTTGATTATATATACAATGAGAATATCTCACAACAAATACTGTGTTATGAAATGAACATTAAGGGTTATTGTAATAACCCTTTAGAGCAAGGTTTGTATTGTATTCATCTTTCTAGGTCCCTTTTTTCCCGTCTTAATTTCAGGTTCCTTTCCAGGTCCTTTATCACTCTAGTACTAAGCATTTCACATAGTAGATGCTCCGTGCATTTTTGCTGAATGAAGGGAAAACAACAGAAGTCATTAATTTAATTTGCCATGCCTTTAATAAAGAAAAAGCTTACCTAGCACATTGACAAAGGCGTTTGCCAGTAAATATCCATATTCATTAGAAGTGTTGCACTGATATACTGCACTGGACATTTCTTGAACATTTGAAAACATAATGGTATCACCATCGATTTTTCTGCTGGGGTCATTAGAGGCAACTGTTTGGGTGTAAAAATAAAAAGTATATATTTATTCCTATTTGTGTAGAAGTTGGAAAGCTTGAGTCTACATGAAAGTGAGCAGAACAGAAATACAGGGTGATTTAGGTATTTGTCCAGTGAGAAGGCCAAGGCCATGGATCTAGGCAGAAACCATAATTTTTCTGCTTAAATTCCTTTCAGAATTTAGTTATCACTTAGCATGTGTGTATGCTCAATATTCATTTAGTTTTGCATGGATGTATGCTCAATATTCATTTAGTTTTAAGGGGATTGATTCTGTAAGACTGAATATTATTCCGAGAGATGCAGGAACAGAAGAGCACAAATTAGGTGAAAACAACAATACAAATTTATGAAAACATTACCTTATTCACAAAGAAACCATGGTTATTTATGAGAAGTTAATAATAAGAGGAGAAAAAAAAAAATAATAAGAGGAGATAGCAAAACTAGTCAAAAAATATAGAAACTCTCTAGCTAATATTTTTTTTTAACCTTAATCTGTACTTTAAGAGCCTCTTATTGAAATAACTGGATAAATAAATACGTAAGTAAGTAAATAAATAATAATAAAATGTGAAGAATTTATTTTCTGCTTTGGAAAGTCCTGAAGCTGGGCCAGAAATAAATTGTGTAAGATTTCTCTGAAACCTAGTATTCTCAGCTAAATGTCTCAAGCACTTCTAAAAATGTTAATTCCCGGGTTGACTCCTACCGAAGCAGGATGAAAGTGGTTGGGTAACATAATATGTGAGAATTATGTCCAGGGCATGCCCAACAATTAGAAAGTGCTGAGCTACTGGAGATAAATTCCTTTCTGTAAATGCCAAACCTTAGGCTGGGACCTTACATTGCTTTAAAAGTATTAAAAGGTATGATAGGTATCTGCCTCAGCATGCTGATCAAAATCAAAACTAAATAACAACAGCCTTTCTCTTAAACTGCCCTTGCAACTTGAACCACTTAAGTAGAATTTACTTTCATTCTACAAAGCACTTTTTTCTTTGATGACAGGATAAGCATGTGCATCTAAGGCATGATTATTACTGCATTTAGAATCTTTGCCAGTTTAAAGTCTCAAAAATTTGTGACTTACCAACTCACTCTAATAAAAATAAGCCCAAACATAGTTATTAATCATTCTTTTACTCCACATATTCAAACTATTGTGTTCATACTTTCTGTATTAGTTTTCTATCACTGCTATAGCAAGTTACTACAAACCTACCTAGTGGCTTAAAACCATACACATTTACTATCACACAGATTTGTATACAGTTGTTCAACAATCGAATCACAAACAACAGTTAATTTATGAAATTCTTAGATCATCTGATTAGTTCATCTAGTGTCCAGTTGTGCCACAATACCTGAGTTAGCATCTTAGCTTGTACCTGCTGTTTAAGACACTGGTATTTTTGGAATTGCCTTAGGAAACAAGTTCTTCTAACAGATACAAGTTCTAATTCCTTGGAATAGGTATAGATTTCATCACTAAACTACAGTAGAAGACAGACATGTCACACTGACCTAGGAAGTGAGCCACAGCTTTGGCTAGGTAGCCAGGTACCCTGAGGATGCAGCAGACCTCAGGACAGCCAGGTTCCTTGGTTCAGATCCCAGGTCTAGCATCACCAGTATCTTTCGGCCTCAAACACTCAGTGATGTCCATCTACTGCCTCAATAAGGCATGCCGGAGGACAGCAGCATTTCTGAGTCTCTTTTAGGTCAATTATTCTTAGTATTTTTTTGGAGCCAGCACTCAACTGTTGGGACTCCTCAAGGGACTCTCTGTGTCCCCATATATCCATTTGGACTGCCCCTCTGTGGTCATTCTTGGCAGCAGGGGGCCAGTGATGAGTGATGGGCATTTTAGACAGTGATGAGGCCTGGGGAGAGCTCTGGCTGAACCTATCTGGATGGATGGTAGACTGAGTGAAAAGAGCTCCTCTAATTCCTTGAGTATAGTGAGCACTTAGGAATTATACCACCCTGTGTTATTTAGTGGTATACACACAGTTTTTCAGAATTAATAAGAAGCAGGTGAAATAAGGAGATGCAAAGTTATTGCCACTTTATCATGTGCACCCTGTACTTTCTTTCATCCTTAATGTCCTGACATGAGTAGGCAAACTCTAAATACTTCCAACATTCATATGAGAATAATAATTAGTGCCATCTTACACATATAGTGTACTATTAATTTTTAAAATATTTTATATCTATTGCATAATTTTGGTTTAAGAAGAACTTTGTGAGCCAGATAACTAGATAGAATATGCATTTTGGAGATGAGAAATGCAAGACTGGAGCACTTAATAGTTTGTTTAACATGAAATTAATGCTCAGGTTTTGTGAGTTAATCTGCTTCATAAACATCTCCAAAAATCTGAACATTTGGGAATAAGGCAGAACAAGTCTCTAGGTGAAGAGATACATTTTCTTCTTCAATTAGATATTTCATCCACTATAAGGGGAAGCAAACTGAGTCCTTTGCTTTTGAGAAAAGAAAGAAAGAAGATGCCTTGGTGGAATCTTGGGAATATCTTGGTCCATTCCTCCATTCCTCTGGCTCCTTAGCGTGTGTTTTCAGTTTTAAATCTCTCCCTGTAATGTTAGCAATATATGTAATTATGGCTGGAGGAGGTCTTCTGTGCATTCTCATTTTCTTCATTGCTTTTAACATAATAATGGTGTGATTTTATTTAGACCCCATATGGATAAATCTGGGATCTACCATAATTCACATGGAACACAGTTACAGAACTACAAGCATTAGGCTCTCTGGATGCCTCCTAGGACAGGGACAGGAACTATGGTGCACATGGCCTTGACCTTGGATGTTTTCTTTCTGGTCCCAGGTTCTATTTCCACATTATCCCAAACACTGCAGGTTACGGTGTAAAATCAAGATGCTTTCTGCTGCTGCACTCTTTTTCCTGACTTCTGTAGGTTGTTTAAAAAAATATTTTTGGAGATCTAATCAAGATGATGGCGTAGGCAGATACGGCTCACCTCTTCACACAACCACATCAAAATTACAAGTAAAAAATAGAACTACCATCAGCCAGAATTATCACAAATCTGAGTTGGAGGGAGTCTGACAACTACAGAATTAAAAAAAACACACACACAACCATTGAGAGGAGCAGGAAGGGTGCAGATGTGGAACGGGTTGATCTCTCATCCACAAGTGGTGGATAAAAATTCAGGAGGAATATCTTGGGAGCAAGGAGTCCTAGCCCCACACATGCCTTCCGCCCAGGGTTGTAGTGCCAGGAAGATAAAAGTCCCCACCATTTCTGGCTGCAAAAACAAGCAGGGGTTGAGTCAGTGAAAGAAACTTCTGGCAAAGCAGTTCTTAAAGAACCCACATATGGACTCACCTACACAGACTCACTCCCTCTGAGCTCCAGCGTCAGGGAAGCAGCTTGAAAGGCACCAATGGCAGACAGGGAGACCCTGATGTGTCTGGCATCAAGGCAAGCAGAGGCCATTGCCTCTCTTCTAAATCCTCCATCCATAGAGCTGGCAAGAGGGTACCATACCTAAGACTCCATCAGCCTGGCTAACACTGATCTGCCTTGGAGATTCCAGAGACTCTGACTTACCTTACTTACCAGCCCACCCAAGCTGCTTTTCCCTATGAATGGCTGATCTTGGCTCACGCTTCTCAACTTCCAGAATCCTATCAAACAAGCAATAGCTGGCCACAGTAGCAAGTCCCAGGCCTGGCAGCAGCAGCAGCAGCCAGCCTAGTTTCACAGCTTAGTGTCACCTGAGAATCTTCAAACCCAGCACAAGTAGCTGTCATCTCTGATTGCTTTATAGCTCAGGCAGGTGGCCCTGGGCCAAACACAGGTAGAGGTTGACCTTGGCCTGCACCACCTGGGAAAGCCCAGGGCCAGTGCACCCAGTGGACAGCTAAAGACCATGCTGGAGCACAACCACCCTGCCCCTGCACAGCTGATCATCCACAGAGGGTGGAGGTTGATGGTCAGTGGTCACAGCCAGTCCCTATATTTGACTGGCCAGGGTAAATCCCTCCCATTGATCTGCCACAGCAACCAAAGTTCAACTACAAAAGGAGGTATACTCAGCCCACATGAAGGGTGCACCTCAAGTACCCAGCTTGGGTGACAGGGGAAGTTGTGCCACAGGACACTACAGGACACCTACTACATTAGGCCATGCTACTAAGACACAAAGCCAAAGCAACTCTACCTAATACACAGAAACAAACACAGGGACGCTGCCAAACTGAGGAAACAAAGAAAAATGCCCCCAAATGAAAGAACAGAACAAAACCCCAGGAAAAGAACTAATGAAGCAGAGATAGCCAGCCTATCAGATGTAGAGTTCAAAATACTGGCAATCAATATGCTCAGAGAAATGATTGAGTATGGCCAAAAAAGAAAGGAAGAAGTGAAGTTTATACAAAGTGAAATAATTGAAGAAAAATATACAGGGAACCAACAGTGATGGGAAGGAAGCTGGGATTCAAATCAACTATTTTGAACAAAAGGAAGAAATAAACATTCACCCTGAACAGAAAGAAAAAACAAAAATTGAAAAAAGTGAGCACTTCTGGGACAACTTTAAACATACCAACATCCAAATCATAGGGATGCCAGAAGGACAAGAGGAAGAGCAAGGAACTGAAAACTTATTTGAAAAAATAATGAAAGAAAACTTCCCTAATTTGGTGAAGGAAATAGACATACAAGTCCAAGCAGCACAGAGTCCCAAACAAGTTGGACACAAAGAAGACTATGTCAAGACACATCATAATTAAAACCAAAGGTTAAAGATAAAAAGGGAATCTTAAAAGCAGCAAGAGAAAAGCAGAGAGTTACCTGTACAAAAAAGTCCTTGTAAGACTATCAGATGATTTCTCAAAGGAAATTTTTCAGGCAAGAAGGAAGTGGCAAGTTTTCAAAATGTAGAAAGGCAAGGACCTAAGACCAAGATTACTCTATCCAGCAAAGCTATCATTTAGAATGGAAGGGCAGATAAAGTGCTTCCCAGACAAAGTAAAGCTAAAGGAATTCATCATCACCAAGCCATTATTACATGAAATGTTAAAGGAACTTATTTAATAAAAATAAGAAAATCAAAACTGTGAACATTAAAACAATAACAAACTCACAACTATTCAACAACTGAATCTAAAAAATAAAAACAAAAACAAAGCAAACAATCAGGGCAGGAATAGAATCATAGGTATAAGCATCATTTGGAGGGTTATCAGCTGGGAGGGCAAAGGGGGAGAAAGGGCAAAATGATGCAGGGATTAAGGAACATAATTGGTAGGAACGAAATACTAGACTGGGGGATGTTAAGAATAGTGTAGGAACAAGCAAACAGAACCAAGTATATGAATACAAGGAATAGGCCTTCAGTGGTCAGGGGAACGGGGTAGGGGGGAGGGGGAGGTAGAGGCAAAGAAGGGGAGCAGCTTAGACAAGAACCTAGTATAAAGGAACCATGGACATGGACAGCAGGTGGGATTGACTTTGGGGTGGGTGGGTGGGGGGACAGAGGGGAGCAAAAAGGGGATGGATGTAATACAACAATAAAATTAAAAAAAAAAAGAAAAAAAAAGAATAGTGTAGGAAAGGATGAAGATGAAGTACTTATTTGTGTGACAGGACACATGGATATGAACAAAGGGGGGGGTGGGATTGTTGGAGGGAAGGGATGTACCGGGTGAAGGGAACTAAGGGAAAAAAACTGGGACAACTGTAGCAGCATAATCAATAAAATATACTTAAAAATAAAATAGCCTGCTTGGATCCTTGGACATAAAAAATATATTTTTGATAGTTTTGGGCAAATTCCATATTTCATAATCTATTTTTTGCTTCATGGAAAGATTAAAGTAACCTGGAGAGTCCTAAGGGGGCAGGGCTTTGGAAGACATTGAGATAAGAGCTCAGTTATTGAGTTTATTCTTTCAGTTTTTGTAAAACAGATTCCAGGTCTGAAAAGCACAGTCAAAAATCAGTAACCTATTTTGTTTAAAAAAAATTCCTCTCTCCTTGATCCTGCCTCTCCTTTTATACTTTTATAATATTTACGTGCACTTAGCAGCTTAGGCCTACAGAGGTCAGAGAAGTGTCCCTGTCCTCTGGTGACTGACTGCCTGCAAGCCAGGTGTGGAGAGGCAGCATATCTAGGAGTATGGTCCCCTGACAGTGTCTCTGTGGGGATGCTACACAGCTCCCTGCATGACAAGGTTGTAAAGGCACAGCTGTTGCCAGCCTCTCACAGTCAGCAGCTGCTCTACCCAAGGTGTCTGCAGCTTCTTTCGTGAGAGGTGTGTCAGCATTCAGCTTGTGCTCCCAGCTAACTTCTGGGCCCCAGTCTAGGCCTCCCTGAAGGTTCGGAATGCTTACCATAACAACTCCGTGCCACCATGAGTTGCTGCAGACTTTGCTTTCTCCTGCCTACCCCTGCTTCTCTGCCGTCCTTCCTTTGAGACCCATCATTGCTGGATGCAGCAAAACTGCAGGTGAGGAACAAGCCCCAGTGCCCTGTTCCCAGACCTCAAAGGCAATTCTGTTTAGGGTCTTTTAAATTTATAGGGATACTATCAAGCAGGGTAGAGAGACATGCACCCAGGGAGGGCCCTTGTCTGTTTGTCCTCTTGCTTGTCCACCAGGGTGACTGCTCTCCTGTACACCAGAGGTTGAGGGACTCTGGATCTATAGGTACTATTAGAATCCTGATCCTATTTTTGTTCAACGTCCTGCTTTCCTTCTGGTGGTGGCTTAAATACCTTTGAAATGGAAGGAATGAATTAATATGGAACCTGATTTGAGAGACTTTTGTTCTTTCTGTCATGGACCTAATCAGATGATTTGGGGTTTTAGTAGACAGAAGGGTCTACCTTGTCTCCTGGGACCACTGTCCTGTGCCAACACCTTGCCCCTCAAAGCAGGCTTTTCATAGTTGATCCTCCCTAAAAATATTTCATTTAAAGAGGAATGTCTATGAGTGCATTTCAAAGCTCTTAATACAACTGCCTATGCTGGGCTTGGAAGGGCAATAAACCAAAGGAATCAGGAGAAAAGATCAGCTTCATTATTTAATCTCCCCTTATTTTTGTGTCACTAACCCATTTCTGTTTCAACTTCTTTGCTTATGATTGCATTCTGGCTGCCAAGCTCAAGGATTTAATCATTTTTAACATTCCCCAGCTCCCTGGTTTTCTTGATGAATGGCTAGAAGGATGACCCTGTCCACGGAGTTCCAATGAAGCCAGGTCTCAGGTGCACATTTAATGTTCCGTAAATGGGCACAGGCCTCTGAGCTGTAAAATATGGTGTCCAAGTGCTGAGCATGCTCCATCCTTTATAAGGATGCATTTATAAGGATTGCCATGCATTCCTAAAAAAATCAGAAAATGTACCATAAAACTTGTTTTAGTTCTGGGCTTTCCTTCACTTTTTCTCTCAGTTTTCATTTGTATGTCTGAGAGTGGTACCAGCTTCCCAATGCACAACCACCCTCCTCAGTTCTTGATTCTGATTCTGAATTGGTAGTGGAAATATTCAAGCCTCCACTTGCTGGGGTTTGGAGTCTGTTTTCTTGTAGGAGCACATTTCCTCTTACAGTAAACACAGGCTGTCTGTTTCTGGGTACAGCCACACACTACTTAATGATGGGGGTCATCTTGAGAAATGAGTCATTAGGCAATTTGGTCACTGTGCGAACATCATACAGTGTATTTACACAAACCTAGGTAGTGTAGACTACTACACACCCAGGCTAAATGGTATACCAATGTTGTACATGCCTTCTGTCATTGACTGAAAGAAAAGTCCTGATGTGACTCATGGCTATATCTGATAACTTCTGTGTGACACAAACAAACTCCTAAAAAATACTCATGGAACAGGGTGCTCTTAGGCCTATAAATGTAAGACCTTGATGGTGAGGAAAAGTAAGACCTTGATGGTGAGGAAAACAGACTTGTGCCGTTTAAAATGTGCCAGCAGTTTTCAGATTCATTTTAGGGTAAAGACTATTTCAGGTAAGCCTTAATGGATCTTTTGGTTATGGAAACATAGAACCAATTTTTGATTCTGTCTTAGGTAATGAGGATCCAAGCTGCTCTACATCATAAGCCTACAATGTTGTCTTTATCACAAGTAAAGATTATCTTGGCATATTATTATGCCATTGAATGAAAGGATGAATCCAAGGCTTTCTCTTTTTCTGGGTCTAAGGGAAGGTCTGCACTCCAAGAAGGGGGAAATGTTTCAAGAGTCTCTCTTGGCAGCAACTGGAAGTGGGTTGAGATGGAGAAAGGAGGCCCCATGGGCTCTCTGCGGGTGACTGTGGCTTTCGAATCCAGGGCCAGAGAGGGATAATATTGTTTTCCATTTTCTTTTCTTTTGCTATAAATCCCTTCTATTACCCTCAAGCCTTTCACCACATTTTGTAAAACTGGTCTTTGTTATGATTTAAGAAATCAATGGAAGGGCCTATGGCCACACTTCAAGGACTGCTGTGGACAACAGAATGTCAGCCTGGAGAAGCTGGCTGAGAAAATTACCAGGAGGGGTCCAGGGAAGGTGACAGAAGAGGTGACCCTCAGCAGCCAGGACTCAGGGAAACTGGTCAAAGAATGGGGTGAGATGACCTGTTCTTCTCTGGGTATTCAATGGGATAGTGAACTCCAAAGCTTTGAGAACTAGGAAACATCTGGGCTATATTTAGGAATAAAAACTCTTTAAATTAAGACATCTGTGTTTCTTAGTTTTATATCACTGGCTCTGTTCCTAGCCTCCCCATCCACCCCTTATGGTTCTTATGATGTTTCCACAAACCATTTCATATTTTGAACAAAGAAGGTAATCTGAACTTCTCAGTGCTGTTCATTTTCTGACCTTGCCATCTTTCCTATGATGTATGTTAAAATCAAACAAACAAACAAACAAAACAAATACCCCCAAGTTCCAATCAATATGTACTATTACAGTACATAATATTGAGTCATAATAAACATCTAAAGGAAGTAAGATAAAAATATTAAGGCAATTTGGTGCCTGTTTAATTTATACATGGCTTCCTTCCTTAACCCAAGTTATCTTTTTATCACTATTTGTTCACTGTTGAAGTGTAGTTATGCTCTGAAAATATATCACAACAGGGGACAGTTAAGGAAACTTACTTTCTATTGGGACTCCATTTGATAACCAGCTAATTCTGGGTTTAGGGTTGCCGTTAGCTCTGCAGATTAGGGCCCCATTCTCTCCTGGGGACAGCACAAGATTTTGAGGTGCCATGATCCAGTATGGTGCCGCTTTATTGAGAAAACAAAACAATAGGAGCATTTAAATCAAGTAGATATTCTAGCAAATTTGGTATATTAAACTACTTATTTTAATAAAAAGTAATTTGCTAAACATGTCAGTTTTATTTTTAGAGTAAGTAGATTTATAAGTGGTGCTTCAAACAATACGTCAAATTTTCACAAGAATGTTTAAAGAGATTTATTGACATCTATGTATTATTTCTAGACCTTTTTGATATAATTATCATCATATGTCTTACATTAGTCATACATTAAACAGGCAACAGACTTATCTAAGGGTAAGCAGTTTACAGGCATAGATAGAACTAAAAATGCAAATTGAAATTCTGAGCCCCACAGAATATATGTAATTATAAAATTAGGAAGCAATTTTTTAAAGTTTGAAAAGTTGCAAACTTAATAGTGTTCCCACAAGCCTTTCACCCAGCCTTCTATAATGTTAACATTTCTATAAACATTATACAGCTATCAAAACAAGAAATTAACATTGGTATAACACCATTACTAAACTACACTATTAGAATCTCCTCAGCGTTTCCCATTGTCTTATTTCTGTCCTGGCCTTGTCCTGGACACCGCTTTGCATTAACTTGTCACACCTCCTCACTTAGCTTCCTCCAATTTGAGAGTTTCTTGGTCTTCTGTGTCTTTCATGACTTTTAGACTTTTAAAGAGCGCTGATCACTTGTTTTGTAGAATGTCTTTGAACTTGGATTTATCTGTTTTCTCATGGTTAGACTGAGGTTTTGGGTGAGGACATATCAACATGACTTATTGCTCGGTGTGTTCATCTTGATCACTTAGTTAATGTGATGTTTGCCAGGTTTCTCCACTGTAATGTTACTATTTTTCTGCCTCCCATATTCTATTTGCTAGTTTGTCACTAAGTTCAGCCCATATTCAAGGATAGGGAAATTAAGATTTATTTCCATAAGAGAGAAATAGTAAAGAATGCATAGACATGTGTTAAAACTGCCTCAGTAATCAGAAAGAAAAATCTTATTTTTGCCAGGGAAACGAGGTGATAAATACTTTGAGGCTATGAAAATATCCTATTTCCCCTGAAGGTTTCATCCATTTTCATCCACTAATTTTAGCATTCATCGCTGGCTCTTGCCTGCAGTAGTTAGAACTGTGGGATTCTAATGGTGATTTTCCATTTCCTTCCTTCTTTCTACATTTATTAATTGGAATTCTTTTTAAGGAAGATTTGAGGGAGATGCTTTTTAACCTGATTTAGGTACACTATAAACATAAATAACAATGAAGAGATTCAAGGAAGCATGAATGTTGATATAAATTTACATTTATTATTACTGATGAATATAATGAAAGGTATGCTAATCGAAGACTAAGAGCCTCTCATGAATACAAGAGTAATGCATTATAAACAATGATATATACCTTTAACTGTGACAGAAATGGTATGATGGATGGCTCCTAACGCATTTTTTGCTATACACTGGTAATTTCCAGAGTCTGCTTCTGAAATCTGAACGATCTGTAGTGTTTTCTGAAAGTTCTTATAAAATGTCCGGTTAATGGGTAGTGTTCCATCTTCTTTTATCCAGTAAATAAGTGGTGTAGGCCTGATAAGATAAATAAATAAATGATGATGATACAAAGAAAGAAGCTGACCTGACTACTTTTAAGGATGAACTTTCATGCGAGTTTGTAACAAATTCTTCACATACTTATAAAGCTAATGAGAAATATAGTGATACTTTAGCACCACAAATCTTATATCTAGAGCTATAAGCCACCATTTTCACATAAGCAGAACTGTACTACTTTATGGCACACCATAGACTTTGAGTTCATCAACGCAGTGAGAATGCCAGCATGAGTTACTTTACTGAAAGGGCCTAAATATTCTCTTCTAAGTTCTGATCTATGAGGCACTTTCGGAAAATTTTATATGAAAGGGCTATGCCAATCAAAAGAATTACCATGAAATTAATGATGTGGAGTTAAAATATTTTATCAGCTCAAGAGAGATGCACAAAGAGATGATACATGTATTTGTGCCCAGGAACTTTTCTACACATTTTCATATCAAAGGGAAGAACATTTTTATTTAATAGCAAGCTATTTGGTAATGTAAATGAAGTAATTAGAGAAATAGTGCTATTTTCTTAATTTCATTATTATATTTTAAAGTATTAAACCCATTGATAAAAATAGATTAAAGTCATATATTATTCATGCCATGTCTTATGATATTTTTCATTAAATTGTGAGATACAGAGACAAGATGAAAAGCCAGAACAGAGATTTGAAGTTAAAGATCTATTTCAAAGGCCCAGACCTGTTCCTAAATTGTTCTCTGACCTTGGACCCCTGACCTTCTTTGGGCTTCAGTTTCCTTAGCTGTCTTATTAGAGATAAGATCAAGTGGCTTTACAAAGTTTTCATGCGGCTAAAATAAAAGTCTGTTTGACACAAACATTTACTAAGCACCAAATAGAGACCAAGCACTGAGTTGTGTATTAGGAAGATAAAGAAGAAGAAGGAAAAAACAACAAACAAAAAAAAAATGATCCAGGCCTTTAAGATCACAAGATTTATCATTAGAAATGTAAGTGAGATTAATTGATTTTTAGAATTTATTTTGGCTTATTTGGTTGAAAAATAATTGAACATGCATAGTCAATAAAATGGCTTCTAAAATAAAACATGCTATGAATATAAAAAGCAGAAAATGTAAAATCATTTTGAAAAGTTGAAGATACTATAAACATCTGGAATCTGATAGTATATTATGATGTTTCCTTATCGTCAGATTAATCTGCTTCTCCTACAATCTAGAGGTAAGAAGGTGATGTGGATAGAAGAATGAAATCATAGCTTAACTAAATCATAAACCATTCCAGAAGTCTACTATTCCACTGCGCAGCTCTTAGGAATTAGAAATATTTTGATTCCATGAGTCTTATGCTCATTGATTTGTAAATGATAGAGCTCCCATCTTAGTTTTATAACATTCCAAGCTTTTAAAATATGTTGGAAGTTTGGTGCAATTTTCAAATACTGACCATATTTTAGGGTTTTTTTTTTGTTGTTGTTGTTTGTTTTTAAATGTATCATTTGTGAGAAGATGAATCACTAAATTGTGACAATGAGTGCCTCTATTCCCGAAGGGTTGAAGGTTATAGATTAAACCACTTAACACAATAATGATGATATTTTCTGTTTTTTAAAAATTCTAGTGGTAAAGATATATACTTTAAATGAGGTTTTGCTGGTGTTCCGCTACCTGAGAGCGTAATTTCCTGACATGGCCAGAAAAGGCTTCCATGTGTCTCCTGCAGTGAAATTGTTCCTGAAGGCCGATTCTGAGAAGGAATGTGAGGCTGCTGAGTTCCCAGGTCAAGGACAGCACAGATCACAACATGTGATCACAACATGCTTCTGAGAGTCTAGTCAATGTCTTCAGCATATGTACCTATATCAATAGCACTTGCTCTGTGCCAGGGGTTAAGAGGGGACTAGGTGGAAGCTTGCCTCTACTGTGTACTTAATGTAATAGTGGTTTTTGTATCTGAGTGAGGCAACTCCTACCAAGGGTATATGGGTTCTAGGGGTGGCACCAAATTTGAGGTGTGCACAGATGAGACATTTGCAAAAAATATGGGCTTGTGACTTGCTAGTAGGAAGTAGTGGGAGGAATAGGTCCAAGCTAGGCCCTAAGAGGCTGTGAGTACTTCTTTTGTTAGGAGAATTAGCCTGGGCTGGACTGCTAGGGGGATGTGAGAAACTCAAAACCAAGAGCTCAGCTACCAGACCCTCAGAATAGTGAACCCATAGCTGAGCCACCTAGCAGACTCATGAGCTGGATGTAACCCATTCTAGCACAAGTTCCCTAAAGACCTTTGGAAAAAAGGTCAATGACAAATAGCTATTGTTTTAAAGTCACTAAGTTTTGAGGTGGTTTGTTACACACAGTAGCAAAATAATATACCCTTATTATAATTATAGCAATCATAAGATGATTACTGGTACTTATTTCAGGAGAAACTATTACATTAAAATATTTTAATAATATGAGATTCATATGGCCTGTTTTGGAAATAATTATCAGATTTTTCCTGATGCTTGATGGAATTAGTATAAGACAATGACTCCTTCTATGATATTAATACTTCTCTACCAATCTATTATGTTTTTATAAGAAATGTACACCAAGACAGAAATTATTAACTCACAGTCCTTCTGCAATGCACTCTAGTGAAAGAACATTTCCTCTTAATTCCTCTTTGTTACTTGCATTGCCTTCTGGAGTTAAAAATGTTGGTGGCCTCTCTCTATTTGATTTAGCTGAAAATAAAAAAATCAATATGCATTGAAAGTTATGAGTATGTATTTCTAGAAACGCAGTTTACTGCCTAAAAATTCTAATCCCTTTTCAAAACTATTTAACATTGTAAAAATTGTTAAACTACACATGCACACCCTCTGCCTTACAAAAATAGCTGTTGGTCACTCAGTCAGGAGTAGAAATCATTTTTGGTTGCATAAGGACTAGTAATAGTAAGAACTAATCTCTTTTTGTATGTTTTCTTATTGGGGTTATATTTTTATGAATTTTTTTGAAAATTTCAAAATGTACACAGAAAGGGAAATTATATTCTCAAAGTATATATCATTTAAAATTAGGCCTGAGGTCAAAGCAAAATTGACTATGTCCTGTCTGGGAGATGTTATATTTTTCTGAAAGGCATGACTACGGAAGGGCTATTTTGGTTTACACTAGGAACTACATCATACTTAATGTCATTGCTTAATCATGGAGATAAATCTGCAGTAGGTGTTTAACATATCAAACCCCTAAACTGCAAAGTTTATGGAAACAAAATTAGAAAGTTACTGACAAGAGGTCTCACAAATTTTGTTATAAATTAAGAATAAGAGTGGAGTTAATGAAATAGAAATTGGTTTCCTCAATGAAAATAGAAAGAGTGCTCAAGTCAGAGATCTCAGGGTGACTTATGCAAGAAGATGTTGCCTAACTTATGTTCTGATGAACTCTCAGAAAAACTTAAAGTAAAAATCAACATATTCAGATTCTACAGCTCTTTACATCTTTCAAAACTTTAATGTATTAACTATTTGATGCTCACAAAAAATGAATAAAGGATAATATACAAATTATTCTTATTTCTCAGAAGAAGAAAAATTGAATACTAAAAAAGATATTACTTGAGGGAAATTACAATTTTCCTATGACTTTTAGAGATAGTAGAGGAAATCTTACCCTTCTGAAATCCCTTTGGGGAATGGTTTTGAAGCCTGCATCTTTCAGGAGTATATTAAAATAAAATAAGGAGTTATGATATGTCTCCTCTGGTCATTGATCAAACCTTAATGTTTTTTACTTCACATTTCAAATTTAAGAAATTAATATAGCAGAAATTCTGCCTTATAGATCATTAAGTAGACCCCATATCCAGAACCTATAATTTTCATTAATCCACTCTGTACCTGAGATCCATATTTCCCTTAAGGAAATCAAATTCTTTTCTTTTTGAAAGAATGAAGCTAAATGTTTTATTTTTAGAAACATTATTTCCACTGTATAGTGACTGGGTTTTAGACAAAACTAAGAGAATACTACTGCTAATGTTATGATATTGATAATGTCATGTAAAAACAGATGGGAACTATGATGACCTACTATCAAAATCCACTTAATGTTAGTTGTTAAAGGTTACTAAGACTTTGAAGAGTTAGTATTCAAGCAGATTAATGCACCCTGCCTATTCTTATTTAGTTCATGAGGAAAATTTATGAACATGACTAAATATGAAAAATATAATTTTGAACATACATTAAAAAATTCCCACATCATGTGAAATGGTTCTTTACATGAAAACAGCTATGATCATTTTCATTATTATACATACAACATGGAAAATGTTTTAGTGGCAAGTTTGCAAGCTTATAGGTAAATTTCATAGAAACGTACATATATTCTAGTGGTGTTAAACATGTAACTGGGAGTTTCATAAAGAAATAAGGTTAAATAGCAATGGAGGTGAAGTTAGTGAACTAAGTTCTACAATGAAGGAGAGAATATCAGTTATGATCACCATAACTCACCACCATAAAACTCAGTGTCACTCAAATTAGCAGCTATAGTGTCATTCAATTCATCCACTGAAATAAACAGAATATTATGAAGAATGTAAAACTTGGGGCGAATGTATTGTACAAAAACCCATTGGGCAACAAAAGCAAACATATATAGCTATGCTCACCAAGCGCCCCCCTTACCAACTAAAAGTAATGCTTTACATCGTACATGACGAACTCATTAATTTACTGTCACTCCCAACCAGTATTATGTGAACATATAACTGAAGCTGCAGGACTGCCAATTAAAGGCATCGTGGGGCATAAAGAGCACACAAATGTGCAAAACTCCAAGATTCAGAAAGTTTTCAGGGAAACAGATATGTTAATATCAGCAAAGCATGTAAAAACACACTAATATTTAGGGTAAGTGTGCATGTCCTTTATAGCATATATGCCAACACTTTAGTCACTATTCACAAGTAGTTTTCTGATCAATGGGCCTGTATACGTCAATCAGTAGTATTTAATAGTTAATATTTTGCACATATTTGTAAACATCATTGAAAGACAGGTTCAGGAAGCTAAACTTACCTGAAATCACCTTCACAGAAATAGGTTGCTTCTGCTGTATGGTTTGAGTGTGGTTAAACCTGGCATAACAGATATAGTCTTCACGGGTATCCTCTGGGAGAACATTGGAAAAATAAAGGTCTCCATTCAGACCCTGGGAAACCCTCTCACTTTGTGGAAGTCTTTGAAAGGCTGGAGAAAGGCAGAAAGATATACAGGTCATTCTATCATAAAGTAACCACTTCCCAAATTAGCAAAATAAATATATCTACCAATAGCTCTATGAATGTCTCTTGAATATTTTTCTCTATAAAGCTCTTTGAGTAAATAACAACAATGAAAAACCACATTAAAACTCCAATTGTACCTGTTGACCCTAATTTTTCTGGAGTAGGGCAGAAGTGAGATTAGAGTTGTACAGTGAAGTGTTTCACTAAGCAAGTGTACACCAAAAAAAAAGTTTGACAAAGAGCTTGCATTAGTTTTTTTAATAGTTAGGAGGTTCCTAATCATTAAATACAGATACATACATGCTTTGGAACATGCACTAAGGAAGCTTATAAAGATGTTAACCTGGGTTGCATCTTCATAAACGGTCAGATCAAATACTATGACAGCACCTGTGAACTAGGTGCTACTCAATGTGTCAGCCATATGTGGGTCCTTACCCTGTCTGAGCTTGTCTAACTGAAGAGTCAGTCAGCAAAAGGGCAATTAATAATAGGGTGCAATGATGGCACTATTTAATGCTGCACACTACCTAGCCACCTTCCCCTCCTCTACTTGTACTTTTCCGAGTTATCATCTTCTAAAACATAACATATTATATTTGTCACTTATATGGCTAGAATTTAAGTACCTGGAGGACAGAGACTATCATCTGCTATGTCTACTGTTGTAGCACTAAAATTGTAACTCTTTCTTCACCTTGTCCTGGGGACATGACTCTCTCTTCTCTTCTTACCTCAGTGATGTTCCTTCTCCTCTACTTTGTTGGTCTCTTCCTAAATTCTTAGTCTCTGAGGGGCTCCTGGTTGCAATTCCCCAGGCTTTGCTCTTCACCAACTGCATTCCCTTCCACCCTCCCTCCGTTTTCTCATCCAGCCGCTGGCTCTACAGGTAACACTGCTGGCTAGAGCCCCAAAACTTTCTTGTAACTCATGAAGCTTTGACTTCTGCCGGGCACCTCCCCACAGATGTCTCATATGCCTCTCATGTTCAAAACCCTGATTTCCACCCTGGCTGGTGTGGCTCAGTTGATTGGGTGCTGGCCTACAAATCAAAGGGTCACCAGTTTGATTCTCAGTCAAGGTACATCACTGGGTTGTGGGCCAGGTCCCTGGTTGGGGGCGCACCAGAGGCAACCACACATGGCTGTTTCTCTCCCTCTTTTTCTTCCTCCCTTCCCTTCTTCTAAAAATAAATAAATAAACTCTTTTTAAAAAAGCCTGATTTCCTAGTCTCACAGCAGAACCATGTGCCACCTGTAAGGTAACGTGCTAACCTCTTTCCAGAGGAGGTTTTGGAGAGTGGAGAGACAGCACAACAGAAAACTTCCCTCCAGGATAGGAACAGGTAGACAAATATCCACTTGCCTAACGGATGACTTCATGTCCCTGTGCCTTGGTTTCCTCATCTAAGATGTGGAAAGAATAACCAGGCAAACTTCATAGAGTTGTAAAAACTTGGTGAGATAACCCATGTAAAGCCCTTAGCAAAGGCACTTAGTAAATACACAATAAACATTAGCTGCTGTTGGGGATTAAACTCAGACATAAGCTGAGAAGAAAATCAAAATAGCATGACTAAATCACTTCTATGGGATTTTGCTGTTTGAGGAAATAAAAATTTCATTTTACCAGTTGTTCAGTCCTCAATTTTGGAATTACATTTGGTTCTTTTCTCTCATGCCCTTGTCCCAACCTCAATAAATCCTAGAGGGATTACCTCTAAAATTTGTCCAGAATCTGACCATTTCTTACTTATTCAATTGCTACTACCTGAGTCCAAGTCACCATAAACTCTTGCCTAGGTATAGCAGTGGCCTCGAGACAAAAAGTCCTACTTTTCCTGTGTCCTCTCTATTGTCCACACATGAACCGAAGTGATGTTATTATATTTGTTTAGTTTCAGGTAAAGTCGTCCCTCAATGTCTCCTACTTTGAAGCAAAGCCAAAGTCCTCTGCCTGTGGACTTCTCTGACTTTTTCCATCAACTCTCCCTTTGATGCACTACTGGCCTCCCTGCTGTCTTTTACACACATCAAGGTGCTGCTGCCTTAGGAGTTTGCCCTAGTTTTCCCCTTTCCATCCAGATATTTAGAGGCCTGCCTTGCTCTCTTATTCTGTTAAGTCTCTGCTCAAAATTCTGCTTACTTTCCTTCATAGCACTTATTACTAATGACACATGTTTTCTACATGCATTTACTGTCTGCTTCCTTCTCCACCCCTATCTATTCCCATTATATAGAATATAAGCTTGAGAAAAGCAGGAAATTTGTTTGGTTTATTTAGAGAAGTGCCTAGTACATAGTAGGAACACAGCAAAATCAAGTGAATGAAGGAGATGCCATATTATTTATTTAAATGAGCATTTATTTGCAAGAGCATCTCTAAAACATTTTATAAATATTTTACAAATCACAAGAGGTAATAAGTTATTCTGACAAAAATAATTATGAGACTAAGAAAAAAATATTTTAAAACTTACAATTATCCATCCAGAATATTATAGGTGGTGGTAAGCCAATTGGGGGTCTGCAGGGAAGTACCAAAGGCTGGCCACTTTGAAGTATTATTGGCTCAAGTTTTTCTTTGGTCCACAATGGTGACCCTATGGGGGGTAGGAAACATAGCTTCTAAATTATTTCTGCATCAAAAAAGAAAAAAAGCACTAGAAAGAAAGACAAACTAAACTTTTGGAAAAATAGTAACTTGGCATGTCTGTACATTAAAAAAATAAGAAAATAATTTTTAAATACAATGTAAAAAGTACCAAAAAATGTCAATTTTCATTCATTGCCATTAATATTATAAATTTTTAGTTAGTGATCCCAAGCCTAAGAACATATACTAAATAGACCACTATGAAGATATATGTGTCAACAAGTTCAAGAAAATTAAAATCATATCAAACATTCTCTCAGATCACAGTGGCTGGAAACTAGTAACCAACCTCAAGGAAAATCCTCAAGAACATGCAAATAGATGGAGACTGAATAATATGCTATTAGATAATGAATGGGTTAACAATGATATCAAAAAGTTTATGGAAGCAAATGAAAAATGAACACGCAACAGCCCAGAACCTATGGAACACAGCAAAGGCAATCCTGAAAAGGAAGTTATAGCAATACAGGCCTACCTAAAAAATATGGAAAGATCTCAAATAAACAACCTAACCATAAAGCTACAATTAATAGAGGAACAACAACAAAGCCCAGAGCAAGTAAAAGGAATGAAATAATCAAGATCAGAGCAGAATTAAATGACACAGAGACTAAAACGACAATTCAAAGGATCTATAAATCCAGGAACTGGTTCTTTGAAAAGATAAAAATAATCAACAAGCCTTTAACCAGACTCATCAAGAAAAAAGAGAGGATCCAAATAAATAAAATCAGGAACAAGAGAGGAATAATTATAAATGATACCAGAGAAATACAGAGAACTGTAAGAAATTAGTACAAGTATATGCCAAGAAATTTGATAACCGGGCTGAAATGGACAAATTTCTAGAAACGTACAAATGTACAAAACTGAATCAAGAAGCAGGAAGCCTGAATAGGCCAGTAACAGCTAGTGAAATTGAAGCAATAATCAAAAAATTCTCAGCATACAAAAGCCCAGGACCAGATGACGTCATAGGCAAACATTACCAAATATTTAGGGAATAAATAACTCTTATCCTTCTCAAACTATTCCAAAATATTCCAGGAGATCCGGGAAGACTCCCAAACTCTTTTTATGAGGCCAGTATTATCCTAATTACAAAACCAGGTACAGACACAACAAAGAAAGAAAACTATAGGCCAGTATTGTTGATGAACATAGATGCTAAATTCTTCAACAAAATATTAGCAAACTGGTTCTAGCAGTGCATTAAAAAGATCATGATCAAGTGGGATTCATCCCAGGAATGCAAGGATGGTACAATATTCACAAATCAATAAATGTAATACAACACATACATAAAATGAAAGACAAAAATCACATGATCATATCCACAGATGCTGAAAAAGCATTTGATAAAGTACAGCACTCATTTATGATAAAAATGCTAAGCACAGTGGGAATAGAGGGAACATAAGGAATATGCCTCAACATAATACAGGCCATATACAAGAAACCTACAGCCAACATTATGCTCAACAGGCAAAAACTAAAAGCTTTTCCCTTAAGATCAAAAACAAGACAAGGGTGTCTGCTTTCACCACTTCTATTCAACATAGTATTAGAAGTTTAAGCCATAGCTATCATACAAGAAAAAGAAATAGAAGGCATCCAATTGGAAAGGAGGAAGTAAAATTGTCACTATTTGCAGATGACATAACAGTGTACATAGAAAACCCTATAGGTTCCACCAAAAAAAACTACTCAACCTAATGAGTAGATTTGGCAAAAGAACAGATACAAAGTCAGTGTTCTAAAATTGAAGATATTTTGTACACCAACAATGAAATATCATAAATAAAAACTAGGAGGAAAATCCCATTTTCTATAGCAACAAGAAAAATAAATTACCTCAGAATAAACCTAACCAAGGAAGTAAAATACCCCTACTCAGAAAACTACAGAACACTTAAGAAAGGAGTTAAGGAAGACACAAATAAATGGAATCATATAGAGTGTTCATGGATTGGAAGAATTAACATCATTAAAATGTCTATACTACCCAAAGCAATCTATAGATTCAATGCAATCCCAAGTAAAATACCAATGACATTTTTCACAGGTATAGAACAAATATTACAAAAATTGATGTGGAACCATAAACAAACCTGAATAGCCTTAGCAATTTTGGGAAAGAAAAACAAAGTAGGAGGGATCATAATATCTCATATCAAACTGTACTACAAGGCCACTGTAATCAAAGTCTGGATCTGGAATTGGAAGGGACATAGATCAATGGATCAGAATAGAGAGCCCAGAAATAAACCCAAATCTCTATGATCAATTAATATTTGACAAAGCGGGCAGGAGCATAAAAGGGAGTAAAGATAGCTTCTTCAGTAAATGGGAGATCTAGACAGGTGCATGCAAACAAACAAACAAACAAACAAACAAAAAAACAAAAAGAAAGAAAAAAGAAAAGAAAAGAAAGAAAAAAGAAAGAAACTGGACCATCAATTTACACCATCCACCAAAATAAACTCAAGATGAATAACAGACTCAAATATAAGTTGTGACACCATAAAAGTCCTAGAAGAAAACACAGGAAGTAAAATTTCAGATATCTCATACAGCAATGTTTTCACTGATAGATCTCTTAGGGCAAAGGATATAAAGGAAAAAACATAAACAAATAGGATTATATCAAATTAAAAAGTTTCTACACGGCTAAAGAAAACAGTAGCAAAATGAAAAGGGAACCAACCATAAGGGAAAACATATTTGTCCATGATACCTTCGGACAGGGGTTTGATCTTCAAAATACATAAATAATTCATATGACTCCACACCAGGAAGACAAACAATCCAATTTAAAAATGGGCAAAAGACCTGAGCAGACACTACTCTAAGGAGAATATATAGAAGTCCCATAGCCATGAAATGGTGCTCAACATCACTAGCCACTAGAAAGATGAGAATTAAAACCACAATGAGGTACCACCCCACACAGGTCAGAATAGCCATCATTAACAAATCAACAAATACTGTTGAGGATGCCGAGTAGAGATAACCATAGTGCCTTCTTGGTGGGAATGTAAACTGGTGCAGACACTGTGAAAAACAGTATGGAATTTCCTCAAAAAAATAAAGGGAACTACCTTTTGATGCAGTTATCCCTCTGCTGGAATTTTATCCTAAAAATCCTGAAACACCAATTCAAAAGAACCTATGCATCCCAATGTTCATAGTAGCATCATTTATAATAGCCAAGTGCTGAAAATGGCCTAAGTGCCTATCAGTAAAGGAGTGGATAAAAAAACTGTGGTACCTTTACACAATGGAATACTACTCAGCAGAAAGAAAGAATGAAGACCTATCTTTCACAACACCATGGATGGAAATGGACAGAATTATGCTAAGTGAAATATGCCAGGTGGCAAAAGACAAATACCATATGATCTCTCCTATAAGTGGAACCTAATGAACAAAACAAACAAACGAGCAAAATATAACCAAAGACATGGAAACAAGGCACAGGTTGACAATGAACACAGGAAGGGGGTAGGCAGATAACATGAAAGGGAGGGGAAGGCTAGTCAAGGACCTAGTATAAAGGACCCATTGACATGGGTGGGGACTGAATGCAGGAGAGAGGGTGGATGGGGCAGGGGAGATCAAGGGGGAAAAATTGGGACAACTGTAATTGAACAACAATAAAATTTTTAAAAATGAAAAAATAGATATGTAATAATTTTGTTATAAACACATTCTTCACAAGAGAATGGAAAAATTTAAATGTCCAAAGATAAAACCAATAACATAACTGTACACCTACACTTTTGAATATCATACAGTATTGTATGTTATAGAAGTATACTTATTTATAAGATTCATATGAGAATATACATATCATAGGTAAGTCAGAAAATGTAATAAAATAGTGCTTCAGAATAAGCTCCTTTTAAACATACAAATATATCTAGAAAAAATGGAAAAGAGCAGTAATTATTTTCTTGAATAGAATTCATGAGTAATTTTTAAATTTATTTTTTATTTATAATTGATTTTTTATATAATGAAGACATGCTACACTGTAATTTTTTAAAAGCTTTAAAAATGACCAGAAATGCCAATGGTCACTTCTTTAAATACATGGTCTTGGGTTGTTGAGAGGATTTAGGTACAGGCCACTGCAAAACAGGCACAGTAATATCATGGTAGTGAAGCCGTTCAACCTGCACCTAAATTTTGAAACAAAAATGTAAAACAAAAATTATACTTAGATCTCGATTACCCAATTCATCTCCATCTAGCTGTAGGAAGTTTGCTCCTACGTAAAATACATAAGAAATTAATAATTAGATTAATTTGGGAAAGAATTTTCTTAGATCTGGTGCTTAATTCTGGACTTATATGCAAGTAGAATACATTCTACATTTGCAAAGTATTAGGCTGAGGAGCTTAGGGTACAGTGGAAAGGAGCAACAATGTTCATGCAAACAAAGTCAGAATATTGGAATCAATGCCATTAATTTCTTGTAAAGGTACACGGGTAACATAACCAATGCGGAATTTTGGAGCCATACTTTATGAAGGGACCACTCCCACTTACTAGATGGACGGACAACAATGTTATTAGAAATTGCAGCTCCACGTTCATTCCTGGTTGTACACTGATAGACTCCTTCATAGGTCTCTGCTTTCCCTTCACTCATGATGTTAATTACAAGAGTTCCTGAGCCAGGCTTCATAGTAACGAGAGGGTCTTTATCTATGTCAAAATGAGTCCCATTTCGGGTCCAGGAGAAGCTGCCCAATAAAGGATTAAGCTTGTTAATGGTCCAGGAAAACAAGATTACTTACTCTAACAAGTTTCTAGCAGTTTATGGATTTCCAGAAATAATTATATGAGTTTAATATTCAGTAAAAGGACAATAGGCTCCATGCTCCATACCTAAAATGTTTCATTGCATCATGACTTAGAAAAAAGTGCTGGCCACACATTTTATGTACATGTCTTTATTAGAACTAGTTGAAATCTGACTAAATGAAGAACTAATGCACACAAACTGCCTGTTATTTTTCAAAGAAATACAGAAAGTAGGTCTCCTCGGCACACTATCTTAGAGCTTCATTAGCATTGTTATTGTGAAGTCCATTGTTTATAGCTTTGACAACCTGTCTACAAAAATTTGCTCTGGGCTGAGATGTGACAAGAAAGGCCTTCACAAGTAATCAGACAAGTTTCAAATGTAAAGTGTAGGTTGGGAGGAGGAGAGGAAATGTAAATTCAGTGGCGTTTTAAATGTTGGTTATTAAAAGTGGTCATTCTCTATATATTTTAAGAATTTTAATTCTAGAGATAATTTTCTAAATTACTTAGCAAGTATTTCAAATTATCAACTGAAATTCTTCTTTCCCAGTTCTATTTATATAAAAGCCACCATGCTCACGTAGTTAAATACTTTATAAACAAATCAACAATGAACATGCTCACAGAAAGGCATGAATCTCTAAATTTGACTGTTTTCTAGGCCTACTTGGATTTCCCTTCCCACCGCTCTTCTTGAGCAGCAGTAGTCATGACTGCTGGGGCAGGAGCTGGTGGTGGGTGCTGCAGGCATATACTAGGTGGAGGTCAGGGATGCTGCTAAATGCACAGGACAGCCACGTCCCACGTTAAAAAAATTCTCTGGCCCACAACATCAATAGTGTTGAGATGAAGTTCTGCCTTACAGAGAGTTACTGGAGGTATTAAGTAAAGTGAAACCAAAAGGGAACTCCATCAAATGACCTCATGTTAGGGCTTGAGGGTTTCTAATAATGTGGCAAACCTCTGACGAAAGTTTTTGATATACTTAGTACTCATTAACTGTTTTCTCAGGTGCTAGTCTGTGATAGTTTCGTAAGGCCAGTAATAGGCAAACTCAAATAAGGTATTTAGAAACTTTTATTTCTTTATTACTTAAAAATCTAAATTATATCTTAATAATAATCATCCAACTCTCCCAAACTCCTATATATTACTGGCTAAGTTACAGGTTATCCACTGTTAGCTGTGGGACCTTGGATAAGTTACCTAGACAACAGTTTCCCATCTATAAAATATATTGGTTGAACCAGATAATTTCTCATACCTGTCCCAACTCAAAAATCTCTCTAGATAAAAAAGACATCTTAGGCATCATAAAATTCAATTTCTTTACATTACAAAGGAAGTAACTGAGGCCCAGAAAAAAGGATTTGGCAATGTCATAAGTCAATTAGAGCCACTAGAAGGTTCTTTCCACCATCTCCCCACAATTTTTGAGCATTTTGCGGAAAGGCATAAATACAGAAATGCAATCACCTGGGTTTTCAAAAAGAACAAACTAATTAAGCAGAAAGTCGAAGCAATGAACTTACAAATGATACTTGAGAGATGTGCAGGAACTTCAGTGTTAATATCAGTGCTTACTTTTGTTACTAAAACGAAGCAGAAAGCACACCCACCTTGGAGGAGGTTTCCCTTTGGCTTCACATTGGATTACAATATTCTCTCGAGGGTCAATAATGTAATCTTTTGGAGACTGTTGAGTAATGGTTGGAGGTTGTACCACTTAATTGTGGAAAGAAGAACAACGTAAAGAAATAATTTAATATCATAATGGCGATCATGTTTTCTATATCAAAATCACTTACCCCAGACTAAACATGCTCCAAACGATTTTAGAAATGTCTAGGTGGCAAGACATTCCCCAGTCAATTTTTAACCATCAAGCTCCTAAAACTTTGAAGTCAAGGCTTAACTTCCTTTTGGTAACTTCATATATACTACGCACAAAGCCCATTTTCTCCCACTAAAAGTCTGGGAAAATAATTACCAATAAAGTTTAATATTACAACAGTTTCTTTTCTGATGTAACAACAAGAAATTTCTTCCTCTGATTCCTTTTGTTCAAATAGGCCTTTCAATGAGATTTCAGTTATGAAGTAAATTAGCAATTTTTAGGAAAGAGTAACCGACATAGTTCATTAGTGAGCTAATGTAAATTAACATACAGGGTGGGACAAAAGTAGGTTTACAGTTGTTTGTATAATTAAAGAATACTATAAAAATAAACTTTGTGTTTTGTGCACTCACAACTGTAAACCTACTTTTTTTGACACCCCACACCCATTGTTGGGAACAAATAAATTTGAGAAGTTACTATTAGAAAGATGGTTAAATTAGAGGCTTGACATGTTTTATTAGAGCCAGGATGTATATAGGTGACTAGTAGGTACAAAGATGAAAGTCTTATTTAGAAGATAAATAGACTTGGGAAGTTCTCTGTTATAGGAGATATTTTCATTTCACCCTTCAAAGTATTATGTGATTGTTTATTACCAAATCATAGGGGGAAACCATTATGACCCAGAACAATTTAATCTGAAGAAAGCTGGTATCTGGACATTCAACACTTAAATCACTCTAAAATCACCATGTTCTTCTTGTGAAATCAGAATTACAGAGTGTTAGAACAGGTAGGGACTCGAGAAATAATGTATTTCTATGTATTTTTTGCTTACGGTGGCAACTAGGATTGACTAGGAAGGCACAAGCAGTGAATGACCATTCTCCTGGTAGTAACTACTGACTTGCACAAGTTCAGGGAGAGCTAGTGGTTTCCAACTGGGGACAATTTGCCCCCTTCCCTCAGGGGACATTTGTTTGGCAGTATCTTCAGACAATGTTGGGTCACCACTGGGGATGGGAATGTGGTATTGGCATTTATTGTAGAAGCCAGGGATGCTGCTAAACATCTCACAAGGTATAGCACTCTTGAAAAAAAGGTTACCTCATCACTGAATTTTTTCATATTCTAGATCTCCCCTTTCCTCTCTGCCCATGCACTGTGCTTCCTTTGTGAAATCTCCACCTGCCAACCAAGTGCCTCCCCAAGCTTAATAATTGCCCTCTGCTCTTGTCTTTCTTCACTGCAGTCAATTGCTGCCAGGACTAATTTGTCATTTCCATGTCCAAAGTCTTATATGGTTCTCTTTTCTTGTTTTGTCTTCCATCCTGTACTGTCCACCAGGCATCCTTTACTAAGTATTCAAATGACACCTAACATACAGATCAAAAACTGAACCCAGGGGAGTGGGACAGAGGGGAGCAAAAAGGGGATGGATGTAATACAACAACAATAAAATTAAAAAAACCAAAAAACAAAAACTGAACCCATTACTGTGCACCTGTTAAATATAGGATACTCCTGGCTAGTGTGGCTCAATGGATTGGCGTCAGCCTGCGAACCCAAAGGTCGCTGGTTCAATTCCCCAGCCAGGGCACATAACCAGGTTGCAAGCCAGGTCTCCAGCCAGGTCTGTAGCTGGAGACAGGCGAAAGGCAACCATACATTGATGCTTCTCTCACTTTCTTCCTCCCTCCCTGCCCTTCTCTCTCTGAAAATAATGAATAAAATCTTAAAAAACAAAACCAAAAACAGGACACTGGATAGTATCAATTTCCCCTCCTTTTAGAGAGATCCATTCCTTTCCTCCTCCTCCTGACAAGCCGGCTGCTCCTCTCAGCAGCCCCAACAACACACAGCTTCCCTCTTCCAGCTCTGTCAGTTCCCGAAGTTTGGTCTGGTGGCTAGATCTAGTATGTTTCTTTCTTACCAGTAAGCAAGTCTTTTTTAACTTCTGTAAGTTCTAGTTTGCTTAGAAAGAATATGGAGTTTAAAAGTAGTATCTAGCACTTGGAGTCACTGGAAGATTAAATAAAATCATTTGTGAAAAAGTCTTAGTACATGCCGCTACTATAATGGCTTAATGATGTTAACAATCTTTACATTATTATCAAAATTATGTTTATTTGGACCACCCTTATCATTGAGTGATCCTTTAGGTTTTGGGAGTTTGGAGTTTGGGATTATGGAAAGAAACCTGGAATTTCACACTCAGAAAATAGTGAACATAGGTGGTAGGTGAGAGAATTCTTAGGAGTGACAGCCCAATTTTTTGTGCTTTACTGCAAGGGATAGAGGGGTAAACCTGGTGGATTGAGACCCAGAATTTCTATTTATGTGTCAACAGAGCTGGCCGAGATGTCACTCCTAACTGCCAGGAGTTTACCATCTAGACAGGACTTAGATCACCTGGCAACTAACAAATGCTTTGAAATAAGGGGGAAAAGGGTGATTTTACATAATTTCCTGGTTAATACAACATCAGAAGATTTTTCAAATGCCTGAAAACTATTTTCTGGGTAGATGATAGATGCTGCCCAACTAACTGTTGGAGGCAGCAGAAGTTTTTGCTTAGAGCAGGCCACTCAGAAATGCTGAGGGGCAGGGTGGGGGTGGGGGGAGACTATTTGTTGACTTTTGCACCTTTCCAAACAATATTGAAGTTCTTCTGACCGTTATACTGATGATACTAAGAAACACTTGTCTACACAGTCCATAGGCTGATGTAAGGTAAGAGGGTATACAGATGCTGACTTGGACGAAGCACCATGCATTGGCTCTCTAAAAGATACCAAAAGACATGTCTATAGTCCAGCAAACATTTAATAGCATTTTGAACCAGGTAGTCATTCTCTTTAAATTTTGTGAATTTTCTCATTGAGTTACATCAGAAATGAATAAAGCACGGAAGTTAGTAGAGCATAATATAAGTAAATGAAAAATAGTAATGTTTGAGTCTTCAGAATTCATAAAGGGACTTGCTTCTTGGTATTTAATGTTTAGCCACAGTAAATACACATGCTTAAAAATACATTAGTCACAAAACATAACATTGTACAATTTAATTCACATTATTCATTCAAAAACAAAGACATGGCCAGATTTTCACACTGCCTAGTAATTACAGAAAGACACTTACAGTCTTCAAGAAGTTTTGCTTTTTCCCCATCAATATCAGCAGGATAGTGGGCAAACAGAATTAAAGAAAACCAAATGTTAGTAATAAGAACGTGAGAACTCTGAAGATAAAAGAGGCATCTTGTCCACTTGATTTGACCTAAAAAACTAGTATAGCAAAGGTTGAAGTCGTGAAGCTGTAGAAGAAACTCCCACTTATGGTCTTGTTTATTTCTGAAACAGTTATTCCATATAACATATGGAAGAACAAAAAGAATGTTACAGGCAAAAAATGATTCTTCCAGAAATAAGAATGGCTAATTCCATTCTATGCATGTTACACTGGCCAAGTAATTATGTTCAATTTGAAAGACAGCTGAAATCTACAATTAATTTGAGTTGTCACATACCATGTAGTGTCACATACCATGAGCCTATTATCCCAGATATCACTATGTACATGGTAATAATGCTTAATAATGGGGCATGGTTGCAGTGACAGTGTTCCATCCAAGCCAAATCCAACACTGATTTTATGCTTTTATACTTTTATGGTTAATCCCCAAATCATATCTGCATATTTCGGCTTCCCAAATTCCTTCATCACCCAGGTGTTGCAAGTGGCACACCGAGAAGCCGCTCGGATAGAAGGGATGTAAGGAATAGGGGCAGGGAAGAAATTATATTAGTATGCAATTCAAATGATTCCACAGGGCCCCCTGTCACTAGCACTTGCAACGGTTAATGCAAAAGCTCCTGGGTTGTCCCGATTTTCTTTTCATCGTGGTTATGCCTCTTCTTCATTAGCAGGGATAATTGAGTTAGCCTTAGGTGACTGTTTCCCTCTGATTGCTAGGTTGGGCAATCAGATTAAGGGGGACTCTATTTAACACAAGAGAGAACAAAAGCATTTCTCTCCAGTGATTTTCTCTCTCATATATATATATACATATATAATATGTTAGGGTGAATGTTTACTTAAGCATTCCAATTCCAATGAGTATAAGCAATCTTTTTTTTTTTTTTTTGAAAATTGAAATAAAAACAATTGAAATAATATTTTTGAAAATAAGTAAAATATTGCATCTTATTATATTTGAGACTTACTGAGGCAGAACAAAGGATTCAACAGTGTGGGGCAAACCACTTCTTAATGTCTTCCTACTGGCAGTTGCAACTTCTTTGGCAAAAAATGACATCCCAACAATTGAATAGGCCCAGGAAAGGGCTGTCTTTCATGCATCTTGAAAAGCTTGCCAAACTGGACGTTCTATTCAGTAAGCTAATAGATTTTAAAAGGTCAAGCAGATGAGGGATAAAGAATAAATCAATTCTGAAGTATAGTAATTGTTCGGATTTGAAATTCTGCTTTCCATTGCAAGTAAAGGGGCCAGTTGGAACCTAGCACTATCTTTATTTTTCATAAAGAGCCTGTCCAAACTAGGGAGAGTCCAGCATATACTTTACTAATTAGGAAAAGGGAGGCTAATATAACAGCTGTTACTTGCACTGTTTTAAATAGTGTTTTTGCAGATGACCTGTTTTATTTTCAAAATTTACATCTTGATCTTTGATTACATTTTTAAACACATAGGACCCTTTGCTAGGTTTTAGATAAGGTACATTTCCTAGATCTAAATTCATATTTAAGATTCAAAACGCAAAGGTGAAATTTGCCCTGTCTGTATCAAAAGAAGTGTGTTATGGGTCCCTTGTGGATAAAGAAATGGTGTGGGATTGGCTGAGAGACCATCTACCAGTCTTTTCCAGAGCATTCTGAGCATGAGAGGGTACAGAAGCGGGGAGGAGTAAATTCATAGTTTTCTTGCAGGACTGCTTTTGTAAAGAGGCCACTGTATGGGGGATCAGGTCAGCCCACAATTCACTCCTTCTCAGGTCCCCTCCCCCCTACCCACCATGGCACACAGAAAGCACCTGAGGGAAGAGAAAGATAATGATAGGCAGGGTACAATATGTATGCCCCTTTTAATGTATTTCTGCGGGGTGATTCTTTATAAACACCAGGTGCTGAAGGTAAAAGCCAAATTAATTTTGATTAGCTTTTCAGTATCACACAGACACCTTCTCCATTCACACAGTTCAGAGTGATGGTAAATGTTGGGAAGCTTTTGACTCCTGGGTCTAGCAGCTTTAAAACGTTAATACTTACGATCAAGAGGTACTTCCAGGGCACTAATCATCTGGCACAGGCAGAGAATCAGGGGCACTCTGCCTGCAGATAAGCGCTTCTTTTTCGGCATTATTTTAAGCTGCATTAGTTTAACTCCTGCTGCGACCCGCAAACTGAATTTCCTTCTCTTCTTTCACAAAAGATTTGTGTGCAAGGTCTATGTAATTTTCATGCAGGAAACTGGAAAAGGATAGAGTAAGAGTTACCGTGTATTAAAAAGGAGGAAATGAAGAGTGGAAATCTGCAGCACAGAGAACCAGTCCTGGATTATACATGAACTCTAAAAGTGAGCTAATTTTTAAATATTTAAATCTCAATTCTGTAATAATCATTTATTCATAAGTCAGCTGAAATCAGGTCAGAACACTTGCAGTGACGCTAAGAAAGTCAGTCCACTTTGCCATCTTTATGTTTTGTTTTGTTTTTTTCATTTTAATTATCCTCATTTGTACCAGAGGCTGCAATGTTATTCCTCATAGAAACTTGGCTTACAAATCGGTCAGAAAGTGTGATTTAAGAGGGGAGGTTTACTGACTTCTTTATTCTAAAGATTATCTCTGGGAAATTCCAGAGCATAGTTGCAAATTTGCTTTGGCTCTCAAACACTGATTTACTGGCTGAACCCCTGACAATTCAGGCCTTCCCCACCTCTTACGTAGACCATGGCAACAGATATACCAGGGTTCTGAGTTCCAGGCCTTCATCACCAAAGTTACCCTCCTAAATAGTGTTGTTTAATTCTTCCTAATTCTTTGGTTAAACATCGGGAGTAGCCATATGGGATCTATCAAAATAGAGTTCAATATAATAAAACACCCTCAATAATTTGGCCTCTTTTATCCTACTAATCTGTATCACCTATTTCCACATAACTTCCTTTTTTTGTTTGATGGTCTGTTTCTGTTTTTCTTTCTTGGGTCAATGCCTTAAATTTTGCCACTTTCTTGTCTTTGCTTATTCTATTTCTTCTCCTTTGAATGCCCATTCCACCATATGTCCTTATCAAAGTCCAATTTATTTATTTATAGGTCAGTTGAAATTGAAACATTAGCTGCTCACTAAAACTAGAAGTCACTTCACCCCCTAACAATTCCTTGTTTTAATTATCACATAGAGATAGATACAGAAATAAAGAGTATTTTGGCAAGCATGCTCCCTCCCCTACTGCTTAAGACAAAGATTGTATCTCTCCCATATTTGTCTCCCTCTCCCAACACATAATGGAGTTTGTCCTTGACATTAAGTGTTTCCTGTACACAGGAGAGCATGAGCACAAACACAGAGCATAGGCCTTTGTCCTGCAGTAGGTTCTTCCCTGAAATGACAGATTTTATCCTTACTTCTCTTTAATGAAGAGAGGTGGCAGTGACTAATCATTCTCTTGAGAAGTAAGAGGGATGTCATTATTACAAACAAGGGTAGCTCCAGCTTAATTACTTATTTATGTGATTTTTGTTTACTATTTGTGTAATTGTGCATTTTTATAATATCCACCTTTCTTACTAAACTGACAGCTTCTTCAAGATAGAGACTGCATCTCTCCTGTCCCTATTTCGTCCCCAGAGCCCATCACAGGGCACATGGTAGGGAGTAAATGATTTCATATTTGAGGAAAAAATGGAGGGAAGATAGGGGAAAGAAATGGTGACTTAACATCTTTGAAGATGAGGTTTTATTCATATGGGCAGTCTTCTGACCAGAGTCTACCTAATTCTATATCTATTTAGTTTAAAAACCACACTTGTCAATATGATCGATAAGTTGTCATATTATGTCTGTGAGTGGAATAGAGTTTAAATGTATAAAAAAATGAAACAATAATAACATGTTTTGCTAGTAATTGAGTTCTGATTTTTAATCTAATTACAATTGTAATTGGCTATTTCTTGCTAAATACAAAACATGTAGTGTTAAATATAGACATACATATATAAGTATTTTGTGAATAAAATACCCATACTATGTGATTTTATTTAATATCTAGGAAATTTGGCTTTCCATAATATAATATACAGTATAAACAATCTGGCCCATTAAGCATTGAGGGGCAAGTATAGAAGCTAACACAGACATTTCCCACCAAAATACACACCAGACTACCTTTTACTGTGTGCAAAGCATAATTACATCAATTAGCAAAATTTACTTCAGCCTGTCATGATTTTCTGTTAAATGCTAATTCTAAATTTACACATAAGCTTCAGGGAAAATAAAAGTAACTGGCATAAAAGTTGATGTTACATACTGCACATATTGAGAGAAAACTACAGAATCAAATACTGAGAAAGCAAATGACATGCCTGCTTGATTTATGTGTCAAGCTAATTGGGTTTATTAGACTTAAGGGCCTTGCTTTCCGAATAGGCGCTAGAGACCTAACACACCCTTTCAAAGGTTTACTAATAAATTGCAATGCTAGTAAGATCTAAAGCAACTACATAAAATTTCTGTTATAGCTTCTTCACTTATTATGTATTTTTCTGGATGCCTTAACTATTCATCCCTTAAAATAGAGAAAACCATTAGGTAAGTTCATAAAAAAGAAAGCATCATTCAACCTGCTTTACCTTTTCAGAGTATATATAGAATGAAATATTGCACATTAAATTACAGTGTTGTATTAGGAAAAACATGAAGAAAAACTGAAAAAGCACTTACTTAAAGAGACATGAATAAATCCTCATAATGAGGGGAAGGCATGAATTATGATAAATGAAGATGTGGTCTCTCTTCCAAGAAGTTGTAAATTTACTGCACCAGTAGCCACAAAACTGTCTTCAGTGTAGGTTCTGTTTAAGAAGGACAAAGCAATGGCCCAACCCATCCTCTGACTCCTGCTCATGGAAAATCACCCACTCCTCCTTACGTATGCCGTCACAGGTGAAAAGCCCAGTGCCCCAGGACAGAATCAGGTCCCTGGCACTCAAAGTGGAAATCAAATACAGCTACAAAAAAATTAAGTTTACTCTTTGTCAGAGTAATGTGCTCTGCCTGTCTCGCAAAGAAACACCACTGCTTCTGCACTGTCAACATTGATCAATGCCCTGCCCTGCTAGGAGCCCATCTGCCTTGTCGTTTACCTTGGAAAACGATGGCTATTCTCTCTTATAAGAGAATCATGAACTTACACTAAATTGTTTATGTAATTACATTAAAATGAATGAAACCCCAATTTGAAACAGCAAGCCATGTTTAGTCAGGGCTAAAGAGTACATTGGTAAAAATACAGGTTGTAATTTGGAAAAAAAATATTTGCTGCAGATGTTTTAAAGAGACAAATGATGGGTTCATCTTTGAAATACAAATCACCCTGACATTTGAAACCACGTATATTGTTAAAATGAGCCAGAGTAAGATAAACAATAAAGCCTTTTGACGTCAGGCTGTGGAGGTGCCAGGGTGGAATGTGTTAATGAACCTGGTCAGAACAGAAGGCTGCAGCAGGAACCCACTTGGGCAAACACCTGCCGAAATGTGTTAACACTGACCAAGGGACAAGTTTTCCTAATCAGGCACCAACAAGGAACCACTACGAAGATACCAGATACCGGCTCTGCCCCTGCTGAGGCTTGCAAGTTTAAAACTGTGCCGACAGAAGTCCTCAGTGGGACTCCTGCAGCCTGGTGAGTGCTGGAAGTCCCCATTCCCCTAGCCGACAGGCCCTCAAGGTGGTCCAGAGGCAGCCTTTCCCCTTCAACCCCCAATAAACACCATTGTCTGCTCCCACATTTATCTTCTCGGGTGATCTCTCAGAGCAAAGCTGCTCTGGCATTTAATACCTCATTTAACTCCATTTAAAGCAACTTTTCACATTATCACCTATAGAACCTTTGAAAGAGAAGGGGAAAAGATTCTGTTTCTTCAGTAAACTTTCCTTCATTAGAAATGAAATGCAATTCCAGGTTTCCTTATTGCTTTCTGCCTAAAATTCATATTAAATTATAGAGCAAATGTTCACTTGCATTATTTATCATATATATATATATATATATATATATATATATATATTTAAAACCTAGAGTTTTAACAAAGGATTCATATTAAGCCCAAGAAATATGGTGCTTCTGCTGTTTACTTAAGGAGTTGTCATTGAAAAGAAAATAAAAATCCTTTTCCTCTCAAGTGAAAGATGACATTAGTTATACTTAAAAAATAATAGCTTTTTACCAGAAATAAGAGGCCTTCGTTACTTACCATTTCATTCTAGTCTGTACGTTTCAGCATCCCAGCATGGGTGGTTAATGGTGATTGCACAACTCAGCTCCCTGAGCCAATAAACTTGTGACTGGACACTCTTTGGCACACTAATTATTGCTTTGGTGACTCTGCAGTGGCTGGCCTCACTGACTGGAGAGCTAGCTGGGTGTGACATTATCTTGACTGTGAAAGGTATTTCTTGGCAGTGAACCTGAGGATGATTACTTTTTACATTTGATTAAATATTTACTATAAGGAATGAGCACATTAATGCCCATTTCCAGCCCATACTTTTGCTTTTCAGCCACAGATTTTGTCTGAGACTATGGAAGGGAACCAGGGTAGTGAGAAGCTAGGAAAACTCCCTGGCGAGCAGAATAGGGAAACTGAGGCAGCTGATCAAGATGGCCAAGCCTCTACAACCAGGTGCAGATGGTCACCAGTGTGTGGCAGGGGGCAAAACTGGGAAAACAGGGACCTCACCCCCAGGATAACCTTTCCTCCCCTGGCCTTTCTTCCCTAGAGAAAACATCTAGGCCTCAGTTGTGTTTCAGCTCCAGGCCCTAAAACCAGATGGTGATGCCAGGACCAACTGCAATGATTAAAGACCCCCTGCCCTGCAATCAGTGGAGACCATGACTCTGAAAGGGGGTACCTGCTAAAACCCTCACCAGTTACCTCCCTTAACATTCCTGCCTAGAAGAGGAATAGAAGTCTCAAGACAGAGGATCCCATGCAAACTCTCACTGGGGAGCAGCCCAAGTCATTCTCTTCTCCTTCCCCCACTTCCTCCCGCACAGGCACACATCTCAGCTCCTAAACTCTAAGGCAATGGCCAACTGGCAGCTGGTCCCAGGCTGGTCCCCTGAGGCCGTCCCCAAGGCGCCTCTTCTCTGATGCTCCAGTGAGCTAAGGCAGCCCAGCCTGGGCTTTCCTATTGCGTCTTCTATGCTAAGCCCTTCCTTGTTTGTCCCCAGCTTTATTTAATGCACTCTATAGCCATCTGGACTTGTGTTGTGAAAGCGTTTGTACACAAAGTCAAGAACCGACACACTGCAGCTGTCCCTAGGCAGATCCACTCAGGGCCAGGCCCCTGTCTGATAGTAGAAAGAAGATTAGAGAGAGTAGACAATGACCTTGCATAGTTAACACATCAACAAAGTCAACATAAACCTGTACAATGACAGTACCATGAATAAGCCTCTGAAAAAAGTAGTTTGAGATTACATGACTATAGAGATTGTAATGATCTCTTTAAGTAACAAGGCACACTTCATGAAGTACCTAGTAACATGTTTCTAATTTTCTCCTAGTCCAAAGCAATATCCCATAGTAGAATTTCTACAAGGAATCGGGGAACTATAATCTGGAATAGTACTGGAGGAAAGGTGAACCATTAAGATTTTTTTTTTAACCTAAATAATAGATAATAGAATACATCTTGAAAATAGATCAAGTCGTCATTCCTCAGAGACTATAATTGATTACTTGATATTCAAAAAAGTTCCAGGAAATAAGAATGCAGGTATTATGCCCATATAATAGATGGGAGAGAGAGAGAGAACAACATCGTCTATTATTCACTGAGAACCTTCCACATTCCAGGAATCACACTGAGTCTGCTCTGTGCATTAATTCATCTCATCTTGCCAATTCCTGATTAGGAATCTAAGCTGTGGGATGATGAAGTCACATACCTAAGGACACACACAGGCTGAGAAGTGCCAAACCTAGAACTCCAGTGCTGAAAAGTTCTAGAGCTTTCAGCTATCTCACATGGTCACATCCTGAGAAGCTCCTAGCATTTCCCTCCCTCTTATATCCTCTCATTTTGCATTTAATCAATTCGCAAACAGAATCACCAAGGTTAGGCACCAATGCTAAAGAAAAAAAATCACACCACAAATGGTTTCTAAATATCAACAGGTCTTCACAGTAGGACCTCTCCTCGGTGGAGTCTGGCCCTTGCCTTTTAAAGAAACTGCAAGCCAGGTGAGTGTAGACAAGACACATTTTAAAAAGTTAATTTTTAAAAGTAGGCAATATATATGTTACATCATTCATAAGGTACAAAAGACCTTATAATTTAATATAAGCAATGCAGAAACCCAGTTTCTCCCTTGGGGGGGGTTACTATTAACAAATCTTGTGAATCCTGCTAGAGATATTTTTGCACAAATATAAAAATATGTAAAATAACATTTTAAGGATCCCGTGAATTTTGAAAAAATCTTAAAAGCCTTTTTGACATTGATGTTAGACAATCAAAAATACTGATATGCTTCAATTAAATCTAATTATTTGCAACACATAAACTTATTTGGATACTGGGTTTTTTCATACCTCCTTTATTAAACACAGAAATTACAAGAAAGGAAATAGTAGACATTAATAAAATTGAGTGGTCTAAGGTAAATGATACAGCATGCTTAATGAAACTATATGCCTAAGACTAATAGTGGCTTTGACCAAGGATGGCACCTGTCCTAAACATGCCCAGCCAGTTATCTGATGACAGTTGTTAGCATCAGCTTTGGGAGTGAGACAGCTGATTAGGAAAAAAGGAAGGGTGGAATAAGAGAGAAAAGAGTGCTTCTCAAAGAAAGCCTCCTTCACCTCTAACTTCAAATCTAATCACAATTAGCCAAACAGAATGGAGAAAAGATTATTCTACTGTGAAGGCTTGCCATGCTCACAGTCTGACTTTCTGCATAGACCTCACCATCCTGACCACGGTTAGAAGAATTAGGGCATGAGAGGTATCTGACCAGAGGCAGCAGCCTGTGAGATAACTTGCTTGTTTCAGAGGGCTGAAGAATGACCAATGAAGTGGTAAGAAATTCCTTTCTCATGGGGAGAGAGAGTACGAGGCAGAAAGAGAAGGTGAGTCAACAGTTTGGATCAGGAAGAAAGGCCAAAGATCACACAGGGGCAAGACAGTAGGAGAGGCGATGTGTAAGCAGAGGATATGATGTATCAGGAGCAGAATGAAGTCAATGAGCAGCAACAAGATCAGCAGAAATAGAGACACCGAGTGACTGTGGTGTCAGTGGAACGTCTGTCTGATGGGTGATGACGAGTACCTGCTCCTCTTGCACTATGACAACCAGGACTCTAAAGCTCCCGGTATCCCAAACGATGTTCCAATTCTCTGTGAATTTTGCTGGAATAGTGATTGTGGTCGAAATGTCTTCCTATCTCTGTTCTAGCCGTGAATTCTAAAACAAGCCTTCATTAACATGGTACAACAGGTACGTCAGTGGCTCGCAGGATCACGCCTCCCAGCACCCAAACTTCTGTGTAGTCTCCTCTCACAAGGACTCTGGTGTTGGCCATGCAATATACTTTGGTAAATGGGATTTTAGCAAGAACTATGTCAGATGAGGTGTGCTGAACATTTGCACACTAGGGCTTATTCTCATGGGGAAGTTTGAGCTAAACTAATGAATGATAAAAAGCCAGTGAAAGAGACTCTGGGACATGAATGACCACCTCGGACTTTCTGTTCCCAACTGAGCTCCCAACTGAAGTCAGCTAAGTGACCTGTTAATCCACATGCAACAGAAAATCTATCTGAGAACAGGATCAGATGTTAGCCATCTGAGGTTTAACAACCTCTCAGAATTATGGCAAATAATAAATTATTTTTTTAATTATTGTTTTAAGCCATAAATTTTGGAAGTGACTTGTTACCAAGCACAGATATCGGAAACAATTAAGATAAATGGAGATGGCTGTTTTGTGTAATCAGAACAACCCTAATGTGCATATTTAAGAGAATCCTTAATGATTCAAATAAGATCTCCTTAAAAGAGCATGACTGGAACCATAGGAATTCTAAGTGAAAAGGGTGGTGATATAGGTTTTTCCCTCTAAAATGATGTATCATTTTTTTCTAGATTTATTTCCTTGTATGAAGTCTGTCCCTAAATTATCAGCTGGGCAAACTGGTTTAATCACATTGGCATTGGCTTGATACTTTTGGGACAAACCTCGTGTGTACGTGTGTTGGTGTAGCTAAAAGGCACCGACAAGTGACATTTCTCACACAAAACTTATGCCCGGAATAAGTAGAAGATAGTTACCACTGATATCTAACAAATTTGTTTACACTAAAATAATTGTGGGCTATGGCTAATTGAGAGTCTCAGGCATTATAGCAATTTATTTCTAATGCAGAAAAGCAAAAATTAAGCTAGAGACAGATCTATTCCTTTATCACAAAGCCCACCTTCCAATTGACTTCCTTCCAATTATAAAACAAAAAAAAAGTTTTACTTTTTAAAAATGGAAGTAGGGAACTTCTCAAAAGGTGAAGTCTGAGAAATAGAAATTTAATTCTGACTATGGGTCTTGATAATAAATATTTAAAAACACTTGATGAATTATTGAAATAAGCTGATTCTATCTTCCTATAATTTGAGATCTCTACAAATATCACCAAAAAGATGTATCAGGAACAGTTTATTAAAACCTTTATCAAAAAGGCCGTATGAAATATTAATATTTTAAAGGGACTGTACCTCATTAATTTGTTAAGTAAACAACACATGGCAAAATGACTACCATTTAATAGACTAGCCATTAGAAAGTTTTATCACATTTTAAATATAAGAAGCCAGAATTTGTCCCTGGCAGCGTTGCTCAGTGGGTTAGAGTATCATCCTGATATGTCAAGGGTGAAAATATCAATGTTTGCTCTTCTCCTAATGGGGCTGAAGTGAGGGGTAAGGCAGAAGAGAGAACATGCGAGAGAATGAGCCTACACTGTAGTGAGAAATCAACCCAGAGATCTCAGGGTCAGAACAGGACACTTCATACCTCACAATGCTAATGTCCAAAGTGGGGGCAGGGGGCTCTGCTCCAGGCTGATGAGGCTCCACCACTTTGTGATGTTGCC
Source organism: Noctilio leporinus (assembly GCA_004026585.1). Taxonomy (NCBI): domain Eukaryota; kingdom Metazoa; phylum Chordata; class Mammalia; order Chiroptera; family Noctilionidae; genus Noctilio; species Noctilio leporinus. The sequence continues at coordinate 323,287 of PVIW01000505.1, forward strand.
ATTTCAGCAGGTGGCTTCCAGAGTCCCCATGTTCTCCTGCTTTTTTCTGCCTCCATCAGAGATGATGCTTCAGCTTTTGCTCACAGCCTACTGACCAGAAGTGGTCATGACTCCAGCCACAAGAGACTCGGGGAAATGTCAGGTGCCCGTGGAATATTTAGTGAACCCTTCTACCTCTGTCACAGAGTGTGTGCTTGATTCACAGTAAATCTGAGGGTGCCGTTTCGGGAAAGTTTCAAAAGTGACATTTTACAGGAATGCTGTCTTATGTCTCATCTCTGTGATGAGTTAGGGAGCAGAATGATGGTTATGAGCAAGGCTGTGGGTGTGGGTTGGCTGCAGTCACCCTCTCTGCCTACCTCCCAGCTGTGTATCTGAATCACTTTTTCCTGTAAGTAGGGTTTTTCCCAAACATGGGTCTGAGCACAGGGGTAAGTAGGCAGAAGGCCCAGATTTATCAAATCTAAGGCACATCACTCCTTCCATGTCATAGATTACCAAAATTTTCACAGTAACATTTCAAAATATGTTGTACTAAGGTATCCAGGCTCTGTTTAATCACAACAGGACCATGAAAAAGAGAAATGGAGAGACTGTGACATGAAGAATTGTGTTCTCCACTTGTCATCAGTGCTAGGGAAGGTATATTATCATGAATTAAATAGCTGAAAATCCTTCATTCCAGCTAGAGGCTATTTTACATAAAAAAATATGAGTCACTTGCTGATATGCATTTTGTGCTGCAAAGGGTTTACCAACAAAACAGGGAAATAATGTATGAAATACTATTTAGCTCTGGGCACATTTAATTTTAAACAGGCCAGGTTAAAATAAAAAATAACAAATCAGTAGGTGACCATTTGATTCCAAAATAACTTATCAGATTTACTCCAAAGAACATCTTCCTCCTGAGCATTTAGAATATAATTTAGTTTCCAGGAAGTAAAATATTAATTCCTCATAAGTCCAAATGCTCTATAAAAGCTATGTGCACAAAAGCGTGAATGTTAAAAAATGACATTCTTTACAATGTGAGATTTAACTAACCTAACAGTCAAAGTTTTAGCATATTCTGCTGTGTGTGCTAATGGACACCTACTTTGCAGGAACCACTTTTTCTATGAGCATAACATATTCTATTTCAATTACTAAAGGGACCCTATAGAAAGAATATATTCCACTGCTTTGGTGTGAAAGAAATGACAAGCCAAAGAGCAGGTCAGAAATGCCATCAGGAAGAAAGTATTCTTGGTTCAAATGTCTATCTCTTTGAAATAATCAGGACAAAATAGTCCCTCAGAGGGTTTTTAAATTAATTAATTTAAAAAGATTTTATTTATTATTTTTAGAGAGAGGGGAAAGGACAGAGGCAGAAAGGGAGAGAAACATCAATGTATAGTTGCCTTTCATCTGCCTCCAGCTACGGACTTGGCTGGAGACTTGGCTTGCGACCTGGTTATGTGCCCTGGCTGGGGAATTGAACCAGCAACCTTTGGGTTAGAAGGCCCATGCCTATCCACTGTGCCACCAGCCAGGGCATTTTTAAAAATCAAAGTTGGTTGATAAGAACATTAAAACCCAGAATTATTGACTTCTTGTGTTTCTTCAGTTGAGTTTTCATGAAAAACATTTTGAGGGTTAACTAAGCATTTATTTCCTAAAGATAAATATTTGTGCCTTTCTGGAAACAGAGTTAGGGAGTATGAAGGAAAAATGATTAATTAAGAGGACAAACCTTGGTTGGTGGCACAGTGGATAAAGGTGCAGGCCTGAGAACCCAAAGGTCACTGGGCTGGTTACCAGCCAGGGCACATAACCAGGTTGCAAGCCAGGTCTCCAGCCAAGGTCTGTAACTATACTTCACTAGGCCAGGGGCAGCATCTAAATATACCTAGTTAGTCTGACCAAGGAAGGCAAAGATTAGGATTTTGTTTTCTTCAAGAATTTAAAATAAGAATATTCTAGGCCATTGCTAGATTACAAAACATTAATTGTTGGTCTCCAACTCCTCTCCCAAGTCTTGTAGAGAAGAAATTTGTGTTTGTTTTTGGAAGGCCAAGTACCCTTTGAGAAAGATCTGTCAATACTCCATAGCAGCTCAGTATTGATTTCTGATTTCTCATCCAAGTTGATTACAAAACATAATATTTACATTCTCATTTTTCTCATATATTTAGTTCACTGTAGGTTGATTCATTATAATAAATGTCCCACTCGAGTGAAGGATATTGACATTGGGAGAGGCTGTCCATGTGGTGGGCAGGGGAAATATGAGACATATACTTTCTGCTCAATTTTTCTGTAAAGCTTAAACTTCTCTGAAAATAAAGTTTACTGTCAAACAAACGAACAAAGACATGGGTCTTATGTACACACTTCATATATTGTGCTAAGCTCTCAGGTAGACAAGCTAGAAGCAGAAAGCAATAGTCATGACTGGAAGATGTACTTTTGGTTTCAACTGAGAACAAGGATTTAAGTGGAGAAAAACTATCTAGATACATTCTGAGTTTGTTTTGCTCAAGAGTGGGAAGCAAGTGATAAACTCTCTCCTTTGGATGCTGAAAATTCTGACTGGAAGGCAAGGCTACAAAATGGAGAAGAAAGCTCACACTCGTGACAGAGAGGCAGCAATGATCTGAGAGAGCTTCCAGGCCTGGGCACTTCTAAAATGACACAGCTTAAGAGGGAGAGCACTGTGTGTTCCTCAGAAGCTTTAAAACTGCAGCATTAGAGCTGTGTGTCTAAGTGCAATTAGACAGACTTCTTTGCAGGACTGGTTTCAAACATTTTATTTAAAATATTCATTGCATACCCATTAAGTTTCAGATATTATGTGGGATTTCAAAAATGAATTTGATACAACTTGAGCCCTTAAAGTGCTCAAGTCTGAGCTTCGGAGAGGGACGTAATAAGCTCTATAAGAACTAAATATACAATGTGGTAAGTGCTCCAGTAGCTGCAGGATGGGCGCAGGGAGAAGGATGAGGCAAACGGTTCTGCTCAAGAAGAGACTCTGAGGAAAGACTTCAGGAGCTGAGACCTGAACTCTGCCTTGAAGCGTAACAAGAATCCTCCAGGCACAGCAGATGGAAGTCCTGAGTAGTTGCAGGGCACCAAGGGTACCCTGTGTTTCTGGCAAGAGACTGATGGCACTGAAGGACACCTGGTGGGAAGGGAGGAATGAGGCGGAAGTGGCAAGTTGGTGTCAGCTAGTGAGAGAATTTAAATGCAATGTCACTGAGTTTGGACTTTATTTAAGCTGGGTACTATGAGTTAACTTTTTCAAGAGGACCATGGAGAGTACCATCTTCTTATGCAAGGAGTAAAATCTGCAGGAAATTTTAGAGGATTCAATTCAGTCCAATAACCTGTGAATCAATTGTGTACAGATCAATGGCTACCTGAGGCTGAGGGCAGTTAAAGAGATGAATGACAAATGGGCAGGAAGGTACTTTTTGAGTATTGTGCTAAGCAGAATGAATGACAAAAGGCTTCTAGGGCCAAGTTATGTTTATTTAGAGTGACAATAGTACCCCAGGCCTCCTGGCTCCTCTCATTTCCACAACCACTAAACTAAATATACCTTAACAGAGAGAAACAGACTAGATCAAGCATAGGCTCTGAGTCCCAATTTAACACATTCACTTAATGTCTCAAATACTGCATATAAATAAGTTCTTGGATTGTGATAAAGAAACTTAAGCCCTGGCTGGTGGCACAGTGGATAAGGCACTGGCCTGCGAACCCAAAAGTTGCTGGTTTGATTCCCAGCCAGGGCACATAACCAGGTTGTAGCCAGGTCTCAAGCCAGGTCTGTAGCTGGAGGCAGGTGAAATGCAAACATACACATGTCTCTTTCCCTCTCTCCCTTCCCCTCTCTATAAAAATAATAAATAAAATCTCAAAAAATAAAAATAAAAAAGAAAGAAATTTAAGCCCTGGTCTAGTGGCTCAGTTTTTTGGAGCATCATCCCGTGTAGCAAGTTTGCAGGTTTGATCCCCAGTATGAGTGCATTTGGGAGGCAACCAATCGGAGTTTCTCTCTTACATTAATGTCTGTCTGTTGGTCTCTCTCCCTCTTCCTCTCTCTCTAAAATCAATGAACATATCTTCAGGTGAAGGTTAAGAAAAAAGAAACTTAAAAAAATAAAATTCTCATCATTAGTTTAAGTTTTCTTTTGTTGTTGTTTAATATATCTAAGTGACAGTTTCTTTCTGGCTTAAACCATTTCTTTTTTTCTTGTAATATTTTCACTTTCAAAACTCAGCATAAAGCAAAAAATTAAATAGCAGGAATTTTCTTTTCAAATTACCATTATGAAACAAAAAGCAAAGAATTTTTTAAAAAGATTTTATTCATTGTTTTTAGAGAGGAGGGCAGGAGGGAGGAGGAAAGAGAGAGAAACATTAATATATGGTTGCCTTTCACCTGCCTCCAGCTGGTTACCTGGCTAGAGACCTGGCTTGCAACCTGGTTATATATCCTGACTGGGAATCAAACCAGTGACTGTTGGGTTTGTAGGCCAGCACCAATCACAAAGAATTTTTAAAGAAAAAACCCCCATAACACTCACAGAGATTGCCAAGTTACTGTTGTGGCATTCAGAAAATTTTGATCATTTTTAAAGGAATAAAAGTCAATAGTTTTAATGTAAAAAATAACTTTGTGATTTCATATTAGGTAGCCTTCTTATATATGATACTAAAAGTATGTTTTATAAAAGACAACAAAAGATAAATTGAACATTATCAAAACTAAAAACATTCTTTTCAAAGGGATTGAAAAATGCAAAGACAAGCCACAGACTAGGAGAAATATATTTACAAATTATATAGCTAATAAAGAACTCATTCACAACATATAACGAAATGCTTGCAACTCAAAAATAAGACAACTCAATTTTTAAAAAGCTGTGCAAAGATGAATAGATAACTTTTCAAAGAAGATATGTAAATGACTAATAAACACATGAAAGGATGCTCAACATAATTTATCATTAGGGAAATGAAAATTTAAACCATGAGATACCACTATACATTATCTGAATAGCTATATTCAAAAAAGCTGATTATATCAGGTGTTGGTAAGGACATGGAAAAACTAGAATTCTTACACATTTTATGGGAATGTAAAATGGAATAGCCACTTTGGAAAACAGTTTGGCAATTTCTTAGAAGGTAAAGTATACACTTTACAACCCACAATTCCACTTCTAGATACTTACCTAAGCGTAATGAAAACATACGTCCACAAAAGTAGTTGTATGCAAATGTACACAGTGCCATTTTTATAATAATAAAAAAACTAGAAACAATCCACAGAACATCTCTAGAGGAAAATGTCTTTGCTAACCTTCAACCAAAGAATCAATGCCTATCTTTATAAGACCACTCATTATCTCATTTTGATTGTTAATTTTTTGTTTTTCTCTCTGAACTGTAAGCTTTCTGAAGTATCACCTTAATCAGTAAGAATTTGCTAAATAAGTTACTGAGTAATTTGATTTAAAAGCTTTTTAAAAAACCTTTCATCTGGAAGCCCAGAGCGATGAGGGAGGGGCTCCTGATATCCTTGCTTTCAGCGGTCAGACCAAATGGTTCTGCCTTGTTTTACCTCCACTTCTCAATCCATTCTAAATCCTTAAATTCAGTTCCTGACCTCCTTGACTCCTGACTCTTGCCCCTTCTCTGATGTTTGTCTCCCCAGATCAGCGGCTATATCCTGCTCTTAATGCTCTGTCCCTAGTGTCCCTCCCTCCTCACCTTTCATTGTGTTCTTTTGTAGGATGACAATTGTTTCTATTCACTCTGGGTCCCTAGCCTATTTGGGCAAACCCAGCTGTACACCATGTAGCCAGGATTTCTTGACCTTCTAGAAAGGAAATTAAATAATACGGCTTCTGGGAAAATATCTGATGCCAGAAAAATCACTGAATATAAAATATCTGGCACATAATATATACCTTACAAATACTAGTTCAAGGAAAGAATGTACAATGATTTTATCATGGAATGCAGTCTCAGGGAGGACTGAAGTACAAGGGGAATGAGTTGAGAAGGGAAGGTAATATGGACAAGTATATTAAACTTCTGACCATGACTATTCAATCCTTAGACCAGAGACAGCTCCAGGATGCTGCATAAATGGCAGTTAAGAACCGTCCTAGGATAATTTCGAAAAGGGAGGAAAAATTTATCCCAGGCTCCACTTGGTCACCTCTGGGTTGTGTATTTCAAGGCACTGGCGCCCAGTGGGTCCTACAGTGGGTGAACCCCAGAGCCTGTAGCTGGTGGAGACAAGAAGCATACTGGTCCCGAATGGTCAGAGCTCATGCAAAGCTCTGCAAAGAGATGGGGAGCCCAAAAAGCTCTGAAGAGGGGCATAAAAGATGTCTGGCACAAAGTATATACAGTTGTCTTTCAAATGATCTAGTTATCATGGGCAGGATTTGGACACTGGAGGATAAACCATTTGGAGATTTACAACATTCCATATTCCCACTCTTGTTTCCCAGCAAAGTTCTAGGTACATGGTAATCATCAATAAAAATCGACTGGATGACACCAGAGAGGCATTCGAGCGTCCAATAGGCTCTCAAAGGGTGAAGATGCAGAGACAGTGAATATGAGATGTTAGCAGGGACTGCTGGGCAGAGCAAGGCCGAGAACAAACCTGATCCGCTTCATAATTCTCCCTGGAGTCAAGTGTTTTTTGAAGGGCTTCCTAGGTCCTCACCTTAAATCTCATGATAATAAAACCACCCTGGCACTCTTTCCAAAGTTTCATCTTTAATAAGATTATCCAAATTATAAAAACCACTTAAGGCCCAGGTAACGGTCATGGTGTTAAGAATCAATAAACTAGAATTTTTCACCAGATTTTCCTCACAGCCCAAGCACTGGTTTCTTTCTTTTCTGTGCATGTCACAGCTGCCTACTCGGGTATCCAAATAAGCACTAGATACAGCTCTATTTTGCTTTGTACCTTATCTACAACTGGCAAGTATCTTTTGGAGAATAAATGCTATTGCTGTGCTCTGCTGTCCATTCACATTTTATTAAGATATTCTTAGCAAGTTTTTTCCATCTTCATCAATCATAGACTTGAAAGGCCAATGACAGTCTAAGAAATTATTTATTTCAGCACCTTCCTTCTAGGGAGGAGGATGAAAAGAGGCATTTCCATGAGAACTGGTGCATTCATCCTTCTTCTATTCCACTTCAAGACCATCTCAGTTGCTCTTTGTACTTCGGTCACAGCTGTTAGGGTCCTGTCCCCTTGCAAGCTTTGCGCAGGCGCACCTAGACCACCGCCTCAGCTTGTCCCTCATGAGGGATCGCTTGCTTCCTGCCCTGGGCACCTCTCTCTGCACCAGGAATCCGCTCTGCATTCAGGCATGCTGAGCCCAGCAGTTGGGGGAGTTAGTGCTGTGGGGCCACTCTTGACCAATTGGGGCCAGTGAATAAATGCATCCTACTTCCATCTCCTGGCAGATAGTTCTGAGGTGCATTTCATATTCTACATGGCTCTTGGGGTGATGAAACAGCTAGTGCCATCATGCATCCTGTTGGCTTTTCCCTTTTTCTGTTTCATTCTTCCTGTCCTACATTTCTGCTCCATGAGTGCCATTTCCAAACAAACTATTTACGCATAACTGTGGTCTTTCACTCAGCTTTTGAGAAACCTTAGGCTAAAATGAGAGGGTGCAGCCTTAGATTGGATTTGCAAAGTCTCACACCATGGATTCTTGCTTCAGGATTATAATACCCACAACTGGCCCCTTGAGGCCCCCACCCCACCCCCAACACAAGGACTCCAGCTATCCCATGAGCACTTATGTGCTCACCTTTATTTCAGTTTTCTTATTATCCTCTTTATACAGTAAGGAAAAAAGTTCACAAAGGCCAGGTAGCTCATCCAAGATCTCACAGTGAGAATTCAAACGAAGATTTTTACCAAGTCCTGTGGATTCAAAGCCCATATCTTTTCATAGCATTGTAAGAGTAGGCAAGTCCTCATCAGTGTGTCTTGAGCATCCTTTCCTTTCCACATTTATCCCCTGAAGATCTGCAGGACAAGTTTTATACAAGATGCATTTCTAGATGTGCAGTTTCATGCCTTTGTGGGGCCATTTCTTCTCAGGGTTCTGCTTTGGTTCTCCCCCATCTCCACAGGGAGAACAAGATGTCAGAGGGGCTCATACTGACTCTCACAATGTGAAGTCTTTCTGCTTCACTGCCTAGAACTTTTCCCCTTTTCCTCTTCTTTTGCATCATGGTCTTCCACTTTAAAGCCTCTTGGTTAACTGTTCATTCACCTTTGCCTTGCTGGAAACAAAACTACAAACTTCCTTGGTGCAAATTCTTTTGTTCTACGCAAGAATGCATCAGCCACATCTTGAAGAGGCATTTCTCAGACATCTTTAACCTCTCCTCAAACTTGGCTACCAGCTTGGCATGGGGGCACACACTGGAAGGAAAATGAACATACCATAGTCTGGGAGACCACCAAAACCAATCTCAATTTCCAAGGCGCTAAGATAGAGCATGTACCTTTCCTCTACGGCTCCCTTGAGAAACACCTTGATGCCCCTGTTGCAGCAAACCTCAAACTTCCTCTCAATTTCTGGACTCCAGGAGAAATAACCAAATCATATTATTTTATCTATTTGCCTCATTTCACTCTGTTCATTCATCTTTACAGAAGAGAATTTCATTACTTTGATGTAAATGAAAAATGATGTTCTTTCTCCCCCACTTTGGGGATAAGAATAGCACAAAAGCCAATGGTCAGAGAGAAAGAAATCCTCTGTACATGAATGACACAATAATCTGGTGTCTTCACTAACAGGTGCAAAGTGGCTTCCTTACCAGGCGTGTTGAAACAGGCTTGCCCGTTGCCCACTTCCTGCCAGCACCATCTGGCAGGTGCTGCACAATTGCCTCAAATCACGGGGTGTTTCTATGAAGCCCTTTCCCCTGCCATGAGCACAACTGTCTCACAGAAACCACTTAGGACACTAGAAGTCATTCATCTCCACGAATGACCCAGTCCACAGACCTTGACTCACAAGCTTATGAGACGACTTAATCAGAAAAACTCATTTTCATGTTGGGTAGGTGCCATGAGTAAGGAACACATGTTAGACAGCTGAAAGTGACCTGGGCCAGGCCTCACACTGGCCCAGCAGCCCAGAGAGTTCCTGAGCTTTATTTACCTTATAATCCACACAGGTCTTCTCTAATTCAGTCTTTCCATATTGCAGTGCCTGCTGTTTCTGAAGTACACTATAAAATTACTGCTACATTTAATGCTATGTATATGAAAATGAAACATAGATTAGCATCTTCTACTTCATGTGTAAAACTCTGTTAATTTATCTAGGAAGATATTCAATGCCCCATTATTTCATTTTAATATGTTTATATTCTCTGCAAACTGAGTTACATGTCATTGTTGTTGTTGTTATTGTTGTTTGTTTGTTTAAAATGTAAAGATAATGCAATGCACAACTGGGGAAATCACAAGAGCCTTAAGATTATTAGAGCTCACCCAAAGTAGGACTAGTCTTCCATCTTTACTTGAAATGATCACTCCAAAAATGGTCCAACCAGTGTCACAAACATATTTCAGAGACATACTCATATTCCAGACTGAATAATATCACATTTAACTATAACCGGTGTCAATCATTTATATAGCAGCGGTCTTTAAAAACCTCCTAATGGCAACCCATTGTTTCTTATGGTCTTCTTTAGAGTTAGGACAAAAGCCAAAGACCCTTGTTCCTGTAACAGATGTGTCTGTTCCTTCTTCCCAGGGTTGACCTCTTTAAACCGAAATCAGAGTTCGTTTCCAGTCTGATTAATTGGACCAAGTCCCCATTCAGTTTCTGGGTTTTATTTCTATGAAATTGGGGGAGGGGAAGAAAAGTTATTCTTTCCCTCTAGGCAACGTATAATGAAAAAGCAAAGATCTTAACACCTCCTCTCCCCTCCAACAGCAGATAAGCAACGAGGTTCCGCTACCAGATAGGTAGTGAACATCGACCTTATGTTTGCTCAAGAGGGACTGAGATAATGAGCCTTAAACTCCATCAGGTGTTTCCAGGACAATGGTAGCACCTGTGTAATCTCTGCCAGCCAATGGTTCATGTCAGCCTCACCTTCTGAAAGATGTTCAATGCTGAATGTGTAGCAGCAAAAGCTCACACATGGCTTCAGGGACATAGCTGCATTTAGAAAGTAAAGCTGTGTGACAATACCCAAGACACAATACTGATTGTCCCTTCCTTTATCATCTGTGGAACTCTGGTGTTTTGCACAATTCTTCTGAAACCTGCTGTCAACCCTGGAACTTTGGGATACAGGTTAATGGAGTATCCCTCTCCCTGTGGAGGTCTCACCAGTGACCTCACCCTTGGGTCAGTGGTAATGGTAGGCCACCTTATAAATGGATCCCCATATTGCTCTGTGAGGCATAGATGACTTCACTGCACATCTATAATGAGACCTATACCCATTTGACCCAGTTTAGCAAGTAGGTAGAATCCTCCTTTTATTTCCTCATCACCTGCTAGGAAACAAATTCACATCTGACTTCTATTTTATAATTTTCAAATTACACAGAAGAATTTGGCTTCTTCTAGATACACCTAATGTCTAAAATACTATTAATAAAATTATAGGAAACTGTTCCTTTCCTATAATAATAGTCAACACTTACTGAGCATTTACTACATGCTGACAAATTTGCACACATTACCTTATTTGATCTTCACAGGAGTTTTCTGCGTTAGGTATTATAATTAACAGATAAAGGCTTCTTAATATAAAGTTTCAGAGATGCTTATCAGAGTTCACAAAAACTACAAGACTCTTCAAGAATTAACTGGTACAATTGTATCACAATCAAAGCAGTTCTCTTTAAATGATGCCTTTCTTATTTGTACTAAATGATGCCTTTCTTATTTTACACTAAACTACACTATGAATGTTTAGACAATGAAAGCATATGCTAGAGGAGAAAACTGGTGAATAAGAAAAACAACACTAGTATAAGTCCTAGAATAATCAGCATTTTAGCTAGTTCTGAATTGCTAAAATCATTTGAAATATGTCTCTCATGCATCTAATCTGGTTTTTATTGTTTTTCTTGAAATTTTCCATTTTTCAATTCTTAAAGTTGTTGTGTATATCTACATTTTTTCTTATGTACGAGAAATGCCATTTCTCAGTGTTCTTTGTAAGGTTTGCCTGCATCATTGTTTCAGTGGGTCTTTGTGATTTCAAGCCTACTGACCCATCATAAACATTTAACAAATAGGGTTAGATTCCCTGGCCATCCTGGGCCAATTGGCAGTGGCCTCAGGGAGGGCTGTGTGGAGAAGCCAGAGGCTGGAGTCTGGTGTCAGAGAGGAGGCGGGGGCCAGCCATGGTGGCTGTGGGCATATAGGAGTGGGAGGAGTGGCAGCATGACTGCCACTTGCTGGCCAACCTCAATAGTGGAAAAAAACCTTATTGGCTACTTGTAAAGACTCCTCAATAGCTTTTTATTTTCACTCTAAGGTGAAGTCCTTTTATCTCTCTCATATGCCAAAACACGTAGAAATGGTCAGTTTGAGCCTTCACCTGAATGGCATGTAAAAATGACTTAGCATTCTTTCTCATGAATTAATAGGTGACAAAAAGGCTACATGTTGACTCCCCTCTTCAGGGTGGTGTGACCCTGACTTAACCATCTTGGGTGAAGTACAAGACATTTCTGTCTAGTCTAGCAGATCTATTTCTTAGAGATGTGTCCATACTAGGAAGGTATATATGAAGAAATGTTGTTCAGTTCAGTTTCTGGTATGGTGCAGCCTGGGCATGACAGCAAAAATGAGCTGTTATTACAGAATAAGGCTTATGGTTATCTGCCCTCTCTAACAGTAAGCAGTCAGTCATTACCCATGGCATGTTTTCTAGGTAAATTTAGATAATATTTTTCTTGAGAATCTGAGCCAAAAAAGATGGAAGTCCAAGTCAGATCCAGCATCCTATCTGTCTTTGAGTGTACAAAGCCTTCATGAGGAGACAATCTCCTACACTTTTTGAGAAATTCAAGTTATTCTCTACAACCCACACCACCTTATATATTTAGAGTTGGATGCCCTGCCTTCTCACATGGTGCTCTATCCATACGCTACACTTCAGGCCACACTATCTATAAACTCACCACCAGCTACCTGGGATCATGTACATGGGGAGATAAAAATGCAATTATCTTAGCCCTGGCTGGAGGCTCAGTGTATAGGCACCGGCCTGCAAACCCAAAGGTCACTGGTTCGATTTCCAGCCAGGGCACATAACCAGGTTGCAAGCCAGGTCTCCAGCCAGGTCTGTAGCTGGAGGCAGGTGAAAGGCACCCATTCATTGATGTCTCTCTACTTTTCTTCCTCCTTCTCATCCTTCTCTCCAAAAATAATAAATAAAATCTTTTTTTTTTTTTAAGGTGATCATCTTTATCTGTCTTTCAATGGTCATTCCCATCAACAGGTGTAAAAGGTTTGAGATTTTACCTCACAAGCTGACCAGTCAGTTTGCCAGTAGAGGACACAAGACTCTTGGGTCAAAGACAAAGACTATTGCATACTGCAATAGCAGTAGCCAGAGTATACATAATATCAGCATTTTCTTGCCCTGATTCCCAAGGTTTCAATTCCTACAGGGTGATATGAAGAAGACCAGGTGACACTTGTACATGCAAAAGAGAGGAACTTGGAACTTAAGGAACTAAATCTTTTATAATGGATGGTGAGCATGACCGCTCTTTGCTCTAGAGGGAAACACTTTCTCTGCCTTCTGCAGCTGTTCATCATACAAACATCACCAAAAAGAGAGTTTGCAACAAAGGGTAACTAGTGCCTCTGCTTGCAAGATGTGCAAGGTACCTGTAGAGTTTTCTCCCAGCAATATTTTAATGTTGCTGCTGCTTGCTGTGGCAGAAAGCACATTGTGTGGCTATGTGATATAGTAATACCCACTCAACAGGCAACCTCATGCCTGAGGTCAAGGCTCTTGGCTTGGGGTCCTGAGAATCCCATGGCTCCCAAAGAGCATGTAAATGTAAACAATGACTTTTGGCCACATTTATCCATATAAAGAAGTTATTTGGGGTTTCACTAGACGTGCTCTCAATTTAAACAAGTTTTAATAAGTGTGATCACAAAACATACATCCTTAAAGGAAAACATTTTTATTTATTAATGTTTTATCATTTAAATTGAAACACTGCATTTTTAAGAAAGATTTTATTCATTATTTTTAGAGAGAGGGGAAGGGAAGGAGAATGGGAGAGAAACATCAATGTATGGTTGCCTTTCTTGTGCCTCCAGCTGGTCACCTGGCTGAAGACCTAGCCTGCAACCTGGCTACATGCCCTGACTGGGAATTGAACCACAACCCTTGGATTCACAGGCCTGCACTCAACCCACTGAACCATACCAGCCAGGGCTTGAAACATAGAATTTAAACTTCAGCTCATTTGGGTCCTTTATAAGAGACAGAAAGATACTTAGATGTATTTATAATTTCAGACAGAATATGAATAAAGCTCATTCAAGGAGAATGCTAATTCCATTCCAGTGGCCCTCTTTCAACAAATTGTGAATTCAAAGCTGAAGGGTAAAATAGGAAAGAATCTATTTATTCCCTTGGAGTCAAAGCTCATTTCTTCCATGGTATAATGTTATTTTTCTGGGGGTAGTTACTATGTTTATATACAGAATTTACTTTAGCAAAAATATTACCCATGATCAGAATTTGGTATAGATATTTAAATTCCTGCTTATCTCACACAGTTGCCCCAGTCTTATGAAATAAATTTGTACACATCAGAATTTTTCTTTTAAATTGAAACTTGTATTTAGCCCTTTTCACATGAATATCTTGAATAAGTAAAATTAATTTACAATGAATTTGCTCACTTTTTAAATTAGGATACTTTCCTGTTTACTCTTTATATTATTAAAGCGTAAATACAATACCTTTGCCATAAGGAAATGCCATTAAACAAGTGCTTTACATGAATACAAAGATGTATGCTAGACTCTGTAGAATCACCACGAGTAGAAGTTAAAGTGGCTGCTAGAAATAAATGCTGGCAGAAGGCTGGGAGTTTCCTCTCAGAGAGGAAAAGAAGCAGTACATTTTATAAGTGGAGATCCTGACCATGGTCAGGCATGTTTACTCACACAGGCTCTGAAAGGGCTGCGCAAGAAACTCGTTAGTGAGGATCAGAATGTAAAGGTGGTGCCATCTCAGAAGCAACCCCTCACACTGATCCTAGTATACCAGTGAGTTAAAAACTACTAATCTAAGGTCACATCAAGCATAAGCTAGTAAGCAAAAGTTAGCATAGATAAACATGTCACTTTAGAATGTTCAGACACTAGCTGAACTAGTGAAGTGATTGATTTTTATCCCTTCAAATAAGAATTATAGCAAAAGAAGAAAAAGCTAAAAATGTGCTGGTGCTAATTTTAACTGTATGTAATGGAAATCTCATTTCCTGTTCTAAATCTATAATTCTAATCCTATCAATCATCTCAGACCAGAGTAACATATCTAGATCTAAAATTAATGAAGAAAGCATTTATGCCCTTATGTGAATATTTTCTTGAAGAGTGAAGTTCACCTTTTATAAAAGTATTATAATGGCCTTTTATGAAATTCAATGGGAATGTGAGTCTTATAGTAAGTAGAATTATTCACATCCCAATTTCTGTAAGAGATGAAATCCACATTATCTGCCATTACTTCTAATAAAAAGCTACCATTGGCAGAGCAACTGCTACTTGCTGAACAAATACATACATCCTCAAAGAAAGAATTAGTATAGGCTCACTTATCTATAACTTTTGAGAAATGCAAGTTTTGGTGACAACTTTGACCCATTTATGCACTCACTCTATCCCACTAAGTGTGACTGTTTGTACATTTTACTACAGAATTACCAACGTATTTGATTATACAATTCTTCTTCAGACCCTGCTAGGGTTGTTATATAACATTTCTATTTACACTATGTTATCTTTCTAAAATAAAAATTCTAAGAAAACCCTGATTCTACAACTCACCTCATCCCAAGATTTCAGAATTAAAATCATGAACTTGCATCCTCATTTTGCAGATGAAACTGAGGCTTGGAGGGAGAGTGGTTGGTATCTTGCCAAGGCCATGCAGCAAGTAAGAGGCAAAGAGGTAATGAAAGAAGGTTGCCTCCTTATAATGCCTGTCCACTTTCCATATACTAGATGATAGAAAAAGTGTAAGGGTATGACATTAGTGATTAGGTGCTATTGGGGTGGGCTTGCTAGCATAAGTGTAGTAGGACTAAACATGCTAAGCAGACACTACTTGAGTGTGATACTGGTAAGATTTTCAGTTTTTATCAATTTTATTTTCTTTGTTTTTATTTCTTATCTTCCTGAAAATAATATAAAAATTCCACACTCACAAAGCAAATAGAAGCTTGGTTTATGTTTCACAATTGCTATAGTTTGTTTTGTATGCTTTTAAACACTTACGTTCTTAAAATAGTAAAAATATATTGTATATAGTTCTGACTGGGTTGCTCAGTTGGTTGAAGCATCGTCCAGTACCAAAAAAAAAGTGTTGTGGGATTGAGTCCCTGTCAGGCCACACACCTAGGTGACGAGTTTGGTTCTAGCTCAGGGCACATACCTAGGCTGCAGGTTCAATCCCTGGTTGGGATGCATATGGGAGACAACTGATTGATGTTTCCCTCTCACATTGATCTTTCTCTCTCTCCTCCTTCAACTCTCTTGAAAATCAACAAACATATCATCAGGTGAGGATTTATAAAAATCTGTTGAACCCTGGCTGGCATGGCTCAGTGGATTGGAGCCAGCCTGCGAACCCAAGGGTCGCTGGTTTGATTCCCAGTCAGGGCACATAACCATGTTGCAAGCCAGGTCTCGAGCCAGGTAGAGGCAGGTGAAAGGCAACCATACATTGATGTTTCTCTCCCTTTCTTTCTCCCTCCTTGCTCTTCTCTCTAAAAAATAATGAATAAAACCTTAAAAAAAAAACACAAAACTATTGTATACGAGGTGTCCCGAAAGTATCGGCCACACCAACTCTTTTAATTATATTGACATTGGCTTGATACTTTTGGGCAGACCTTGTATATATTGGATATATAAATATATAAAAATTATATTTTGGGGAGTTTGGAGATGTGGGAAACTTATGACCTCCTTCACAGGGAGACTTTCACACCATCATTTTAATGCCTCCTAAATGAGATGGGTTTTATTTATAATTTAGTGGCAAGATAACTATGGGCAGAGAGTTTTAAAGCGTGGTAATCTGAGCACCGAGGCAGAAGAAACGCTGGCATTTCACATTTTCAGCTGCATACTCAGCTTCATCAGAAACAGTGTGCCAACATTTACTACCAAAACCAAAAGTCTGTGGTCTCTCCAGGCAATTTTTATATTCAAACAACTTGATAGTAAATACCATTTTAAAAGATTAGTATGAAAAGACAACAATGGAACCCTCTGGGATAAAGGCTGGCCTCCTCTGTTTCAACGGATTCAGCATTATCTTTCCTTTGATAGTTCAAAATAAAGTTATTCTTTCTATTGGCCATTAAGCACTGAAGCTCCAGCAATTCTGGCACCTTTCACCAGAATGAAGGTCAGTTTGCAAAAGGCAGGAAGACGCCAGAGCTTCAGATACAAGAAATGAGACATTCAGCACGCAGCCTAAAAGCCTCTTTTCTTTCCAAGAAGAATTAGTGGGATGCCCAAGAGCTACCATGGCATATCGAGCATGCTGTCAGTCCATTCTAGTCAGTTATGGCACAGCTACCTTTCAGAAAAACCACTGAAATCACAGAATGGTAAGAGTTGGAATACAGCCCTCCCTCTGAACAGTAACAAATGCACATGAATCATATTTTTCATTGAACTGCCTCAAAAATTATGATGAAGTTCAACTAGAATTCCTACATGTAATCTCTCTCTGGTGCTAATGCAAACAATCTGAACTTTGTCCATTTTAAACTGAATTGATAAGAATAACAATGTCATTGTATTTTACATAATAAAATAAAGGATCATGCAATACAGTTAGCAGCTGTTATGAAGATACAAATATTACCTTAATATGATTACTTATAATATTTAATAAGATGTTTTAGTCTGCTAACACTAGGTCAAAAAAAGATAAAATTATGAATTATCTTCCTCATAAAGACAAGGAAGCAATGGGCCTATTATGCTAAACAGCTCTTAAAATGGAAGCATTAAACACACTTAAGAATTAAATGCTGAAAAACCTGTCCTTTTAAAGTCCCAACAGTCTTTAGAAATGGGTTACTTGCTAAAGGAAATTAGTAATTTGCTGTCTGCTCTTTGGTGTAACACAATATCTATGACAATTACTTCATGAAACAACTTAAAATATTCAGATAAATTGCTCTAAATGCTTGCACATTTCCATTTTAAAACATATAAAGAAAATTGTAAAAACTTAAATCTACTTTATCCCCTTAATTTAATGAAATAAACAAAATTAAGAACTTAAGCAACTTTTTCATGTGTTCAGTTATACACTTGTTTACATATGTAATATTAACTTTATATAATAACCTAACTATACATTTTATACATGCTTTTATTTTTATTTTAATATTTTATTTTTTGTATCCTGTACAATTGTGGGTAATGAAAAATGAATGATGAGAGTTCTCAAGGAGCTTTGAATATAGTAGGGGAGATAAGACAGGAGACTGTATCATAAATAACTGTAATGCAAGGAATAAAGGGATAAAAGGTTTAGAAATAGCACAATCTTCTGTGAGAGTTCAGAGAAAGGCAAGTTATCTTGGGATTTTTGAATCCAAAAGGTTTTGTGGGTCAGGAAGTATTTGAATTAAATCTTGGCAAGGACTTGAAAGGATCCTGCCCAGGGGCTGAAGAAGGGATTATAATCCACCCACTAAAAACATGCAGGTAAAACAGCAGAATGGCAGTTTTGAGGTGGGAGGGGAAATGCCTGCTGGGGTGGGGCTGTCCTGCCTACACCAGCGGGCTGGAGCCGGGGAAAGGGCAACACTGTGGCTTTGAATAAAGCTGACACTTTTGATGAATAAACCAAACTGGACATAATAATGACAGAACTGAAAGTGTTTCAGGGCTTCAAGTGTCTGGAAGACTTCTAATTAAACAAAGTGAGTGGATAAATCGAGATTTCTTCTAGGAGCAGGAGAACTGGCCCCACAGAGAGGGAGTGTGGGGGCAGCCGTGGGAAAAATGAAGTTGCTATGTCATGGCAGTCCTGCTTTTTTGACATCACTGTTTTATAAAGTATCTGAAATAACAATAAAATTAATTCCAGCAGCCATGTCTGATGATTACTTGGTATTTTTAAATAACCTTAGCTCTTTATAAAGAGTGGATATATGCACAAGTTTAGTAGTATAACAAGGCATATTATAAAGAAAAAAAAACATGAAATGACCAAAATATGATTTTTAACAGAGAAGGTAAGCAGAAAATCATTTCTCCCATTAAACATAAGCAAGAGTATTTTACTAATGTCTGCAATGAACTGAGTGATACCTGAGGGCTTCTTTCTCCTTCTTTTATTTCTCTTGAAAGTAACATTTTATACATTTGTTTTCTTGAGACATGATTACTAGAAATATATAAAACTTGGTCAGTAGCATCCACCAACATATTTTAATTGGGAATTTCTGTTTCAATGAAACTTTTAAGAGCAAGACTAATATGGGACATTAATACCATTAATGACATTCATGCATCTCAAAATTTCAGTATAAAATATTTTTATAGATTCAAGGTTTTGTTATTTGTTGGCATGTGGCCTGAGTGACATATTTATAGAAGAGAATGCCTGTTTTCTCCGGGCAGAGAGAAAACTGTCAGTCATGCTTTCAGGATCATTCTCTCATGGGTTGGGAGCAGAGGGGAGAAGGAGGAAGAGGGCAGGGGAGAGAATACATTACAGTTTGAAACGTATTTCTGCTTTATAATTTAACACAGATTTCAGTGTAGGAACAAGTCATCACCAGCAAAAGTTGGGAAACTTCAAATGCAAATCAGCTGTAAAACTGTGGTTCTCAAACTACTGCTTGTGAGAGCTACCTAAGATGATCTGAAGGCTCCTGAAGCTCAGACGACACTCCATACCATTATTTAAGTCAGAAGCTTTGTGGGTGGAATCCAGGCATCAGTGTCTGTGTTTTAAAAACTCGCCTGGAAGCCCTGGCTGATGGCACAGTGGATAAGGCACTGGCCTGCGAACCCATAGGTCGCTGGTTTGATTCTTAGCCGGGGCACATAACAGGGTTGCAAGCCAGGTCTCCAGCCAGGTCTGTAGCTGGAGGCAGGTGAAAGGCAACCATACATTGATGTTTCTCTCCCTTCTGCCTCTCTTCCTTCACCTCTCTCTAAAAATAATAAATAAAACCTTAAAAAAAAAAGAAACCCTCTCCCAGTGTTCCAACGTGTGAGAACCAGTGTTTTCAAATGCTCCTCTGTTCCATGCACCCTAAGCATAATAGCCTTGTGTAATCCAATTGAAAATTCTCTACGAAAATGAACAATGCAAGAATATTAAAAGAAAGCTTTACTAACTTCGTATCACAAATAATTAAATTTCTGATCAGAATTAAGTTTTGGTGGTGGGAGTGTGGATTTTAGGATTCTTTAAATCATTAGTCAAAGACAATCATACATTTTTAGTATGACCTAATAATTGAATCCTAAAATTTTCTGCAAATATGGTTTGTGTGCTTTGCAAGTAAGTAATTATAATATTAGGTAGATGGTAACTAGTGACACTGAGAGATATAGTAAAGATAAAGTGCTATGATTGCTGAGAAAAAGAAAAGATCGAGCCATAATTGAAGGTGATGGTATTTGATACAAACTTTGAGTTATTCATTCCATAAAATAACAAAACCAGGAGATGGAAATTGAGGAATACACCCTGGAAACAGAATTGTTCAATATGGCAGAAGCAAAAAGAAGTAAAAGGTGATACATAAAAACAGAGGTTGAATCCTCATTCTGGTAGAATCCTCCATGTCTAAGTTTGAGGTTCTTGGGCTGTGAATGACATTTTTCTATTGTGGACTTAATGGATCTCTCTGAACTGTCACACTGTTGTCCACTTACAGTCCTCCTTCCTGAACTCTTTTCTCTCAGTATCCACTGTGTCCTTCATTTTCTTGCTTTCTGATATCCTTTTCCAGCCCCCTTTAAACTTCTCTTCCTCTGCTTATCACTTATATTGCTCATTCTCAAAATTCTATCACATTTCTCAAAAATTTCTTGTCCCTGAATGCACTCTATCCTGTGTTCATTTCTCATACAACAAACGTACAGTGTTTGAACTACTTTTGTGTATTTGGCCTTAACGCTGAAACCTATATGCTATTTACTCTTCTTTCTTCTTCTCTTCCACCTTAAGAAGTCATGTTGTTTGGCTGAGTCTTTCTCCTCAATCTCTATTTCTCACCTTCTCTAGACACCCTAATCACTCTCAATGGGCTTCGTGCTTTTAGCATCAATACACTCCAGGCCATTCTCCTCACAGCATTCAGAGCCTCCCTACAAAATGCTGATCACATGACTGACTCACCTGCTCAGGTCCACGGGGTTCCCAGGTTAATGTTCACACTACCTGCCTGGCACATCGGACCTTATAATTTGACACTTGCTCACTTCTAACATGATTCTCCCTCATACACAATCGTGCTTCTAGACATTCCAACCCACCCGCAGTTGTTCAGGTCTGTATGCTTCCTGTGTGTGGTTTCCCTGCCTGCCTCACACTCCTCCCTTCTCATTCCTCAAGCCTCAATCCTCTCCCTGGAAATGTTTGGAGATTTTTGCTCTGAGTCAGATGTTCTCCTCTGTGTCCAACTTGTAGTTTATACTGAACAGCGAATGTTACTTTACTTGTCCGTCTCCAGGGTGAGATTTTTACTCCCACAGATATCTATTAGGAGCCCATTATACTTCCCTACACTTATTTAAAAGTTTGCCTCCGCTGGGAGCCTGTGAGCACCTTACTGGGAAGGGCAGGAAACACTTCTTATTCTGCCTCGTGTATTGTGCACTTAGCACTATGCCTAGCACATAATTAGCACTCAACTGAATGAGTGACTGACTAATCAGAGCTGTGTGGGAAAAGGGCTTATTCATCTTCTCACTGAATGACTGAAGCAGCACTGTGAACAATAGGCTGTGGTGAGACTGAGAGAAGAGAGAAATACAGGCTACTGTGAAAAGTCGAACTGCTGCAATTGACAGATGGCATTCATTAACTTATTAAACACACTGGCTTGTCTAGTTCAACCATCTGAGCTTTAAGGCCACCTAATGGCTTTATTTCTGTCTTTTCCCTCTGTCTCAGTCACTGGATACCAGATCACAATATGTCTTCGACATGGCTGCAGGAAAAAAACCCACCCTACCACCTTTCCTATTCACCCAGTTCCATTTCTTTCGAGCAAAACACTATACCACTAACCCTCCCAGGAATAGCTGTTCGCATTTAATTGAAAAAACAAAACAAAACAATACCCATGTGTTCACAAATGCCAGGATAGGCTTCATCTGGGGGCACTATCAAGGAA
The DNA here is from genome assembly GCA_004026585.1 of Noctilio leporinus. Classification (NCBI taxonomy): domain Eukaryota; kingdom Metazoa; phylum Chordata; class Mammalia; order Chiroptera; family Noctilionidae; genus Noctilio; species Noctilio leporinus. The sequence continues at coordinate 344,972 of PVIW01000505.1, forward strand.
TATGTGATCAGTTTCCATTTGTTTCTTAAAATTTACAATGGGTTTCCAGGTGGATATTGGATCCTGTCAGTCCTCCTAAATACATACAATGGAATTCCCAGCTTGCTCCAGAAGACAATGGACTTCTTCAATGGAAGGGGAGGGATTTACATGGTCATTGGATATCTTCTGAAATACAGGACCCAACCATTCCTAGCTACTGCACCATCTCCCCCAGAGTAGTGCCTGATTGCTTCACAGATAAAATGGTCTAAAAAGCATCAAGGGGCTAGTAACAAAACTCCTTTGTATATGCTTATCATTCCCTAAATTCTGTCAGGAGTCAACAGAACAAGAGCAGAGAGGTGGATTTTTGTCTCTGTGTAGGCAATTCTTTCACAAACTCCGCCATCCATCTCCTTGAATGTCTCCTCTGCACAATCACCTGGGAAGCTTAATGCTTGTTCTAACCCTGTGGCGGCAGCTCCTGCCACGAAGCTCACTTTTCAGAACTGGCTCAGCACCACCTTGAAATTCAAACATGTTCTATTCCTTTAGAATGGGTCAATGAACGTCTTCTGTAAAGGGGCATATAATAATTATATTTTAGGCTTTGCAGCCATATACTCTGTTGCAACAACTCATCTCTGGCATCATTGTGTACAAGTAGCCTGTTTTTCATGGTAGGGTTCCGATAAAGCTTTATTTATGACACTGAAATTTGAAATTCATGTAATTTTCACATACTATGAAATATTTTTCTAATTTCTTCTTCCTTTTTTTCTTTTCTTTTCTTTTTTTTTTTTTTTAGGGGATACAAGGAGAAGAGTTTTCGCCAAGCTTGGGCATGGAATTGTCCCAGAGTGCCTTATCTGATCAAGCTGGTAATTCTTTGTTTGCGCTCAGATCCAGCCCACTCTCTGCCCTGAGAGCCTGATATTTTTCCCAACCATTTACAAATATAAAAACCGTCATTAACTCAAGGGCCGTCCAAAACAGGCAGAGAGCTGGATTTGAGTTTGAAGAAGCACTAATTTAGAGCAATCTTCACCACACGTATCCACAGGTATAGTGTTGTTTATCAATGGCATTTGGCCATCTCAGAAATCAAATTCAACCCCATCGGTGAAAATGATGATAGAAATTCAATGAGGTGATTCTTTGAGCAGGACAGTACTCACTGAGACAAGTCAAACAACAGAAATAAGCAGAGGGGAAGAAAACATATCCAGGAAAAAGGAGGAGGAGGAGGAAGAAAAGGGAAAAAAGAGGAGTGATTAGTATGCATCAAACATTCTTCCAAGTACTTTATATATTTTATTTTTTTTAGTCCTCCCAAATCCTGTGAAGAAGGTATTACTTTTCCCATTTTATCAACACTTAGCTATTGAATGGCAGGGCCATGATTCAAAGTCAGGTCTGTGTTACTCCATGGCCCATACTCTTCATTCCACTCCAGTGTCTATAAGATCTGCTATGTTATTTTTAGGCACATCTTATGTGGCAGTGATTTCAACCATTTAAATTTTATGGCACACATAAACTAATTACTAAAATTCTGCAGCATACCAAAATATGTATTCTATTTTCTGCCAACCTGACAAAAAATAAGTATAATTTTGATTTATTCACACCAGATGGCTATTGTTGTCTTGGCTCTTATAATTTTTTTATTTGACAATCTAAGAGAAAAGATGTCAGTGTCCCTGACTAAATAGTCAATTATTGCATGTTTCAAAAATTCTTAAGGCACACTGAAAATTGCTGTTACATAGCAATGTTCCAGTACACTGAATTTCTAAATCTTAAGAATTTCTAAATCTTAAGAAATTCTAAATAGGAAATTTTATAGCCACATAAAAGATATTTGTGCATTCAAACTCTTTACCAAGTACATTTTGTAACATTAAAATGCGTGTCTTAGCACCCTGGCTGGTAGCACAGTGGATAAGGTGCCGGCCTGCAAACCCAAAGGTCACAGGTTTGATTCCCCAGCCAGGGCACATAACCAGGTTGCAAGCCAGGTCTCCAGTCAGGTCTGTGGCTGGAGGCAGGTGAAAAGCAACCATACATTGATATCTCTCTCCCTCTCTGCCTCTCTCTCTTCCCCTCTTTCTAAAAATAATAAATAAAATCTTTTAAAAAATAAAATAAAATGAAATGCATGTATTAGCAATGATTACTTAATGGTATATGGGAAATGGATATCAGTATAGAATTTTGAGAAATATAAGTAAGCTACTGTAAATGTTTCTCTCTATGACAATTAGTTTATTTTTTACTCTTGAATTTTTATATTTATTTTTCATTGAATGTGCCCATTAGTTTAGATTCAATAAGAAACTTCTATCTTTAGCTCACGTTACATGGATTCACACATTTATTGTATTCCCTTACCTTTGCTTAACAGTATGTTCTGTTGGAGACATGAATCCTTCCTTAGGTTGGTAGATAGGTTAAATCATATTAGAATCTTTCCCCTCTACTACCTCCACTCTCTCAATGCTTTTCAGGGTAAACCAGCAATCTGCAGGAGCCAGGAAGAGGAGGGGTACGCAAGTAGAGAAATAACAGTTGAGAAAGTGTTTCCCTCACTAAAAAGATGTCTTATAACTAACCATACGGGCCATCACTACTGAATTTGCTTATTTTTATCTTTGGTGCGGTGTAATTTGCCTTCTGTGGGAGGAGATATGAGTTATTTCTCAAGCCAAATACTATAATTTAGACCTTGAGTCTGTGTTATTGCTTATGATGGCTTTTCTCCATTTCTTTTTTTTTTTTTTTGGGGGGGGGGTGGAGGTGGGGTGGGGTGGAGGCATGGTAGGGGATGGTGAAGATCAGCCTGCTTAGAATAGCACATGCTGTGAATTGGGCTGTGGTTTCCTTAAACAAAAGTTGTCTAGGGTTCAGAATGGTGACAGGACATGACCCTCTTTTAAATAAAATGCAAACTAACCACTGGAATAACTGGAATAATATGATCAAAGAAATTTGCCATTCTGTTAAAATTCCTATATACACTGCCAACAGTGTAAACAGAAGAAGTACACTCTGCCTCTCAGTAGTTATTTAAGTACTTGACATATGTTTGTAAGCTGTTGAAGTCTTTGTCTGACTCATCTTTGTTTCTCTTCTCATGACTAGCAGCATTGGTCAGGGCAGGCACCGTAAGAACTCAAGAAATTATTATTTAATTAAATTGACTCAAAAGCTAAATCACAGCCTTATGCAGGAATTCCTCACTAACAGAAGTTTTGACCTGCTGTAGATTCTAACTCAGTGGTTCTCAAAGTGTGGTCTCCAGAACACTAGCATCAGCATCATCTGGAAATTTGTTGGAAAGTTAAATTCTTGGGCCCTTTGCCAGCCCCACTGAATCAAAAACTGAAGATGGGATTGGAACCTGTGTGACAACAAATCTTTCTGGTGTCTCTGATACACACTAACATATGAGAACCACTGTAATCAAATTAATAACGGTATCACGGGGTTCCTGCTTTCCTGAAAGGAAGCCCGCTAACAGGAAGAAATACATCCTCCACATGTTGAGGAAACCTACAGTGCCACCAAACATAAGTTTACAAGATTTTGGATAACAAGTAGGTTTAAACATTAATCTCATCAAAGTTTGGAGGCTCCATTTCATCTCAGAGTCTCAATGGTTAACTTTAGGGCTAAATCCAGTAAATTGTCATATGAAAAACTCATACTGTCGTGAGGTGTTCATCCTTTTTCCCCTGCCCTATCTTGCTGTATGAAACATGGGCATTCCCAGCAGTCAAATTCAAAGAACGAGGACTAGGGGCACAGCTGAAGGAGGGAAGAGGAGAAAGCAAGAAGGATCTTGTGTTTAGGCCGTAACCTGTGGACTGCCATATTTTCCTGAGCTGCAAAATGCTGGATTTCTTTATCTGAGTGAAAATAACGCTACTTCATTTAACTCACTCTTTTCCGAGCTTCGGTCAGCTAAACACCATTCCTAGGTCATGCAAAAGCTAAACAACATTTCTCTCAAACATTTAAAAAGGAATCGTTTATACCCTTAAAAAGTTGAATCAGTGCACAGTAGGGTCAACAGCCCAGAACAAAGCGGGCAGTTCTACTCTTCGGGATTACAATGGTCTAAACGTTTCTGACAGATTTCATGTGGTAATGTTTTTCTGATTGTCATTTTACAGAAGTTGAACAATGAAGAATTAGAGTCAAAATTGAAAAGCTAATCAAAGAAAATGAACTGTAATCGTTTTTTGGAAGCTACATTGCATCAACATTTGAATATCCATGATTCCTTTCCTCATTTCAGCATTGCACACTATCAGTATCTATTCTTTCTGAGTTCTGAAAAGGCTTTAGAATCTGCTGATTGTCATCAACTAGCTACTGAAGCCACAAAGCTTTGCAACACCACTGGACCATGGTAAATGTAGAAAAACTACTGCACATAGGACTTCTGTTGTGAGATCAATGGCATTACAAAGCTGGAGTTACAGTGCTCACATCTGGGCACTTTCAGGGACCAAACTGTTGATGAGCGTGAACAAAACCTCCCGGGATTAGTCATGTTTCCAATAGTTCCACAGGAAAAGAAACTGGCAAATCCAGAATCCAACCACTTAGCTGTTGGCAGGTAAAATACACACGATTAAAAGAAAAGAGCTGTGTTTCTGGGCAACCTCTTCCTCCACACACCTCTAATACAACAACAAATTAATTATTGTATGTGACTGTTTTGAATTAAACATGCCATAAACACATTTTATTATCTCCTGCATTTATTTGGGGTCAATACTACTTAATTTGTCTCTCTTCTGAGTAATTAAAAATACATTATCTTAATGGAAAAAAATTAGGAAAATGAAAAAGAATTAGTTTCATTATGCAGCTTATTTTTAAATTAAAAGTAGTCAGACAGCAAGCAAATGCTTAGAGGTTATAAGTTTGATGATACATAGTTAGACACACAAAAATTAATACAATTTAATGAGAGGCATAACAGCATAAAGAAAGATGAGTCAATTCTAAATTGCCTGTTCTTTCATGTGTCTTTCTTGAGTTAAATATGGGTCATAAAAACTGGTTAATGACAGCATCACCAGTATTTTATTTATTAAACAAAATTTTAAAGACTTTATTTTTAGAGCAGCTTTATGATGAAAACAAAATTGAGAGGAAAGTAAAAAGGTTTCCTATGTATTCATTCCCTGCCTCTATACTTGCATAGTCTCTCCCATTATCAATATCCCCGTCCAGAATGGTACATTTGTTATCATTGATGCACCTACAATGACATGTCATAATCACCAAAGTTCATAGTTCATCTTAGCATTTGCTCTTGTATAGTATTGTACATTCTATAGGCTTGGACAAATGTAGTATAATGGCATGTATCCATTACTAAATGAAGTATTTCCACTGTCTTAAAAATCCTCTGTGCTTTGTCTATTCATCTCTACTCGCATCCTAACTCCTGGCAACAATAAATCTTTTGACTGTTTCCTTAGTTTTGCCTTTTCCAAAATGTCATAAACTTGGGATCCTATAGTAATGCAGCCCTTTCAAATTGGCTTCTTTCACTTAGGAATATGCACTCAAGGTTTCTTCACATCTTTTCATGACTTGCTAGCTCACTTCCTTTTAACCCTGAATAATATTACATTGTTGTACCATAATTTACTTATTTATTTACCTACTGAAGGATATCTTGTTTGTTTCTAAGTTTTGGTTATTATATATAAAGCTGCTACAAACATTTATGTGCAGGTTTTTGTATGAACATAAATTTTCAACTCATTTAAATAAATACCAAGGAGGACGATTGCTGGATCACAGAAGAGTATGTTTAGTTTTGAAAGAAATGTCCAAACTGTTTTCCAAAGTGGTTTACCATTTTGAATTCCCATCAGCACCATGTAAAAGTTCCTATTGCTTCACACCCTCGTCTGCATCTGATGTCGTCAGTATTCTGAAGTTTGGCCATTCTGCTAAGTGTATACTAGTTTCTCATTGTTGTGTTGTTCTTTTATTATTATTATTATCAAGGTATAATTGGTATACATTATATTAATTTAGGGTGTGCAACTTAATGATTTGATATCTGTATGTATTGTGAAATAATCATCACAGTAAGTTTAGTTAACTAACATCCATGACCATATATAGTTACAGATATTTTTCTTGTAATGAGAACTTCTAAGATCAATTCTCTTAGAAACTTTTGACTATGCAACACAAGATTATTAACTATAGCCACCATGCTATATACCATATCCCCATGACTTATATTTATAAATGGAGTTTTGTGCCTTTTTGTTCCTTTTACCCATTTTGCCCACCTCCCCACCCCTCTATGGTAATCAATCTGTTCACTGTATTATAGTTGGTTTTTACAAAACTGATTTCTCATTACACATATTAGTGAGATCATATGGCATTTGTCTTTCTCTGTCTGACTTATTTCATTCAGCATAAAGCCCTCAAGGTCCAGCCATGTTGTCACATCTGGAAAGATTTCATTCTTTTTAATGGCTGAATTATATGTATATGTTTGTATATTATATATATATATATATATATATATATATATATATATATATAATATCTTTATTTGTTCATTCATCAATGGACACTTAGCTTGTTTCCATATCATGGCTATTGTAAATAACACTTCAATAAACATGGGAGTGCATAAAACTACCCAATTTAGTGCTTTCATTTTCCTTAGATAAATACCCAGAAGTGGGATTGCTGGATCATATGGTAGTTGTATTTTTAATATTTAATATTTTGAGTAACCTCCACTCTGTTTTCCATAGTGGCTTTACCAACTTACATTTCCACCAGCAGAGTACAAGGACTCCTTTTTCTTCATATCCTTGCCAAAATGTGTTATTTCTTATCTTTTTGATAATAGTCATTCTAATTTTGACAGTAGTAGGTGATAGCTCATTGTGGTTTTGATCTGCACTTCCTGATGATTAGTGATATTAGACATCTTTTCAGATACATGTCTAGCCATCTGTATGTTTTCTCTGGAAAAAAGTCTATTCAGATCCTCTGCCTAGTTTTTAATTGAATTTTTTCTATTGAATTGTATAAGTTCTTTATACAAATACTTTCTCCTATTCAGTAGGCTGCCATTTTGCTTTTCTTGATAGTTAGCTGTATCATTTTCTGAAAGAACAATGTGATAGTATAAAAAGACTTGATTGGAATCAGGAAATCTTTGTCCCAAACTAAAGGTCTCAAACTGAAATGCTATGAGTGGCCAGGCAGTTAAAGAATCAATATGTCCAGTGGTGAAACGAAGACTCAGACCCTGCATACTCAGTTCTGGTCAGAGAAGTAAAAACCCAGTGTTGCCAGACCACCTAATATTTTTAAAAAGCCAGAAATTCAAATTTACATATGAAATTCACTGTCTTTAAAGTAGTAGCAATTAATGTAAAAGTGCCGTGTTTTCCAGGATAAAGAAGCACATCCATGGCCAGATGCCATCCAGACTTTGTACCGCTACTAAGTAGCTATGGGTTTCCTTGAGATTGGTTCCTTTTCTGAAAAACACATGTCCAACTTTCCTTTGGCTCCAGATGCCTGCTCTGGCGCTTTTATGTAATAAATTTCTTTTACTTATGAAGAAACTGTTTAGAAAATTTAGAGCACTGAAACACGTAATATCCAAGTCTGAAAGGACAATCTCCATCAAGAGACTTGATTGCCAATTCAGGAATGTGATTTAACTACGAAAGTTTCTGTTGTTAAATATGCCACATCTAATGAGGGGAACAATCACCAAACAAAAAGAGACATGAAAGGGGTTTCAATTTTTGAGAGGCAGTGATTCCCAGTGGTCAGAACACACACTAGAGCTGCTGGGCCTGGGTCCAAAGCCCATTCCCTATTTAAAACACATATATATTTTATTTCATTTATTTATTTAAAGAGTTTATTTCATTATTTTCAGAAAGAGGGGAAGGGAGAGAGGCAGAGAGGAAGAGAGACATCAATGTATGGTTGTGTTTCACCTGCCTCCAGCCACAGACCTGACTGGAGACCTGGTTTGCAACCTGGTTATGTGCCCTGGCTGGGGAATCGAATCAGCAACCTTTGGGTTCGCAGGCCGGTGCCTTGTCCACTGTGCTACCAGCCAGGGCCTTATTTTTTTTCTAGTCCCTATGTATTAATTCTGTCTTACACAAGTTACTTAAGATCTTTGTGCCCCAATTTTCACATGTGTAAAAATGGAGATTACAGTTCCTACCTCATAGAGTTACTTATTATGAAGGTTAGACACATTTTTCCATAGTGCTTAGAATAGTGTCTGACCCAGAAAAAGCATCAGGAAAGAATTAGCTGTTATTATTATGGGTGCAAAAACATGTTAATAGCTCAATCCACCAAATCTCCAACACAGATTCAACAAGCATTTCACTCTAGAATATATATATAAAAGAAATTAAACCTAGAGTTCATCCAATCAAGGCTCAAATCAATGGTTTGCCTAAACCACTCCACCGGCACCTTGTAAACGAGGACCTAACATGCCACAGTTCATAGACATGTAACAGAGGTCAATTTAGGAAACGTGGGTCAACGCAGTGGAACTGGGGCCATTTGAAATCAAAGGGTGTGAAAGCCTCGTCCCTGGTTTCCACTCCCTCGTGATTAATTAACAGCCTTACTACATGCGTCCACCAGCTGTATCCTAGCTCACATGCCTGACCCCAACAGAGGACTATAGCAGTATAATGAAAACTGTGCTTCTAATTGTCCAACAGGCGATCATGACTCGACTACGAAAGGCTCTTTTTACTCTCCTCCTTTCTGATTAACTAGATGGCTTTATAAATCCCCTTAATAAGTTCATTTGTGTAACGCACGCAAGACTAGCCACCCTTCCTTCTAGCTACTAAGAAGGCTCAGCTGCTTATTGTTGGATGTAACCCATCAATAGAGGACTGTTAAATCTTTTTAATTTGCCAAATTGACAAATGCCACTGATCTCACATCTCCCCCAATTTAGCAATGTTCTCCTGTATCATAAAGAAAGTCCAAGTGTGTGCAAGAATGGCAGAAATCTTTCTAGTTTATAAAAAAGCCCTTACGATTATCTCATAACAGGTCCATATAATGTAACTAATATTCACACAAAACTTTATCATTTTTAAATGGTTTCCATAAGCATTATCTCAGTCCTCCATACAACTCTTTTAGGTAGTACTATTACCATTCTATTACTATTCTATTACTATTACTAGCAGAAAGCTGAGAGTCAGCGAGATTAAGTAACTTGTACAAGATCTCTTAACTACTAAGTCTTAGATATGAGCTTGGTTTCAGGTCTTTTGATTTTTCGAATGTCCTTTCCATTACAATTATGCATCTGTCATCTTTCAGTTCCACCCCTGTCCCACCCTATTTTGTATTACTGGGGCTAAGGGTTTGCAAACTAAATTTCCACACTCTTTTAGCAATTGTCTTTCCATTAGGTCCTGCTAACTAGGTACTGGTGGGTAACAAAAAAGAAACGTAAAGACAAGATTCTCAGTTTTGACTCAAAATGAGGCAGTTAATGGTAAGTTGCTACAGTAGCAGTGGGGCTGGTGTGCTTTTTGATTCCAGCAGCATAGGAAGCACTAGCACTTTTTTATTGGATTGAATCCTGGTTGACACAGACCTCTTGAGTAGATCCAGAATCAAATGCATGTTTCTCCAATTCACATGCAATAGCTGAAGCAAGTACATGGGTTCCAGCTCAAGGACATGAGATGCTTCTGAAATAGGTATCACCTCCTCTTCCTTTTTGCTCCTCCAGCATCTCTCTCTCTCTCTCTCTCTCTCTCTCTCTCTCTCTCTCTCTCTCTCTCAGCTCCAGCCTTTCTAATATAGTCTCTTGCTTAAAATATCTAAATGACTTCTATTTTCCTCTGTACCTTGTCTTGTATAAACATACCTGCTATGTAGCAACATTGGGAAGAGGAACATAAAGCAGAAAGCATTGTTCCTGCCCTGAAGAGACCTATAGTCTACCTGGGTAATAGAACTAATGCACTTGAACCAAGAGTAAATAAGAAACAGCAGGTGTATTAGATATATTCAAGGGCTGAGGTAAATGGCATGCAGGCTACGTGTGAGATGGGAAAGTAATGAGCACCGCTTCACAAACTATTTGCTTGATGCAAGGAATGGAACCTGCACTCGTGTTTTTCCTTCAGCATTCAGTGAAATTCGTTCACAGCCAGTCCAGATGCAGCCCCTCAAACAGCCCACTCTTCTGGTCTTCCAAATCACTTCCCCTTTCTGGACTGGCTGGGTTTACACTTCCTGCCCTGAAGCCATCTCTGGTGCCAAGTTGTCTGCCCCATTCTTGTTCAGTTTCCTGTTCATTAACTTCTGGCTCGTTATAGCATTAGCATCCATTAAATCCACATTGGCATCACCATACATCAGAAACTTTTTGTCTATAGCAAAAAGGGGCAGGACAGGGGTTAAGAGTGGGAGAAAAAGTGATCAAATGATTGCTAGACTGTCACAGGTTTTCAGTTCTTATTGAAGCTACTGATTTATTTTTTCTCCCCTAAAACTGAAGCATTCTATATCTGGGATTTTTATGTATTTTCACAGCTGCTCTTTTACTAAGACCATACCCTGTATCAAGTCCTTTGTTACTCTTTTACATCTCTTCAAAATGGAGTGTTTTTCCATTTTATAGATGAGAAAAGTGAGGCCCACAGTGGTCCAGTTACTTCTCCATGCCCCTTACTTATTATTGGCCACACCAGGGCTCATGTTGTCTGACTCCAGAGTTTGTACACTTGAAAACAACACTGAACTGGCCCCGTTTCTGTGGATGGAGAACAGCATCTGTGACAACACCAGATTACCTCTGTGGTTAGTGTCCTGTGTCAGAGGAGAGCATCATGGGGCAGAGCACCTTCAGAGCACCTTCAGCTTAACAAGAAGGGCTCCAGAACAGCTCAGGTCTTCTCTCTATTATACAGTGGGATTCTACAGGTGACCTTATGCTTGAAAAGGGCCTCACTGAACCTGCTGAAGGAGTGCACTCAAGCTAGTACAGAGTTCCCTGAGCTTATCCCAAGAAGCAAAGGCTACTCCTTTGTTCTACACAATTATAGACGGACATCTGCCCTTCTTCCTGCTGCACTTACACACACTTCAAGGTCTTAAGAAGAGTGGAAGGAGCAGGGCATCTACTTAGAGAACCACAGGTTTTCAGGCAGTTAACATTTTTATCCCTATAACTTGTGGACAAGGCTGAGCCTCTATACAATTTTAAATCTGGGAAAGTTTCTCTTTTGTACAGTATCCTGATATCTGTCCCTGGAAAGAGCTTTAATATGGAGCCACTAAAACATTACACTGGGAATGAGACCTCAGAGGTTTCATTTCGTTAAGGATTAAAGTACCTGGCATATGAGAGGCAACTCAGTACTAATTCCATGTCCGATATGTGATGGAAGCAGTAATAGTTCAATAAATACAGAAGTGAATTTGGAAACCAAGCTCTAGCAGAAGTTTAGGTACTAGCCAGCAGTCTGGAGAGCTCCGAACATCCGGAAATCACTACATGAATGTGATATCAAGGGCAGGCCTTTTATCAGCTTGGCAGTTGATAAAAACTTTTACTGTTGATAGGAAACAGGCTGGCTTCAATATTTGTACCAGAAAACAGACCTAAAAATTGAAAGCTATTACAAATATTGTTCTGATTCACTGTGGTTTTGCAACCAGGAAATTAAATGAATTATTGGAAAAAAAGAACTTCTAAGAAACAAATAATGACAACCCTTGTCCTTAATAATCTGTTTCCCTCTACCACTGTAGAAACTGTTATGACTTTGGCAGAATTCTAAATGTTATTTATATCTTGAGCAATGCATTATTTTAATCTAAATGAGAGCACTAGGCAAAAAGTCAAATTTCTTTGAGGACAAGGGTCTTTAGTTAAAATATATGTGCTTGGGTCAGTTCAGAGCCTCCTCTGTGTCACTGCCAGGAATTAGTCACCAACCAAATGTGTCTTTGTAAACTTATGATTAGCTTTCATCCCAACAAAGCACATTTTTGTCATTGGGATACTTACTTTTCCAGTTACTGGTTAAGGGATCAGTGACACACTTCAAAGATTTCGGGAACAGTTTCTGTTCTTTGTGAAGAGCATTTGTTCTCGTAAAATCAAATGCTAGATTTGTTCATTTGTTCCAAAAAATAAGAGGAACATTTCTTTTGATTGTTTTCCAACTCCACCTCCATGCTTAACAATGGGAAACCGCACGCAATACCCTTTCCGACTGCTAGTGAATATATGAATAAGCCGAATTCTTAATTACAACATTTCTGAACCATCGGAAGTCAGACTGTTACACACAAGTGAAGCAGACTTTATTTAGCTAATGACATTATCTGACAAAGGGCTGAAACTTAAAGTTTTTGTAATTCTACATTCATTCATTCATTCATTGGCTCGTTCACTGAGCAAATTAAGCACCTACTATCTGCCAGGCAGTAGTCCTGGTGTTGGGATACACTAATGAACACAATAGACAAAAGTTCCTGCCCTCATGAAGGGAGACAGATAATAATAAAGTCACAGTTTATTGTACATTAAGTGTTAAGTACTCTGGAGAAAAAAAGTAAAACTAGAGAACTAGAAAAGGAGGTAGGGGTTCCGAGGTGTGTGCACACACGTGTGTGTGTGCATGCATGCACATGATAGGTACACTTGCTTACTGCAGGATCCAGAACTAGCTCACCAGAAAGCGTTATTTGAACACAGACCTGAGGAAGAGGCAGCAAGCAATTGGAACATATGCAGGGAGAGTGTTCCAGGCAGAGAAGCCACAGCATGGAGACACTGAGGTTGAGAGTGTGCCTAGCTTGTTCAAGGAACACCAAGGGGGTCAGTATATTGAGAACAGAGTTGGGGATAGGAACAAGACTGAGGCCAGGATATGGGCTTGGCTTTGTACATGCTTAATTAAGATAAAGTAATATCCACAATAAAATACTTGATAATAGTAAGAGTAAAAATTATAAATTTGAATAAAATATATGCTACAAAGTCATATTTTATTACTAATGACCATAGTTAAAGCACATATTAATCATGATCATTTGCTGAAATTATTATATTCTAAGGAGGTAAGGGATTCACAAGGAGATCATTTTACTGTGTACTGCTCTAAGGGATTTTAGGGACAGCGCTTTGCTGTCTAAAAATAAAAACCCTCAACATGGAATTCTACCATTTTAATGACAGCATTTAATTTTTCTTTACATTTCGAGGTCATTTATTTTCCAGATTCTTCTATTAAAATACAAACACTGGGTTAGGGTAGGAATGGGGCAGGGGAAAGCATAGGAAGTCACACTAAAGCAGTTATCAGTTGACTTTTTTTTTTTAAGGTTTTATTTATTATTTTTAGAAAGAGGGGAAAGAAGAGAGGCAGAGAGGGAGAGAGACATCAATGTATGGTTGCCTTTCACCTGCCTCCAGCTGTGGACCTGGCTGGAGACCTGGCTTGCAACCTGGTTATGTGCCCTGACTGGGAATCAAACCAGCAACCTTTGGGTTCGCAGGCCGGTGCCTTATCCACTGTGCCACCAGCCAGGGCTAACTTCTGAGAAGCAATAGGCAGCTGGCTGCTTTGGATAATTCTGTGTGAACATGGCTAGGCTCCTGCGGAAGAGCTCTGGGAGGCAGGGGTGGGATGGGAAGGTAGTGCCAAGGTACAAAAAGCAAGCTTTAATTACGACTCTTTCCATTAATGCAGACAAATGTCATACTTTTGAGCAAACCACACTGGCACTAATATTCCCAGAACTTTTTTTCAGGTATAATCAGCCACATAAGAGATAAGAAAAGTGGCCACCTCTTAATGCCATGCCACCTTGCGGCAGGCAAACATTCCTAACTGTCTTACACTGTTTGGCCTAGTTTTGTTCTTGCTCCGCAGCCCCCATTTATTCCACACAATGTGTATGGACATGAGACGGATATTTAGACCACAGGTGCAATGTAACAACCTTTACAGCCTTTAGATTTATTATTTGATGTGAATGGGCAGCAGTGTAATAGCTTTGACTTCCAGAGAGACCTTATTTATCATGTACACACAGCATATTGACCAGAATTCCTAAGATCAAGGGCTTCCCTTATTAATGAATTAAGCATCTTGTGGGCACATCTCTTGCCCAGGGAGCAGTATGGTAGTGAAGTATATGTACCCTGAAATTAGATTAATTTGGTTTGAATCCTTGCTCCATAATTTACTAGCTGTGTGTCTATAGGCAATGTATTTAACTATGTACCTCATCTATAAAATTGAGATAACAGGTTATTGAGATAAAACATGCCTAGAGCCTATCTAGTACATAGTAAAAGTCATAAATGGTGACTATTGCAGTAGAACATAATGGTTTTCAGTGCAGGTACCACTGAGAATATTCCACTATTCCACTATAATTCCACTATTATAGTATTACTGTCTATATAAAAATGTAATCCTTCTTCAAAATTCTGTTGATTTTTTTTTTTAGTCCTCACCCAAGGACAAGCTCATTGATTTCAGAGAGTGGGGAAGGGAGGGAGTAAGAGAGGGAAACATCAATGTGATAGAGAAACATCACGCCCTGACCAGGGATAGAACCTGCAACTTAGTCATGTGTCCTGACCAGGAATCAAACCATTACCTTTAAGTTTACAAGATGATGTTCCATCTAACTGAACCACACTGGCCAAGGCATTCTGTTGACATTTATTATAGGCATGGGCTAAAAGAATAAAATAAAAAGCAAAAAAGAAAGAAAAATCTGATATTAAAAATAAAATACTGCTTACGGCATGTTTTGATCATTCTCAGTTGTTATTGTAACATTATGTTAATTTTACCTTATTAAATATTGAAGAAGGGCCATCACCATTGGGAAGAAATTAAAATACATTCTATGAAATTAAACTAATTTGTATTTATGGAATACAGCCTTAGAGGATCTCAGGTGCTGTTTTTACAGCAAACATCTCTTTTCTAAAAGCCATCGTGTTGTGCGTCTCTGCCAACAAAACAAAGAAGCATAAGACAAATGCATCCCTGGCTAAATTAAGACCCTTTGAGAAAAATAACTTGCCTCTGCATTGTGCTATGCTAGGGGCAACACTGGAACAGGAGCAGGTCAAATGAGCAGCTCCAAAGAAGACTGGCAAATGTCTGCCACGGTGGAGGCACACAGCCCAGGAAGAAATATAAGTTAATAACAAAGAGACCAGGCAACATATCAGACCTGGCTTTACAACCTAGAATTTCTTCATCTTCTTTTCTAATTTATTATAAGATTGAAATTACAGTGCTAATTTTGTGGAATTAAAATGTTTAACAGAAGTTCAATCATGAAAAAGAATTTTCTTAAATGCAAATATTTTTAACCAAAATATAATCCTATCAACTTAGTAACAAAAAAAACATTTAAAAAATAAACTGTTTTACTTTACATTTTTTTTCTTTTTTAATTTTATTGTTGTTGTATCACATCTATCCCCTTTTTGCTTCCTTTTGTCCCCCTCCCCACCCATTTACTTTACATTTTATTCAGTAAATTGTACTTGTATTGAGGGAATATTTCAATAGAGATAGATTTCAATGACTCATAAATTCTCATTATGAATCTTTTAAAAATAAAACTAATAAGAGAAATGCACAAGAGTCTCTGTATTCTATAAATAGAGGTAAAACATTTAATTACAGTGAAGAAGTATACAAGGCACAGCTATATAATACCAATAAGAGAAAGGATCATTTTGATAAGAAAATAAATTTAAATTAGAATGAATTCTAACATTATTTGCGAAGGGTCTACATAATTTGAACAATTTAAAATAGTGTTATTATATATTCTAACAAACAAGTCCCATGCCTTTTATCAGTAAACAAATTACTGACAGATGATAAACATAATTTCATTACAGATGCCAAAGTATGTTACATGTCAGCTAAATGGAAAACAATGCAAGTAAAATTTGGAAAACAAACCAGAAGGTCTTGCACAGATAAAATTTATAAAAATGAAATGTATTAGACAGTTCTCCAGAAATTAGGCTCCACGGTCCACCTGGATCACCAATATGCCTTTTAGGACAAGAACTAATGAAGAGTTGGTACTGGGCACCTCGGAGGTTATTAATAACAAGACAACTGGTAAGCTATAGAGCAGGGGTGTCAAACTCATTTTCACCAGGGGCCACATCAGCTTCAAAGGGCCAACTGTAATTTTAGGACTGTATAAATGTAACGACTCCTTACCAGTTAAGCCAGCCAGGTAGCAACAAGGTGCTGGCCGGACAAAGCAAGGTGGAGGGCCTTGTGTTAGCCATCCGTGCTCTAGAGGAAGCAAGCAGGGTGCCCCTACGACGTGAACCACATGGCTGCTTACTATTTTATCCCTTGTTTCTGGAATAAATGAAAGAAAGGCCATGTCAAATCTGGAGGGTTTTTTCTGCTTATCTCATGTGCATGAGAAGTAGAAGGGAAGTTACATAATTTTTTTATTAAAAAAAAAGTTATTTCTCTTTTGATTGATTAAACAGAAGATGAATGAACAGTGGTATGACTTTTGTTTTAAAAATACCTAGGAGCTCAAAATGAAAAATTTATGAATATCAATTATGACTTCGGCATTTTAAATTATTATTTGGGGCACAAATTATGCCATAATTATGGACATAAGTACACATAATTTTCTCTGCAGCCAGTGCATCATGGTGGACACTAGTTCTGAGAATTGTGATTCATCTTAGCACTATCCTAGAGTTAAGCTGCCTTTTGTCTAGAAACCTGAAAGAATTATTGAAATAAAGATGTTTAATGTTAATACTGTCTTGGTTATTTGGCATGTGTCCAACTAGTGATCACAGGACAAAAAAACCAAAACAAAACAAAAACAAACATTGACTATAAACAAACAACAGAAATAAACAATGTATCTCTTTCCCCTTACATTGGACTCAAATTAGTCTGCTTAGTAATAATGACATATTATCCCATGTTATTGCTTCAAAAAAATGTTTCCAATGACCCTTGGGAATGCTATGCCCTTGGCAAAATTTCTTTGTTTAGATCACTCTTTGAGAAAGTCATTTCAGTCTAAATTGTGTACATTTCTAGGTCCTTAGGTTAATAAGAGTTTTTGACCTTTTGGTTTCCACAGCCTGTTCTTCTCTTGGATGATTGATGGCATTGATTCTCCTTACATGTGATCCATGGGAAACGACCCCACTTCAAGAAATGTTCTAATTCCAAAGGCAACCTAGGATGACCAGTTATGCTGCCAACTCAGGTCTCTGAGTTCCAAAGGTGGAACACAACTAAGGCAGGGATGTTTCAACTAAGATTGTATTCATGAAATAATGAAACAAAAGCTTGGTGAAATTTAAGTAAAATGATGAAAGGCAACGGACTTCTCTTCTCCAGCTGTTTGATTCCTGGCACCTCCACTCTCACAGCCCCTCTCCTAGTTTTGGGAGGTCGGTACTCATCCTACCACAGCCATAGTTTCTGCTGTCATCATAATAACTGCTTTCCTCATCTTCAATGTGCTTTCATTGAATTTTCCTAAAATACTGATGCCAAATTGCCCTTTTTAAAACAATGGTGGGTACACTTCTCACTCAAGAACTAAATGGGTTTGTAAATGGGTTTATAATTCAAAGTCAATATAGTACATTCACAGTCAGACATATTTCAGACTCAACATATATATGATAGACTCTCTATCTTCCTCTCAAGAGCAGCCCTTCTACATTTTGTATCTGGTCTCTAAAGTCAGAGGTCGAGCTTCGCTTTTCCCCATTCTTCATTTGCAATTGGCAAACAGGTCCACTGAAATACAATATAATTTAAACTGTGTCCTTCTCTGCTGCCCCTTTGCTAGGATACTGGGTCTAGCATTATTATTTCTTGCCTACTGGTGAATTACAGCTTCCAATTTCACCCTCTATTCTGCATAGTTGCCAGGGTATTTATTCTAAACTCAGATCCAATTATATCACTCAACTCCTCTACTCATCTTAAGTAGAATCCCACACCTATCCCAAACTCCTACCCCAGACAACATTCTCCAACTTGCTTCACAGCACCTCCAACTTCTCTACCTTCAGCCGTACCAATACACTCAAAGTATATCAACCACAAGTCTTAAATAGTATGTGAACAATCTATATTTATATAACTAAAGAATGTGGGTCACTGAAGGGCAAGAACCATGTCTTTTAATTAGAATGCATTGTTAGAACCTCTCATAGTTCCCTATATATGAAAAACAATCCACAATGTTTATTAATGAAGATGGTGACCACATAGAAACTATGTGTAGGTCCTGTAAGTTAGTATTTTATTTGTGTTAATAAAACCCAAATAACTCCAGAAAAACTTTGATTTATTGTCAGTAAAGTGGTGAGGGTCTAGGTTCCAGTATGGGCAACAGTCCTGTAAGTCACTCTGTGGTTACTGAGTACTCTCTACTTGTGAAGAATTGAGTTTGACTCTCAGTTGAGGGAAATCTGTTTTATAAAAGTCTTTTAATTGTTTATTTTTTGTAACAAAAATCTTTCTGTGCCCTTTCTGTGTCTATTGAAACACTCACTAGACGAAGGCAGCTACTGTTCAGTATAATTTGGACCCTGGCTCTGGTTGGTTGGGGTGTCATCCCACACACCAAAAAGTTGTGGGTTTGGTTCCTGGTCAGGGAACATAGCTAGGTTTCGTGTTCCATCCCCGGTTAGTTAGTGCCTATACAGGAGGCATTCTATCTGTTCTCTCTCTCTCTCTCTCTCTCCCCCTCCCTCCCTCCCTCTCCTCTTTCTTCTCTAAAATCACAATACACATATCCTTGGGTGAAGATTTAAAATAATAATAATTTGCCATGGACATGGACAACAGGTGGGATTGACTTTGGGGGGAATGGGTGGGTGGAGAAGGGGACAGAGGGGAGCAAAAAGGGGATGAATGTAATACAACAACAATAAAATTTAAAATAATAATAATAATAATAATTTGGACAGATTCAGCAAATCCATTATCATGTAGATAGTTGAAATATACTTCCTCACTGAATTTGAGAGATGTTTACCCTAGTGTTCAAAAATGTGTTTTTAGGAAAATGAAAATGTCTATCAATTTACCATAAAGCTATTCTGAATAATCAACAACCATCAGCAACCCATGAAGAGACCAAAGAGAATTAGTGGGGAAGTTTTTTCAAGAGATGTCTTCTGGCTTTGGTACATAAAAAGTATTCATTTTAATTTAACAGATATTTACAGAGAATGAAATTAAGTACCCAGGATGGTGTAAGAGACTGCCTAAGACATATTTATTTTCTCCCATTCTTCTATATTATGAAAGCTTTTAAGGGCCTTTAAAAATGCATACCAGTCAAATAATTTGTTTTGTATAACATATCAATTCAAAGACCTTTTTTATTTTTTTGTATTGAAGCATATCTGTACTTATATCCTCTATGAGAGGGAAATGAGGCCTTGGCTGGTGGCACAGTGGATAAGGCACTGGCCTGTGAGCCCAAAGGTCGCTGGTTCGATTCCCAGCCAGGGCATGTAACCAGATTGCAAGCCAGGTCTCCAGCCTGGTCCATAGCTGGAGGCAGGTGAAAGGCAACCATACATTGATGACTCTCTCCCTCTCTGCTTCTCTCCCTTCTTTCTCTAAAAATAATAAATAAAATCTTTTTTTTTAAAGAGGGAAATTTACACAATAAAGAAATGACATTTCTAGGACACTCGGAACTTGATAGATATATTTTTTAGATTATTTGAATAATTTTAATGTGATAGTTTTGTCCAGTAATATTTGTCAAAGTCTTTTTCTTTTTTTTTAAAGATTTTATTTCATTATTTTTAGAAAGAGGGGAAGGGAGAGAGGCAGAGAGGGAGAGAGACATCAATGTATGGTTGCGTTTCATCTGCCTCCAGCCACAGACCTGACTGGAGACCTGGTTTGCAACCTTGTTATGTGCCCTGGCTGGGGAATCGAACCTGCAACCTTTGGGTTCGCAGGCCAGCACCTTATCCACTGTGCTACCAGCCAGGAGGTCAAAGTCTTTTTCAACATTATTTTCCTTTTTGCCTCAAGGAACAAAGCCATTTTGAAAACTAAATTCACTATATGTTCTCTGCGCTACTAACCAAAAAGAAAAAAGAAAGAAACTTGCAGAAACGATTTCCCCTGTGCTCCTTCTTGAAGGGGATTGTTCTCTGCCTTCCATTCTCTTCTTTCATAACCTATTGCTATGGCCTTTCCTTCACCAGACTAACAGCTTCTGTCAGCAAAGCTTTTATTCAGTACAGTATGAAAAGCTTTGCAGAAAACCAGATTAATCATCTTTGCTGCTTCTCTTTGTTTACTCCTTTGGTTCTTATAGAATTTAAACAAATGAAGAAAATGCATGTCTAATCACAAATGTGAATTCCCTCTTAGACAGTTATTTTGGTGCATTTTCTTTTAAACATATCGTATCATAAAATATTCTCTGAAAATCAAATAAAATTAGTTTTCTAAAAAATGTCTTCCTCATCAAATATTTTTTATAATTATTTAAATGCATATTCTATGTACCTCAAATTCCAAAAGGACTTATGTATTCCAATGCCAAGGAAGTAATTCAATATTTTACTTTTTAAAATTTTGCATAAATATTTTTTGAGACAGACATAAATAAGCATTTTAAAGCAATAGAGTTAGCGTCATTAATCAAATAATGAAAGTCATGTAGTCTGAATCTCCAAAGTAGACCTTAGAATGGTCTTATCACTGCTAAGTGTAAAATGGAATAAAGAATTTTCACGCAAGTCTTATTCTTAAAAATATTAAAATGCCATCCTTCACCATTAATTTTATTCAGTAATTAAATGGGATAAATACTGGTGACTTTACTACTGCTCTATATAATAGTTTCATAATTCTTAAATATATAAAAGTTCCCTCTTGCTCAGGATTAACTTGTTTGCTCTGCTTTCCTCAGGGTTAAGAGAAGCTTTTCTGAATAGTACTGAAGGTTTCCCTTGTTAAAATGTTGCAGCTGGAGCCTGAGACATGGGTGGACAACCACTGCCCCAGCACTACGGAATCATTTCTTCCATGCTCAAATCTCTCAACATTTTAGAACGTGGCTTTTTCATCATTTTTGTCATCTTGCTGAGGCTTCTAGGGACAGAAAGTTTAAAAAGTAGTAGAATTCTTATGTCTCAAGTAACAAGTAAATGATACTGCACAAATAAAACTCTCAAATACTCTTCTTTCTCAAACCATTGGCCAGGCAGAACCCCATCGAGATGAAGGTTTTTGGAAACAAGGCATGAAAACATATGTGATTTAATGGGAATTCATAATACAGCAAGAAAAGTCACCACCCTGAGTGAGGCTGACTGGAGACGGAAGTACCCGGGCTGGTCTGATGGGAGTCCCAGCCCCTAGGCACACTGGGTTTCCAGTTAAGATGCCAAGTTCACCAAATATCCAATGGATAGTTCATTTGCATATCTCTTCCTGTTTCAGTCCAGTGGAATACTCAGTAAGTATTTTCAGCTTTATCTGTTTACAAAGACACTGAGAAAAACAAAAACTAAAATCAGGGCAGAATCATCCACAGGAAAGACAGATGGCACCAAGTGTATAGATTTAGCTACCAGATTCCTTCTATGTAACTTCATAGTGTATAGAGTCCCTGCTATGGCACATTATAGTGTAAGACACTTTTGTGAAAGGAGAATATTTCTGTACAAAACCTCCTAGAGTTGTGGTTTTATTTACAAAGGCACTGGTGTGAAATATACACAGGGAAGACCTATGTGCAAATGGGCTCATGTGAGCAACGCAGCAGTGGGTGAGAAGGCACATCTTGTACACCTCAGATGCAGTGGCAACTTAAGGAGGCATCACAGGAACACATTAATCAACACATTTGAGGAATGCATTAATCAACACTGCCATGCCTGCTGGCATGCCCCATTGTTTAACCATGCATGCTAACGAACATGAAGCAGCAATATAAATGTGAATTTCCACCACGCTGTAAGAAACAAAGGCCTCTCAGGATCAGCCCCATGCACCATATCCTACTCAACACTTTCAATATAAATCCTTCTCTCCTATGTTCGAACTAGTTTATGTTGCTTTCTACAACAGTCAACGAGAAACCAAGATTCTTTATAGACCAGCTAAACTTGATAAAGGCTGTAGAAAGCCTCCTGTAGATATGAAAACTTGAATTCTTCCAAGAGATGCTTTTCTTATTCTTACAAAATGAATGCCCTTGTGAAAAGCAAAGCAAAACAAAACAAGACCAAAGTCCAAGCATCTATTTGTGTATGCAGTCAGATGTGACAGCAACATACTGCATTACCAGCAGGGGCCTGGGTCTGGCCTCCTGCCCCACATTGGGCTTCATTTTCCCCCTGGATAGTTTCCTAGATAACTCTCCTGTCAGGATTTGACTCCCTCCAAATGCAGCCAGGGATGAAATGTCCAGATGCTGGAAGGAAGGGATTTGATAAAGCTACAGAATCTAGGCACACATTTCTACCTTTGTATGTATAGTTACAGGAACACTTAATGCTTTCTGGTACCATCAACACTCAGGGTATTGCACTCAGTTGGTTATGGTGGACAAAATTCAATAACTATCGATTTTGGTCATGAGAAAGCTGAACATAAAGATCATAATTCTGAATGAATAATGGATAGCATTTATAATGATCATTTTGAATAAGCCTCCTCTCAGGGACAGAGTTATTTCATTAGAGGTTGCACTTGTTTGGAACAAGGGTCGCAGGGCTAGCTCCCCTCTCTGGCAGCAGACTTATAGTCATTTCAGTGAGCCCCCAAATTAAAGTCTGTGGCCACTGATTTGGGCTTATCACCAGCTCTAATTCTGGCAACACTAGAAAAAATTTTAAAAACTACAAGCCAAAAGTTCAGCGGGGAAAACAAATCTGATCCGGTAAGTATATGCAAAGAGCTATCTGCATCAGACCCTTTGGTGTATAGATGCTAAATTGCTATGCATTTCCTTTACTGGAGTGACTCAAGCAATTTTCTCCTTCTGGATTTCAAAGCAGATACTTCTCCCCACTGTAGCACAGTGAGAGAAGAGAGAAAGAAAGCTTGAAAGTTGCAGGATTCCTCTACTGGTCATTAGCACTAATTGTTGCTGCCACAATAACATACAGTAATGTGCCACTTTTCTCTTCACTCTCTCACCCTTGCATGATCACCCACCTCTCACTATCTTCTAAGAGAGCATGCTGATGTCTGTCCTCACATACTTTTCAATTGCTCTTTCTAAGCCTTCAGTAGCTGTTAACAATCCAAGCAGTTCAGAGTAGAGAGGGAAATAGGGTGAGTTTCCAGAGAAAAAAGGTTGTGTCCCATCAGAATTATGAGGACAGGATGCAAGGGGCAGAAAGGACTTAATGAATAAAGGCATCCCAATCATGGATGCCATAACTCAGAGCTAAATATCGCAAAGTGTATTTTAATCCAACCTCCATACAGAATCACTGTACACAAAATGTAATATTCTTCCATCTGACCTCAGGTCTCAGGGCATTACTCAGACTCCACACAGAAATGGAAAGCTGGGTGGTACACAGGGATGGAAGAACAGAATGTTTTCTCTCATTCAGCTTCCAGGAATACTGAACTTCAGTCAAGAGCAGTCATTCCATGAAGAAGTTTGCCATCATCACAATGAGGGTGCTAATGCTCAAGAGATGTGGCTGCTCATCATGTCAGGATAAAGGGGGAGTAAGCCAGTAAGTGTAAGAATAGATCATTCTGGTTTTCTAGCTGACTAAATAGCTCATCAATTAAGAAAAATGAAGACAATTACTATGTTTGTCTGAGGTTTTTAATTTAATTTAATTTTTTCACCCAGTCCTGCAAAGGGGTGGTAGAAGCGGGTATAAGGGGGATAAATGGTGATGGAAGGAGACTTGACTTAGGGTGGTAAACACACAATACAAAATATAGGTGATATATTATACCTGTGTTGTATACCTGAAATTTTATATAATTTTATTAACCAATATCACTCCCAATAAGTTCAAGAAAGAAAGAAGAAATATCCTTTGCTCAGATTTAGATTCCTAGCTTTTCTTTTTTTTTTTCCCCTAAGTTCTAGGCTTCCCAGGGTAACTGCTTTTATTCATCTCTAGTTTTGTGAGGTGAGTAATTCCTTTTGTGGATGTTATGTATCTCCTGGATTTGTCTGGTGTCAGGTAACATTAGTATTAAAACAGTTGCTCCATTTGGACTTTGTAATAAAATACTGACTCACATTTACAAATCAACTTAATTATAGTATAAGATAGTCTTTTTGCTGTTATCAATTTTACTATGTCTATTCAATATATGCAGTTGACCCTTGAATGACATAGGTTTGAAATGTGTGGATATATATATATATATATATATTTAATATATATATATATTTAATAAATGCATGTATTGTTTTTGATCAGTGTTTGAGAGTCTGTGGATGTGGTGGGCCAACTGTGCATTTGACCTATGCCATTTTATATAGAGGATTTGAGCATCCTCTGATTTTGGTGTCTGTGGGAGGGTCCTAGAGGTGATCTCATGTCAATATCAAGGGACAACTTAAGTTTTGGGGGAATCAAATATTATTCACAAATTTTTGACTGTATAAGGGGTCAGGGCCCCTAATCCCTATGTTGTTCAAGGGTCAACTCTCATTACCATTCTCCTGAGATGTATATATAATTTTAAAACTTAGTACTATGAGTCCATGAGAAAGAACAACTTTCAAATGATTCACCAAAAACAATTATTAAAGAACTCCAGTAACATGTCAGAGTTTTCTTCTTATATAGCTTGACAAACGGGAGTATGCTTTAAGGTGCAGCATGACCATGAGTCTTCCTCAGATTCATTATGATTACAACCAGAACCGAACTTATATAAATACAGCCAGAGCAGAAAACTAGTTATATGAAATGATTTGGGGGGGCATCCGTTATCCTCACTGTGGTTGCTACTTACAGCAACTCTACCATTGCTGTCCTGCATTTTAGCTCAAGGTTTTCAAGCCCCAGTGGAAAGCAGATTTTCCTCGAAGAAAATTTACACGATAGTATTAATGATGAATGTGAACACAGTTTTTATATGTCACTGGAAATTGGTAGAGGTAGCACTTTCCAGACAAAAGGATGTGGAGGTGGGAGTGGGGGTTCACAAACCACAGTTCTGGCTGCTCCCTTCTTTCCAAGACCATAACACAACAGTGAATGTGGGAAAGACTACCAAAAATACTAGCTACAAAAAAACTTTCTTATTCTAATGTCAGAGGCCAATCCTTGAATAGCCTGGGGACAATCTGAATACAAATGTGTTTTAGAATTTCGAGAAGTTTTAGGGAGTCTTTGTGAAGCCAGGGGAAGAATGGAGAAGACACTCAGTTTCAGTTTCAACCAGATTAAATCACTCACAAGGTAAAATGAGATATTTTAGTGGCTCACAACCAAAAGTTCACTTAAGTCATTTAACTAAAGATTAGCCGAAAAGATCAATGAGAAGACAATATTGAAAAAGGTAGAATTGAACCTTTTCACCATTACTCTAGAAGAGATTTTAAGTCAAATAACTCTCACACGATGAATAAAAAAGAAAAGAATGGAAGCAGCCAAGAAAACTTTAGAAACCAACTAAGAGCATCCTCAAAAGAGGGACAGCACCCTTTATTAAGCCCCATGGCTGCCACCTTAACACGGACCCATGCACTCCTTCCTGGTGGCTCCTTCCCTGGA
Source organism: Noctilio leporinus (assembly GCA_004026585.1). Lineage (NCBI taxonomy): Eukaryota > Metazoa > Chordata > Mammalia > Chiroptera > Noctilionidae > Noctilio > Noctilio leporinus. Next base: position 370,803 of record PVIW01000505.1, read on the forward strand.
CTCCATGTCTTTTCTTCTTTCTCTAGAAATGACCATTTACAGACCTGGTTCTGCTGTGTTTCTACCTCTCCTAGGTATTACACAATACATTATCTACAGGACTTGCCATAACTTACTGTTGATAATAGTGTTTTATTTAGAACACTTAACACCATTACTACTAATTTCTAGTTCCTAACAATTGTGATTTGGTATATACACTTTCATGTCTCTGTCAGAACAAATAGATCTTACTATTACATTGCTTTACCTTGCAGGTATGTTTATTTTATGAAATATAGACACTTTTGGAGGGGGTATATATAGGAATATCAAAACATTATAAAGTGAGTCATTTTACATCAACAAAGGGAGATTTCTGTTAAAAGAGCCATTTGTACACATTAAGGCTCTTTTGGCATTGGTCAGATTCAAGCAAAACAAAATGTCTTATTTGATGTACAAAGCAGTGTTCTTAGTTTACAAGACTAATGATTTGGGGATTTCTGGTGGTATTTTGAACCACTATAAAAACTAGTTAGTCATATAAAATCAGTTTCAGTACAACACAATGGAAGCAACTTCAACTAAGGCATGAATCATTTCCTTTTAAACACAAAACAAAATCTGAATGACTCAAAGAATTCTCAAGGACAAGGGACAACATCTTTAGAATATTTTACTACTCAAAATCTTGTGTAACATCTTTTTTTCTTAATTAAAGTCCATGAGAGTTTATTCATCATATGAAACCTATGAAGTATAGGACTAAATGTCTGAACAATCATGCTCTCATAATTTTTTTTAAGAAAGCCATTGTTGATTGAGATATGGTTCTCTGAACTGTGTTTCAGATTTTCAAGTAAGATATTCTTCATGAAGTTCAATACTAAATAATGGTCTTTCAGAAGGCATCATAGGCCTGGCAGAGTCCATTCTGAAGCTGATAATTCTAAATGACATAAATAAGTGGGAATGGGGTGAACAGTGGTGGGAAATGAGGGGTGGGGAAGGAATTTATAAAGCAGAAAGCACATATCAAAGTAATATTTAAACTTTCCAAAGAGACTTTTGAATTGTATGGGCTTCACTGTGAGACAAAAAAAAAAAAAAAAAAAAAAAAATCATGTACAGAGAGTATGTCTTCTGGAGATTTTTGATAAATGATTAAATCAAAAAGAAAACTCTTTTCTTGTAAATGGTTCCTTGTCATTTTAAATCTTAATTCTTTCAGATTACATTGTTTACTAGCAATGCTTTTATTCTGTTGTCTATTCACTAAAGTTTATGATTCATATTTAGCAAAATAAAAATTGCATTATTATGAAAGAACATGAAGAGCTGGTTTTCTTCACTATGTATTCTACCTCTTTGATCTATCCTCTTTGACAAGAAGTATGAATACTGTTTTGCATCTATATTCTTCTTTCCTGTCTTTTACCCTACTCTCTGGATTAAACAGTATTACGTATGGCAATAATATTACATAATCACATCATTTTATGGTATAATTCTTTTCTTATAAACTACTACCTTTGAAGAAGGTTCTTCATTTAAATACTTTAGCAGTCTTCTCAGAATTGCTTTGTGAGTTGAAGGCAGGGGTGAGGGGGAATGTTAACAAGACATTTGTCATCAATCACAGCAGATTGTCAATACATTAACTCCAAGTGGCTCCCTGATGGGAAACACAATTATAGGGGGACCCCTGTAAAGAAAGACAAATTAAGAGTAGATCTGGCAAAACATATCACTGCTGGTTTCAATCAAAACTGACAGCAGAGAGGTTACTAAAACTTTTATCGATAACCCCTTAAAGGATCCCACCCCAAAGAGTCACATCTGTTTCCTCTTCAGTTTAGAAAAATAAAGGGTTTTTTCTTTCTTTCTTTCTTTCTTTCTTTCTTTCTTCTTCTTTTTTTTGTAATATATTTTTATAGTGCAACTAAGATATTTTCTTGCTGTGAGGTGATTATTATTATTATTTAAATTTTTCATTTAGCAGAGTAGGTATTCTTTTGATGGTTTTTAAAAGGCCCCAAATATTCAATGAGGTTCATAAGTAGATGATGGAAATAGCCAAAAGTGGAGCAGCCCCACCTGGTCTGTGACAAAGGACAGCTTCAGAGCCTGATCCTCTCCTCTCCTCAGCCTGAATGTTCCCTTTGCAAATATTCCAGCTGAGAATTAGCCAGAAAAGGAAAGGATGCACTGGGAGTCGTACAATCACAGCTGAGCACATTAGGTTCCATTTTTTTTAGCCAACCGAATCAGTGACATCCATGGTTTTCTAAAAGAGGATTTGTGGCTTTTGGACTTTGGACTTTTGAAAACAGAAGCCATACTATCAATCTTTGAAAAACCCTTCAGAGATGAGGAACAAGAGTCAATTCAGGGCCTCCTGGCTGAACTCAAATATTAAGACAACTACAAAATTCAAATGATTCCATTCATAAAATAAAAGATGTGGAATCAGTGCAGACGTTTTAGTTCATGATGTGTTATAAAGTATTTTCTGTGTTAAACTGCAAAAAGCTTTATCTTAAATACATGGAGAAACAATCTTAAAGATTTTCATTGGATTTGATGCAATGATATTTTATCAGGACAAAATATTAATGTTGTGAAGATTGGTAACTTTTTCTCAGAATTAAAACTCATTTTATAGCAAGGTTTTCAGTGTAAGATTTTAGACAAGGTTTTATTTCATTTTCATTTATTTCCTACTTTTATTTTATTGTTTTTAAAAATAATTTTCATTTTATTTTTTTCATTACAGTTTAGTTCCCTTTTATCCCCGTACTCCTTGCAATCCATGTTGTCCACGTTCGTCAGTCCTTTTTCCTTTTTGTTCAATCCCTCTATCTCCTCAACTTCCCCCCACCCCCCACTTAGCTCTTGTCTTGCTCTCTGTAAGTCTGTCTCCATTTTGTTTATTAGTTCAGTTTGTTCATTAGATTCCACATATGAGTGGAATCATATAGTATTTATTTTTCTCTGCCTGGCTTATTTCACTTAGCATAATGTTCTCCAGATACAACCGTACTGTCACAAAGGGTAAAACTTTTTTCTTTCTTCTCCTTCTCCTTCTTCTTCTTCTTCTTCTTTTTTTTTTTTTTTATAGCCAAGTAGTATTCCATTGTTCAAATATCCCATGCTTGTTTGATCCACTCACCTACTGATGGACACTTGGGCTGCTTCTAAATTTTGCTATGTGGGGTCTTTTGTGATTCCATATAAATTTTCAAATTATTATAGTTCTGTGAAATACACCATTGGAATCTTGATAGGAATTGCATTGAATCTATAGATTGCTTTGGGTAGTATGGACATTTTAATGGTATTAATTCTTCCTATCCGTGAAATCAGTATGTGTTTCCACTTATTTGTATCTTCTATTCCTTTCTTCAGTCTTATAATTTTCTGAGCACAGGTCTTTTACATCATGATTAGATTTATCCCTAGGTATTTCATTCTTTTTGAAGCAATTGTAAATGGGATTTTTAAAAATTTCCCCTTGTGTTAGCTCATTATTAGCATATAAAAACCAAACTGATATCTGGATATAATTTTGTATCCTGCTACATTGTTGAATTCATTTATCAGTTCTAGTAGTTTCTTGGTGGAATCATTGGGATTCTGTATGTACAGTATCATGTCATCTGCAAATTATCACAGTTTTACTTCTTTTCCAATTTGAATGCCTTTTATTTCTTCTTCTTATCTGATTACTATGATTAGGACTTCCAGTACTATATTGAGTAAGAGCAGTCTTGTTCCCAATCTTAGAGAAATGCTTGTAGTTTTTGTCCATTGAGTATGATTCTGGCAGTAGGTTAGCTATATATGGCCTTTATTATGTTTAGGTATGTTCCCTCTATTCCCACTTTGCTAAGAAGTTTTTTACATCATAAATGGGTGCTGGATTTCATCAAAAGATTTTTCTGCATCTATTGATATGATCATGTGATTTTTATCCTTCATCTTTTAATGTGGTGAATCACATTTATTGATTCATGAATGTTATACCAAACTTGCATTAAGGATAAATCTCACTTGATCATGATGTAAAATCTTTTTGATGCATTGCTGTTTGTAGTTTGCTAATATTTTGTTGAGGATTTTGGCATTTATGTTTATCAAGGATGTCGGCCTATAATTTTCTTTTCTTTTTCTTTTTTTGTAGTGTCTTTATCTGGTTTTGGAATTAGGATAATGCTGGCCTCATAAATTGAGCTTGAGAGCCTTCTCTTCTCTTGAGTTTTTTGAAATAGTTTGAAAAGGAGAGGTTTTAGTTCTTCTCAGAATGTTTGGTAAATTCATCCATGAAGCCATCTGGTTGGGGCTTTTGTTTCTTGAGAGTTTTTGATTACTGTTTCAATTTCGTTAGGTGTAATCTGTCTATTCAAATTCTCTGATTCTTCCTAATTCAGTTTTGAGATCATATGTTTCTAGGAATTTACCCACTTCATCCAGGTTACCCAGTTTGTAATATTTCCTTATAATCCTTTGTGTTTCTTTGGTATCAGTTGTTACTTATTCTCTTTCATTTCTGGTTATTTGGGTCATCTCTCTCTTTTTTTTGTGTGTGTGACAAGTCTTTTAAAGGTTTGTCAATCTTGTTTATCTTTTCAAAGAACTATCTCTTGTATTAATTGTTTTTGTTTTTGTTTTTTGTTTTTGTTTTTTTTTTGGTATTATCTTTTAGACTCTATTTCATTTATTTCAACTCTGATCTTTATTTCCTCCCTTTTACTCACTTGGGCTTTGTTTGTTGTCCTTTCTCAAGTTCCTTTAAGTGTAAAGTTAGATTGTTTATTTGAGCTCTTTCTCTTTCTCTCTCTTTCTTTCCAGATAGGCCTGAACTGCTATGAATTTCCCTCTTAGGATTGCTTTTGCTGTGCTCCACAGATTATGAATTGTGTTCTCATTTTCATATGTTTCAAAGTGTCTTTTGATTTCTTCCTTGACCTCATTGTTGACCCATTCTTTGCATAATAACATGTTATTTAGCATCTATATCTTTGGATGTCTTTCAATGTTCTTGTGACTGGTTTCTAGTTTCATTGCATTGTGTTCAGAGAAGATGCTTGTTATGATTTCAACCTTAAATTTATTGAGAGACTTGTTTTGTGTCCTAACATGTAGTCTATCCTAGAAAAATATTCCATGTACATTTGAAAAGTACATATATTCTGCTGCTTTGGGGTGAAATGTTCCATAGATATCAATTAAATCCATTTGATCTAGTGTGTTGCTGATTTTCTGTCTGGAAGATCTATCCATTGAAGTCAAAGGAGTATTAAAATCCCCAACTATGACTGTATTTCTGTCACTCTCTCTTTGTGTCCATCAAGATTTGCTATATATATATATATATATATATCCTGCTATGTTGGGGGTGTAAATGTTTACATTTGTTAGATCCTCTTGTTGGGTTGTTCTCTTTATCATTATATAGTGTTCTTCTTTGTTTTTTACTAGCTTTGGTTTTAGAGTTTATTTAGTTGGATATTAGTATTGCTATGCAACTTTTTTTCCCTTTCCATTTGCATGAAATACATTTCTCCATCCTCTTACTTTTAGTCTGTGTATATCTTTCAATCTGCATTGGGTCTCCTGGAGGCAGCGTACTGTATATATGGGTTTTGTTTTATTAGCCATTCAGCTACTCTGTGTCTTTTGGTTGGAGCATTTAAACCATTTACATTTAAGGTGACTATTGATAGATATGTATTTAGGGCCTTTTTCTTGTTAGACTATTTTCCTGTTTTTTCCTTCTTTCTTTGTTTCTCCTTCTTCTCAAAGCAAGCCCTTTAACATTTTTTGTAGTACTGGTTTGGTGTTAATAAACTTCTTTAACTCTACAGTAGAGGTGTGTAGGAAAGAGTCCACAAAGATTTGAAGCTATGTCTAAAATAATAAATCAATCCCACAAACATATTGAACATTAAATATGTATGTCAATATATTAGATAAATATAAATAAGGAAAAAAGAATAAAATATGAATAATAGATCTCAGTTCAGATGCTAATGGGAAAAACAGAACTACCACCAACCACCATAAAATGCAATATTTATAGAGTATTACAAGACCACAGAAGTAGGGAGAATAAAGAAGGCTTTCAACAGGACATAACCCTTGGTTTAAACCTTAAAGTTGGATAGAAAGGGTATTCTGAAGAGAGGGGAAGGCAGGGGCAAAGTAATGGCAATGACAAAGTGGGTGACATGTCCATGAAGCTACAGACACAATGATGAAGGGGGAAGTCAAGGAGTATGGTAAAGAGGGTAGGCTAAATAGATAATTTGGAACCAGAACATACAAGGTCTCTTGAGCACCTACCAATTTATGTCTGGACTTGAAGAAAAAATGTGGAGTTATTGAAGATTTTCAGTGGGATGAAAGAACACTTGTCAGTAGTGCAGGTAATTGACTGAGAGAAGGTAGAGGTTCAAGGGTAGACTGTTAAAACAGTAGTTTAGTTACTAACATACAAGATTATTGGATTCTAGGGGTAATCACTGCCTCCTTCCTAAGCCCAACCCAATGAGTACACATTTAACTCCTCCCCAAGATAAATCAGGATACACAGATGGGACACTGCATTAGCGGAAAGGACACTGGTTTGGCCATGATGGCTAATATTATTGCTCATCTTTTTACTTTATCAATGAAATAATGTGATTTTCTGTTGTCCTGATATGTAAGTGCACCTTTATAGGTAGAGCTTGATTAGGTCAGTAGGTGACTGTGGTCTCATTTCTTTCCTTTCTATCTAGCCATCTAGGCATCTCCCCATCTTCCCATCATCAGGGCTGCTCGGCTCTGCTTTTGGGCCTGCTCAGGACCTGAGGCAGATGGGTTAGCCCAGTGCCATATTTGACATTTGGGAAACTCCCCTCTGCATCCTTTTTTCCTATCGCTCGCTGAGTGTGGGCCTCTCTCTCTCTTCATGTTGCAGTGTTAATGTCTGACACTGGTTTGGGCTTAAGAGAATCCGAGCCTGCCTAACCTCTGTACTTTACTTTCAGGTCATTCAAGCCAACCTCACCTAGGGAACAGGAGTCTGTCACCTCTTCTAGCCTATTGTAGTAGAGTTCTGAATTGGGACTCAAGACCAAAGTCTAAGCTAATGATAGTACTTTCTCTTGCCTTGTTAGTGTCCTCATTACAAGTCTTCTTTGGGGCTCTCATAGGCAAAACAAAGCATAAACATTCTTGGGTTTTCTGGGCAAAGCATACCATAATCAAAAAAATCATGGTAAGATAAGATATATAACTCAAAAGGGTAGCCTGTTTTTTCCTTCTTAAAGTCTTCTCTAAAACAAATTTCTGCGTATGGTAAATCAACAGAAACTTAAAGAGCCTTCTAGGTTGTTGAATCAAGACCTTAAGAGGAATCTTTACCCTAATTATTTGGGACTCCCCATTGTGTCTGAAGAACCTACACCACATTGCTGTGAAGCTATTGCTGAAAGTCCATATCACAGATGACTCAAGGCTATAGCTAAATATTGGGGAATGAATGAATCAAAGACACATGTCAATAAAAATAATTTCACTATAATTTTTAGCAGAAGAGATAAGAGAACTCACATTTCATGGGCTGCTACTATGTGCCAGACCCTGTGTGTATATTGCAGGTGATGAATCAATTCTATTAAGTATCACTATTGCTTCAACACATAGGCAGAAACTGAAGCATGGAAATGACCCTAGTCACAATTAGCAAGCAATACATCTGGAACACAACACTGCTTCTGTCTAAGTAAAAAACTTGTGCTTCTTCATCTTCACCCTATAGCTTTTGAGAGAGGAGAGAATGAACTTGGAGTTGGGGTGCTACTGAGATTTTAAAGGAAGGGCAGCAGTAGCAGAAGTTGTAAGAAAGAGTGGTCAGACTAAGGAGGAGGTATATTGAGGAAGCCAAGAAATAAGAGGATCAGGACGGGGAGCAGTGAGAGCCAAAGGGTCCACAGCTTCCAAAAGGACACAAATGGGGAGGATTCAACAGCCATCAGTGGGAAGTCCCCACAGCCCGAGCTGGCAGCTACCACAATCTCCCTAGGGACTGTGATTTCTAGCTTTTGGTGACACTTAACTGCACCACCCTTTCTGTGCTACCATGACAATTATATATTTTATTAATAATGTTTCACAAATAAGGCATGTATGAAAGTATTACTGGGTATTATGTGGAAGAAGATGAAATGTGCTTCTTTTGATTCATTTGAATAGTTTTTAGTATAATTTAATTCAGGGCTAATTGCCCTGAAAAGAACACATACCTAGTTTTGTATAGGTATGCTTTCCATAGGTATCATGTGAAAAAATTATTTCATCCTTGCTAGTGTTATTATTGATAGGGATGCCTCATTTTTAACTCCCTATGATGACTTAGACCCTCAAGCCTTGGCAAAGAACACCAAAGGACTGCGTATGTATTAATTGCATCATCATAATGAGTAATTATGCCAAACATTTCTAGGGAATGTATTTTTGTTACATTCATTAGTCTTGCTTTGACAACTATGTCAATGGGTTTTCATCACTCTAAAACACATTTAGATTGAGGAAATAAAGTAATACATCATTGCTAAGCATTATTTTTCTAATAATAAAGCAACAGTTTAATTTTTTACCAAAATATGGTCAACTTATCTTATTAAATAAAGCCAGTCTTAAATCAAAAGGTCAGGATGAGATCTGGTATAATTTAAAAGTAGCCTTCAGAAAAGATGAATAATGTAGGTGAAAAATGTGAAACCAAAGGCCATAGTACACACAATAAACCAATTATATAAAAGTAATTCAATGGGGAGGGGGACAGAGGGGAGCACAAGGGGGATGGATGTAATACAACAACAATAAAAAAAATGGAAAAAAAACCTAATTCAATGGTACATAAGTATTACATAAAGGTTTCAACAATTTAGGAAAGTGAATATTTGCCTTAACCATTCATGAAAAAATAAAATATTGAACCTCCCCTAATCTTTCTAAACTAGATTGATCTATTGACTGGCATAAATTTTTTGCAGGAATATTTAGTGTGTGTTTTTTTTTAATTAGAATTTATAACACTTAATGCAACAAAAAAAATCAGTTATTGCAAATGCTAGCAGGTAAAAATTATTATCAAACAAAACCACTCAAAATCTCATTTGGTTTCTACTGTATGGGACAACTATGACGACATTAAACATGCTTACTCTTTGGTTCCTTTGAGGTTGACTTCTAAAAACTGGCCTTATTGATGAAACAGCAAAGGATAGATACCATTAAAATATCAAACTGTGTTTTCAACTGTCACAATTATTTCCTGTTCATACTCTTAAAGAGTAAACAACTGAGAAGTACTTTTTAGAGTACTGATTTTTAAAACCTCACATGTAACAATATACTTATAACTTTGCACTATTATGTATTTCTGTAGCATGCAAAATTATTTTGCGCTTCTAGCACTATAAAATGATAGGAATTTACAAATTTATCTTTAATCTTTGATCATAACAAAACTTCAGTAGTATCAAAATCATGGACTAACCCTGAAACATATCTTTTTTTTAATCTTCTGCCTCTGGCATGCTCTTTTCACTGAACTTGGGGTCCATTCATACTTATTAATTGGAGGGTAAAGGATAAATAAACAACCCTATTAAAATGGGCATTTGTCTTTAGTTTCTCTGGGGTATGTTCGTCACCCAGCAACATAATTCAATGTGGCATTAGAAAAAGACAAAATCATCTTGAAACCCCATTCTCCCTATTTCAGTAGGCTATGGAACATAACATATACCAAAAAGCAGAGAGTATGTTCAGAAATAAAGCAAGTTCTACAACTAGTATATCAGCCAGACAATGCTGAGATGGGCCCACCTCCTCCAACACCTGTTTGGCTGGTGCTCTGGGTACACAAAGCCCTGACTTTTAGCCCAGTTTTAGCCTCTTGCAAGACTAGTAAATGTGTTGGGACTTGGGACCAACTATATGACCTTTTAAATGTCAGGATGGGAATAAGAAAACTTGCAGGTGCATCCTGCTTTACCTTTTAGAGAAAGGAAACCTCTGATCCCTTGATAAATCAAATTAAACAGATTTAAGACTGACCACACCAAAAGCTTTTGACTGTTTCAAGTTGCCATCATCATTGGCTACCTTGTCAACTGGTGCAAGAATCCACTGTGGGAAATTACAGTGATCTATGGCAGGTCAGTCATGTGCCATCTTACTATTTGTCAGTGTACTGACAATCACACTATCACATATATTATTGTAATATTTTATGGTTTTATAGGAGGAATTACTATAACTCTAAACAGAAGCCTAGCAATCCAGTGTGCAGTAATGGTTAGCTGTCATATGCCCAGTGGTTGTAGGGAACAGGCTCCCATCCAGGGTCTACATTTAAAGTTCCCCCTGTATCTGGGTGAGACTGTAAGATACAGGAGAGCTAATATGTATTGCTTCTTTGCCCAGATGTTTAAGGAGCAAATATTTCCCACCCTCCTTATCTTTCCAGTGCTACTATTGATCAATGTTCAGTGTGACTGGAAGTCACAGGCATGGCCTCTGTCAGCATAGGTCCCTGAAGGGTGACAAGCAGAGATCCTTCCCTTCACATAAGTGTCTACATTACAAGCACTTGATTGCTACATGTATAAGATAGGACCTTTACTCCAGAAAAGTTTCTGTAATTTGGGGGTTTGCTACACTGGCTAACTCTGCCCTATCTAGTAGTTAGCATGTCATGAATATAATAGAAACATTAAATTAAATCAATTCTAATATACATATTAATGTATCCAGAGCAATAAAGCAAAATGATTAAAATATATTAAATAAGTCCTACTAAAGACAATTAATAATAGTGTTTACTTCTCCAAAAGAAGAAAAAGTTTAAATTAGGCTAGTTAAATTATCAGTAAATATATGAAAGCCTTAATAATTTTTATAGCAGATAGCGAAAAACTATTTTTTTAAAGGTTTTATTTTATTATTTTTAGAAAGAGGGGAAGGGAGAGAGGCAGAGAGGGAGAGAGACATCAATGTATGGTTGTGTTTCACCTGCCTCCAGCCATAGACCTGACTGGAGACCTGGTGTGCAACCTTGTTATATGCCCTGGCTGGGGAATTGAACCTGTGACCCTTGGGTTCGCAGGCCGGTGCCTTATCCACTGTGCTACCAGCCAGGGCTTGAAAAACTATTTTTTAAAGATTATATTTATTATTTTTCAGAGAGAGAGGAAGGGAGAGAGTCAGAAAGGGATAGAGACATCAATGTATGATTGTCTTTCTGTTGCCTCCAGCTATGGACCTGGCTGGAGACCTGGCTTGCAACCTGGTTATGTGCTCTGGCTGGGAATCAAACCAGTGACTTTTGGGTTCACAGGCCAGCACCTTATCCACTGTGCCACCAGCCAGGGCCCAAAAAAGCTGTTTTTCAACTTCATTAAACATAAACCACACAGAGATGATTTACATGATGCTATGTAAAACAACACCGTACCTAGAACATTGAAAGTTTTTGAGAAACTCTGATTCAGTAAGTGTAAGCAGGGTTTGGAAATCCACTTTACTAACAGGCAGTCCCCAGGTGTTCTGATGCAGGCAATGATGGGACACACCATGAGCAATATGGTGAGGAATGAATGTCTCTAGGGTAATGACAGTTAAATAGTGAAATGTGTATACCACTTGGTGAGGTTGTCAATTTCCTTCCTGTAAGAAAGTAAAACTGGGGAAGTTTTTCATCCACACAGTGGAAAACACACTTTGTCAACAACTATTACAGAGGTCTGGGAATCTAAACAAGTAAGATATAATCCCAACCCATAGCAGCTCAAAGTCTTAGTGGAGTGACCTTGAATGTGTATGGGGTGTGTGTGTGCGTGTAGAGGGGCTGGTGATGAGGAGAAAGAAGAAGCAAAGGTGACTTTGGGTTTGAATTGGGAAGATAAGATCTCATGCCTTGGAGGGCAGATGCTCCCTAGGGTAGCGACAGGTCCCCCAAACTCCCCTGGGTATCCCTGTCCTGGAACAGCCTCCAGATAATGTTATCACCAACTAAGATACAGCATGAAACAGGAAGGGAAGTCACCCAACCCTATTCAAGAAGCAAACGCAGTTCATGTTTACATATTTTACATATTGAACATGTAAAGTGCTGAGAAGAAAAGTTTCTAAGACAAGCAAACAAAAGTTTTATAAAACTGCATAGCTCTGATTATAGACTTCCTTCTACTTTTGTAAGTTAATAAATCTGATAGGGTTATTTGCAAAAGATTCAACTTACATTTTACACTATCCCATTAATTTTTTCTATGTCTGAAAAGTCAGGAAAAATTAATTCATTCAACAAACATTTAATGAGCAACTGCTATGGCCCAGGCACTGTTCCCCGCCTGTAGATATAGCTGTGAACAGAATTTTAAAAAGTCCTGTCCTCATATAGCATTTATTTATTCATTCCCTCATACATTCAACAAATATTTATTAAGTGTCTATTACTTGCCAACCTCTATGCTAGATACCAGAAATAAAATAGTAAAAGATAATAATGAAAACTTCAGCAAACCAGGCCTTTCCTTGCCCTCATGAAGTTCATAATTAACAGCAGGAGAGAGATACTGGCCCAATTATCATAGAAAGGAATATAAAATATCAACTTTGAAAAGTCATCAAAGTAGAAATATGTGAAACTCCTAATATGAGGATGAAAATTGGCTTAGTCAAGGAGGTTGTTCTTTCTAAAAGAAATGACGACTGCTGAACAGGATTGGGAAGAGACCATGTGGGCTGCGCAGAGCAAAGGAGAAGGGAGGGTGGTCCTAAGGGAGCTGAAGAAACGAGTGGAGGTCTGGCTATAGCCCTGTAGATGTTTCAGTCTTTATTCGTAAGGGCAATGGGAACCACTGGTATACTTTAAAGAGTCTGGGAGAGATTGGGTAGGAAAAAATCACTTGATTGAAAAGAATACTTACTTTTCTGCTCTAACAACTTAAAAGTAACTGACTAAAAAGGAAGGCAAGAACTACAAGTGAATTCCTATATAGTTATAAAAATAGATGGAACTCTTTGAAGTTTTCAAGTGAAAGATAGTGTTGAACATATCAAAGAATTATCATGATCAAATTAGAAATTATAAACATCACTCTAATTTTTAATTCTCTATAGTTGATCAAATCAGAATCTCTTATGATTCTATTATATAATTAACTAATGAAGCTGAATTTGATTGAAAGTGAGTCACCTGAATTTGTAAGCCTAGTAAATTAAGTTGCTCACACTTGATTGATATTGTTTAATAAAAACAAACAGAGTTAGGCTGCCAAAATGAGGAGACAAAGAAGCATGGCTCAAATAAAAGAAATCAAAATCCCAGAAAAAGAATGAAACAAAATGGGAGATAAGCAAGCTATCAGATGCAGAATTCAAAACACTGGTTACAAGGGTGCTAAAGGAAATTAGTGAGGACCCCAACAGAATTTACAAAATCCACTAATTGAAATAAAGGACAGTTTACAAGGAAACAACAGTAGAGTGATGAAGCTGAAAATCATATCAATAATTTGGAACATAAGGAAGAAAAACAACCAATCAGAACTATAAGAAGAAGAAAGAATTTAAAAATGAGGATAGTGTAAGCAGCCTCTGGGACAACTTCAAGCATTCCAACATTCACATCACAGGTGTGCCAGAAGAGGAGAAGAAAGAACAAGAAATTGTAAATCTATTGAAAAAAAAAAAATGAAAGAAAACTTCCCTAATTTGGTGAAAGAAATAGACAAGCAATTTCAGGAAAGACAGAGAGTCCCAAACAAGACAGATGCCAAGAGGCTCACTCCAAGACATATCATAATTAAAATGCCAAACGTTAAAGACAAAGAATCTTAAAAGCAGCGAAAGGCAGTTAAGACTGTCAGCTGATTTCTCAAAAGAAACTTTGCAGGTTTGAAGGTACCTACAGCAAGAAATATTCCAAGCCATGAAAAGCAGGGACCTACAGTCAAGTTTGCTCTATCCAGCAAAGCTATTATTTAGAATTGAAGGGCAGGCAAAGTGCTTCCCAGATAAGAAAAATCTAAAGGATTTCCTCATCATCAAAGCATTATTATATGAAATGTTAAAAGGATTTATTGAAGAAAAAGAAAACCAAAACTATGAACAATAAAATGCCAATAAATACATATCTATCAACAATTGATTCTAAAAATAAATTAAGCAAACAAGAAGAACAGAGACTCGTGGATATGGAGAGTGCTTTGATGATTGCTAAGTGGCAGGGAGAGTAGGAGAATGGGTAAAGAGGTGAAGGGATTAAGAAGTACAAACAGGTAATTACAGAACAGCCATGGGGATGTAAAGTACAGTACAAGAAATGGAGTTTACCAAAGAGCTAATACACATGGCCCATGGACATGAATAATGGTGTGGAGACTGCCTGAGGGAGTGGGGATGCTGGAAGGAGGGGGACAAAGGGTAAAATATTGAGACAACTGTAATAGCATAATCAATAAAATGTAATTTAAGAAAAAGAAATCAATCAGGAAGAAGATAATGATAATGATAATAAAGGTAGAGTGTTAGAGAAAGAATAAATGAAGGTAAAATTTAAAAAGTGGAAACTTCAAGGGGAAAAACTGGAACTATTTTATCAAAAAATGAATTAAACATCACAAAATATGATTACTTAGGCATCTTCCTTTAACATAAAATGACAATGGACTTAGGTGGCAAACAAAATATGTATATGAGTATTATAGAACTGTATAACTGAAACCTTAATAATTTTTTAATCAATGTCACCCCAATAAATTGAATTAAAAAGTAAAAAGCACACAAAAACAAAACATAAGGTGATAATGGGACATTAAGTTAAATGCTGCACCAATCTGATTAATATTTAAGAACTTGAACAGAGAATCCAACATTCAGCATTTCTTCCTTCAAAATATGGTATCAATGTTAGTATTTATCATTGAACAGAAAAAAATTTCTGACTGCCATCATGCTGTGTGCAAAGAATAGATGTATACAGTAATAAGAAAACTCCAACTTTAGTGTATAATCAGGTGACTCATGTGCTCACTATTTTAATTTAGGCAGATTTAAAATTTCAATAAGTAGGTGACAGATAGTTTTGTATTGCAAATTCTGGATAAAGATAGGGATATGAAAGAGCAAATTTTTAAGTTTTGTTGAGAGCTAATATGACTGCTTAATGACATAATAGATTCCAGATTGCCTCTCAAAGTTCAGTAAAGTTGAATAGATTTGACCCATATAATTTGCACAATTCACCTTTTCACCAAATTGTCACTTATACAATTCAGATCTGTCAATTTGTTGTTCTGCTTAAATTGCCTTAAGAAAGCAATGTATATAGCTAGAAGACTGCTCTTGAGGATGCCTTAGCTACATATTATTATAAACCACCAAAGCTGCCTTGGTTTCATAGGTTCTGAGAATTATAGCTTATTTGCAAAACCCTCTACTACCATCACTTTCTGAGCCTCACACAGATCTTAATTGTAAAGTTTAATCTGATTTGATTTAAACTTAGCAATTTTATTGACCTACCAATTTACATTTTGGTCTGACCAATTTAATATACTTGGATATGAAACATTTTTAAGTTTCATGTGCAGCAAGGAGTGGTGAGGAGCCACGTCAGCTGCTTGGTCACTGGAACCTTTCTGGCTTATTTATTAGCTGTGGAGGAGGGTAGGAACAGCTCAGTTCTCACACAGCCTCCATCTTTGGGATGCAACTGAAGATGCAGACCACCACAGTGTGCCTAATGATCAGCAATGATCGGCGCCATGCTCAACCCAGGGAGGCACAGACCCCACCTGCGAACCAGCTTTCATGCAGAAGTAAGATTCTCATGAAAACACACCCTACACTCATTCCCTGGACAGTAGAAAGAGAAACATGACCTTTCTCCCCAGGAAAAGAATCCTTGACACCTGAAGGAATGGATATTTTGCCTCTGTCTACCATCAGATGTGAATCTTCTCTTAAACCAGCAGGCTAGGGGAGGAGGCCCTGGACAGCACACCAGCCACCAGACTAGAGGGGTAGCAGGCCAGCTCCACAGCCCACACCTACCGTATCTGTCACGACAAAGCTCGGGCCAGGTGCTTTAAAAATGAAAAAACAAAACCTTGATCTGCAAAGTTAAGCAGGGCTTTCATTTTACTCCAAATGGTTTAGTTTTTGAAAAAAAAAATTGACCTAAGATGATCCCCAGTGAGATCATGTGAAACTTGATTCCTCTAAGACATACTAGTCCTTAGTCATTTCACTTATTATTACTATTATTATTTTTGAACGTTAGCCATTTGCTGTTGTCTTCAGAAAGAAAAGGACGTAAGGAGATGGGCCTGAGGCACCTTCAGGTGACACCCATGGAGGACCTGTGACCTTAGTGTCTACTTGTGTTTTCAGTTAAAGGAAGCCCCACATCAGCATTTGCATGAAACAGCCCACTCAGACCAGCCACGCCTCATGCTCGGTCACTTCCTTTCCTGCCCACCCCTCTGTAACCACAAGGAGGTGAGGCTGGAGGGGGCCACCGCAGCAAGGGGGCCGTGGGGCAAGTCCACCGGGCAAGTTCACCAGGATCAGCTGCACCTGATGTCTTTAGGCAGTGGAGTGCAGCGCCTTTATTTGTACAGAAACATTTTTGGAAAAAAATTTTTTGATAAGATGCAAAATCCTCTTCAACTGTCAACCTGATGTGATAAAATATTTGATTTTGTTCTAGGTTTCCTGTGGCTGTGTATTATTTAAACATATCCAATTCAGGATAAAGCATGAATACTTGCTGTTAACAATTTTTTGTAAGTGTTACTGTTTTGCCTTCAAATATAGACTTTTTCAAAAATTAAATCTCATGTGCAGAATACTGAGTTTTAACAAGGTTTTAAAGGCCCAGCGAAATCACCAATTGTTATCAAAACTGTAGTTCATATTCCTAGCAGCTATTATAAATAATAAATCATGTTGTAAAGAAAAGAATAAAAATGTAGTACATTGGATTTAGGAACAGTAAAGGAGAGTGGATGCATTTCCTATAGAAGGAAAACATTTTTAAATATTAAAAATATAATTTGGTTGTACATTGTTTGCTATTGCTGGTATAAACAAATCTCACTATAAAATAAAATGAAAGAGGTTTGAAAAACTTTCAAACGTTTAAAGACTAGACATTTCTTTTTCTTTTTAACTATCAGTATTCAAAGTCAGCAAGTAATTTTTGCCTCAAAATTCTCTTTAGATGATCTAGATTTCTAATCCTTTCTTGCCACAGACATGAACTCACAAGCAGTCCCCTTCCTTTTATTTTTCCTCACGACTTCCTGATTAGTTGCCATGTTCACTGAACTGAATTTGAAGTCTTTTCATAATATTCTGTGGCAGGAACAAAAAAATGAATCACAACAGGAAAAAATAAAATAAAACAGGCTCTAAATACATCTTGAATGTAGCTTCAGGAATGTTTATCCTGTGCTTCCTACAATATTGTTTGGCACTTGGGACCTCCAAATGAGGATCCGTCTCCATTTCTCAATTATGTGTGCAAGCACTCATTTTCAATTTTAGTTATACTGATTTTTTTTGAACCATGGAGAACTTTATTAACCTAAAAAATAAAAGCAAAGAAATTCAAACAGGTTTTAAATTATGGCTTGGAAGTACCCCAATCACACCTCAGGCTACCATCACAAATTTCTCCACAGTAGTATTTGAGCAGAGTGTCCTAATTCTGGTCAATGCCAAAATGGCTTTGGAAGTCTCAAATCCCTCAGTTCTCTGCATCAGTCTCCAAACTTGAGAGTTTGCAACGCTGGTCTTATAGAATCTGGAATACTATTAGTTCCAGGTCACTACCTAATGTTAAGTCCAAATATGAAGCTGTCCATTTCAAAAGAGGTCATCTTGAATGCAACATGACCTGTATTAAACAAGCTATTATTTCTAAATAAAGCAGTTAAATTATGAATTCAATAGCTTACCAGGTGACATTAAGCAAATTACTTCCTCTTTGTGTACAAAATGGGGTTAATAATCTCGATCTATCTTTTAAGGTCTCTGGAGACAATGCGTTTAGGAATTGTCTAAGTGCTGCATTAATGTTGCTGGTGTTATGAGAGCTTGGTTTTATTGTTATTAGAATGCTGCCATCATAGAAAGGAATTCAGAGGTTTAGTCAGAGGTGAATTAACAAAGCAAGTTCTATGCAAATACAAGTACCCTCTGACCTTGGATCACTGAGCTTGAAAAACAGCACAGATCAGAATGTAAATGAAGTTTGCATTTTCAGACACACCAGAGTTTTTGTTAATTTATTTCCTATTCAATTCTTTTGCTTTGAAAATCATTATTTTGGAAGTAAAAACAACCATTTGCAATTTCCATCTTTTTTTTTTTTTTTTTTTTTTGGCATTATTCTCATTGCTGCTTCCAGCATAATTTGCTTTAAAGCATGACATTGGAGCATCTAAGGCCTTTCTTTCTGAATCAACTATCTGGCACACCCAGGAAACATGCCTGTCAGTAGACATGGGCTGTATAGGCACTATCCTTCTTTCATTTTAAGGGTTTTTATTGTGTGATCTCCAGATCAGACTTTCTTTACTTTTAGAGAATGTTAAGTTCTCTTCCCAAGTTAAATTTCCATGATTCATACATTTGGGGGGAGGGGGGGATGTTCTAACAATTTTTTTATTGCTGATGCTGTTACAGATGTCTTCCACTCTTACCCACTATGCTCCCACTCCCAGCCCCAACCTCTTCCCACTCCTGGCCTTCACCACTGACAAACAATTACTACTGAGTACCTAGTAGGTACCAGGTGCTGTCCTAGGTGCTGGAGACAACAGTGAAAAGAGAAGGCAGAAATCCCTGCTCTCTATCATATATTCTAGTGGTGAAAACAAACAGTAAGCAAAATAAGTAAATAAATGTTATGTTAGAATGAAAAAATGGTGAAAAAATGAGAATGCAAAGATGGGGAAAGGGTGCAACTTTAGATATGGTAGGCAGGGATAAATCTTCTTAAGAAGGTGGAACATGAGTCAAGATTCAAGAGACTTAAATTTCCCAGCCACTGGGAAAGGGCTTTGCAGGTAAGGAAGGGTTGCAGGCAAATGCAAAGACCCTGAGGCAGGAGTTTTTGTGTTTGAAAATAAGCTGGCTGAAGGCAGTGAGCAAAAGGAGAAAAGTAGGAGATGAGGGCAGAAATGAATGAAGTACCAGATGATCTAAGGCTGGTACATCACTGCAAGGCCTCTGGTTTTCCCTCTGAGTGAAATGGGAACCCTTGGGAGATTTTGAGCTGAGTAACATGATCTGGAACAGCTATATTGAGAATAGCCTGAAAGAGAGCAAAGTTGAAGCAGGAAGGCCTCATAGAAGGCTATTGCAATAGTTCAGAACAGATATCAGTGCTTAATCCAGTGAGAGTGGCACCTGGGTAGAATTTCACAGCCTTTAATTATTAATCACATCCTTCTTCATCTAGCTGTGGTTTCTGATTTGAATTACATCTAAGAAAGCATTTCTCTTTAAGGCCTTCCCTCCATCCCTTCCCTGTCATAATAACACTTTCCCTCACAACAGACCATCTTAGGATCAAAACAGGCCATGTTTGGATGTAGTCAAATCAGCAGGTACACCACTGTTAAAAGATAAACTGAGGGCATGTTATAACATTTTAAGAATTTATTTGAGGAAAAATCTATTTGAATGAGACAGCATCCAATCTAGCAGACAGATAAGGACTCTGAGGAGCTCTACTAAATGAAAGGCTTTCATAGGTAGGAATGGGAATAAGAAGGTTCCACTAGGCATAAAAGCAGATTGGTTATTGGAAGGCTACTTTTATTTTAGGGGGTGGCAGGGGTCTATGAAGCAGATTACATAACTATTGCTGATCAGGTGACTCCTGATTGACTGGTTTAAGATTCCATTTCTGGGAAAGCTGAAACTGTAAGTTAAATCTCAGTTAGCATAAATCATTCCATTCTGGGTCTCTTGTTTTGTTTTTAACACAAAGGAACTGATAGGGTTCTATCAAAGTTGTCAGTAAAGACATCTGCCACTTTTTAAAAAAATTTTATTTATTAATTTTAGAGAGAGAGGAAGAGAGAGAGGCAGAGAGAGAGACAGACATCAATTTATGGTTGCCTTTCACCTGCCTCCAGCTACGGAGCTGGCTGGAGACCTGGCTTGCAACCTGATTATGTGCCCTGGCTGGGAATCAAACCAGTGACCTTTGGGTTTGCAGGCCATTGTCTTATCCACTGTGCCACCAGCCAGGGCTTCACCTGCACTTTTTAACAGGCACTGCATGACAGTGTATTTGACGAACTGTGGAGTGAAAGCCCCACTTTGAAGTGCAATGGGGGTTGGTGAGGAGTGATTGGATTGGGTACAGAAGTCTGGGATGAGGCCAACAGCTTCAATTTTCAGTGAACTCTACAAATTTGCTTGCATTTTGAGTTAATTAAGTCCCACTTACAATGCACAAAAACATTTTTTGAAACAAACTATTATCTTGTTTATCTATGCTCTTATGTCCATATAAATCAAAGAAATGTGCACTGCCTTTTAACCCGTGTGTGGGTAAAATTTATTACTTAAAAAAAAAAATCTTTAGCCAGGACCACTGTAATGAGACACCATGTACCAGGCAAGCCTAATGCCTGAGCTCTGATTGCAAAAATCAAGGGCAGACATTCCCTTCACCAAATGAAAGGAGGTGGCCACACTTCAGCATAGTTCCAGGTACTCTAGAAAGATAGTGACAACAACTACTGCCCAAAGAGAAGATTCTGGCTATGGCTCTTGTGCAAAAAGAAGGAAAATAGATAAGCCTTGACAGCCAACCTAGAAGAAAAGTTC
Source organism: Noctilio leporinus (assembly GCA_004026585.1). Classification (NCBI taxonomy): domain Eukaryota; kingdom Metazoa; phylum Chordata; class Mammalia; order Chiroptera; family Noctilionidae; genus Noctilio; species Noctilio leporinus. Next base: position 391,701 of record PVIW01000505.1, read on the forward strand.
TTAGCAACTTTAAGACAAATGGTGAAGGAAGAATGTACAACCAGAAAGCTGCTGGATTACCATAGTGTCTTCTCTAGACAGATGGGCGCATTCTTACTTTTTTTCTGGGTCTCATTTTTGGGTTTTTGTTTGTTTGTTTTTTTGCAGAATAAGTAGGAATGAGAATTTCCATTCTATAAATAAATGACATGACATTTATGAGTAGATTATTACTTAAAGTAGTTTCTCTCTCTTTTCTTCATTTTGGCTGATGTATCAAGAGAAAAAAAGATACCTCTTCACATTTAGAAAATGTGAAAAAAAAAGTTTTTTCTGAGCTTGGGGTATACCCTTGGCCCTAGTTCCTCCAAGTATTTGCATTGCCTGTTTCTGTATCTGCTTCAGGGCTTTCATGCCATCTTCCTGGTGAAACCTTCTGTAGCTGGCCTTGTCCGATACAGCAACCTACACTCAACTCCATATCCTTTTTTCCTGATTTAGTTTTCTCCTTAGTACTAATCACATCTAACATATTACATATTTTACTGATATATTTTATTTATTGTGTTTACAGATATTTCGTCTGTTTTTGTTCACACTATATTCCCAGTGCTTAGAACAATGTCTAACCCACAGAAAACATCAATAAATATCTATTGAATGAATGAATTCCACAGAGTGATCAGATAATAATCTTACCTTGAAATGTTGTATTTAAAGATCAGTTTTGAATAGCACATGCATAGTAAGATTTCTGGAAAGATATTCAAGAGACTGATAACAGAATTTACCTTCAGGGAGGACTTGAGGGGAAGAAATTTACATATTACTGCATAGTTGAACGTACTATCCACATCTTTAGATTGTTAGCATTTTGTTATTGTAACTCTGAAATACCTGGGTGGAATAAATTATGGACTGTTTAAAATTCTTTTCATAATCTTTAATAGTAAAAAAACTAAATATTCTTTTTAAATTAATTAACCACAAAATATGTGTAAAAATTTACACAGAAACATATACAAAGTTTTTGATGAGATATGCAAAGTTAATACAAAAAGATACATCTAATTGGCCTTCAACTTTTTGAGTGCTCAAAGATATCACACATAACAGGATTAACAGATCTGGTCAGTACCAAAAACAGCTATAGCTAAAAGACTTTCCAATAACCAGGACTCTTGGAACAATGAAAAACTTTATTTATACTAAAAAAAAAAAAAAAGAAAGAAAATGGTGGCAAGTATTTCAACTGAGACCAAGGCTTGAAAACTATTTCAGTTTTCATTTGAATTTCAGGGCAAGATTATTATACAACTTAGTATCCATAATGAGATTTCCTGAGAAAAATGAAAGAAGCCATGAAAACCAGAGTACAGTCAGGAAAGTCAGAGAAGTTGACAAATAGTAAACTTCAACCATAAGAGAATAGTTCTTTAAAGAGTAAGAAAATTCAGAATGGAAAGAAGGGAGACACGGCAAGTGAATGCAACTTGAAATAAATATTATTCTCAACATAACTCAGGTAAACAAGAGATCTAGGCCATACATCATACAAAGGGAAGATTTATAGATCTAATAGTCTATTTTCTGGAAATGAAACGTACATTCAAGTGTGGGAAATGTGCCCTGGAGTCAATTTGTAATCAACAGTGGCCTGTGGCAACGAAGCATGGCAAATTTCTCAAAAGAAACAAGAGACCTGGGAAGGAAGCACTAGAGAAATGGTAACTTGTTTGGATGGAGAGAAAAAGAAGGAAGCATGAACCTCATGAATCACATTGCCCTTATTCCACAATTCTTTGAGCATCACTCAGATGTTTTAGTGTCTATTTTCCCTTTCTCTCACTCTTTTGATTACTCCACTTTCCAAGCAAGGGCTTTGATTTTATTTTTAATCCACCTCGTACCAGCTGTTGCTTGAGCCTTCCTATTTAAGAGCTTAGTCCAAACAGTCTGATCTTTAAAGCAAATATCCAGCATAGAGAGCCAACACAGTGTTTTGGAAAGAGCAGTGGCCCAAATGCTCGAGTCAAAATCCAGCTCTGCATGTTCTAAGCTGAATTACTTGGGGTGCCGCATTGAATCTTCCTGAATCTCACTTTTCTCATCCTGAAAATGGGAATAATGAAACCTGCCCTTTCTGCAGAAAATGGTTAAGAGGATCAAACTATATAATATAAACTGAAGAGCACTATATGCAAGTGTAAGTTAATTTTATCATGATTTTAATGCTATTTTACTACTGTCAGTGGAAAATATAAAGAGAAAATTGCTAAATGTCTTTCAATAACACTTGCTCTATGTCTAGCTGTAGAAAAGTCAGATAATGGATACTTGTAGGGGTATTTTCAAGGATGCAAAACTTTGTTGCGTTAGTATAATCACACCATTTATTCATTTCATGAGATTAAAAATGAGACATTAAATATAATCTTACAGGTGGTCTTTGAATACATTTCATGAGCTAAAGCTAACAAATCCAATTATAGCATTAAAAATTATGCCTCAGCCCTGGCTAGTGGCTCAGTGGAAAGGTACTGGTATTTGCACTCAAAAGTCGCTGGTTCAATTTCTAGTCAGGGCACATAACCAGGTTGTAAACCAGGTCTCTAGCCAGGTTTGTAGCTGGAGGCAGGTGAAAGGCAACCATACATTGATGCTTTTCTCCCTCTCTGCCTCCCTCCCTTCCCCTCTCTCTAAAAATAGTAACAAATAAAACCTTTTTAAAAACTTAAAAAGAATTATGCGTCTAATCTTTTTTTCATCCTTCTGACCACTGAAGTCTCTGAAACACAGGAGAATTATACACAGAAAACTTGGGAGAAATTCTCAAGCTAGTGCAGAAAGAATTACAATAGAATCCTCTTTTAAATAAAAAAAGACAATGGGTAAAGCCTATACTGCATCTGTACACAAAAATACTACATTACAATAATTTAAAATAGGCATGCAGAAGATAAGGGAAAATAAAGTCTGGCTAGAGAACTGTTTTCAGGTAATATGAAAAATGGTCCACTGAGAACAAATATCTATATACATAGAATGACAAAATACATTGAAATTACACTAACCAGATTAGCACACTAAATAAAACCAACACAACAAACAGACAACATTTGTTCCAGACAAGCCTTAATAGTTGGAATGCACCTCTAATTTTGGCTTCAGCTTTAAATAAATCATTAAAATGATACCTGAGAGTGGGAACAAAAATCAATCAGCCCTAGTAAGTAGTCAAACATCACTTCCCTCTGCTGAGAAAGAAGCACAGATATTACCTTACAGATGAAGTTATCACTGCTTCCCATTGCCTTTCAGTAGCAAAGGAAAAATCTTAAAGTGTCCACCCCAGCACATTTCTGCAGATGAAACATTGGCAACTGGACCCTGCTGTGGCTGGACCACGTGCAGGATAATGTTCACGTCCACTGACAGCCAATCCAAAGCTGCTAAATCCCCTGAGGCCTCCCACAGTGATCAGCCTGGCTTTGTGGCAGCACAATGGGGGTTAAACATTTCCTCGTATCCATTGAGAAGCAAGAAAAATCTGTTCAGTTGCTCAAATTTATTTAGCAAAATACACATAGGTTCAGGTTTGGTGATATCATTGTTTTAAGAAAGTAACTGCCTTATTTTCTTCTTTAGGGGGATATTATATAGTTTCTTCCTCTTTTTTCAACCTAGCATTAACTCAAAGTAACATTTTAGAATTCCTACCTACACAGAAACTGCTTAAGACTGGCTTGTTTATTTTAGCATGAGAACCCACTTCACATACATGTCTACCTGCTATCCATATAACTCACAACTATAATTTCCACCTTTTTTCTTTCATGGTAGCCTAGAAATTCTATCTGCATCGATTAATTTAATGTGAGGTCTTAATAAAAATGAATATTTTAAACATATTCTTTGTCTCTTTCTCACACCTGTTTCTCAATTTCATTCCTCTTTTAGGCTTCTCTACTACCTACCATCATTAGTATTATCTATCCAGGCTGTAAAAACTTTTAAATGTTTATTATTATTATTATTATTATTGTAAGTCAGATATTTTGATACATAAGTACACAAATAAAAATAATAAATATTGAACAAGTATTTTCATTAGAGTCCTAAATACATCCAGGTTATATTTCATGTTAAGGAGACCTAAAGAAAGTAATGGAAGGTGTTCTAAAATGTAGTAGGTATAGGGCTCCCATGCCATTGCCAAGAATCTTTAAGCTACTTGATTTTGCTTCAGTTTCTAATGATTATTTTGTTAGCTTTAAGGTTCTCTGGAAAAACTTTAAGAGAAGCCGGTTTACAAGTCATTTACCAACTATGTTTCAAGCTTGGAAAGTGTCCATTTACTGTATTTTCGATGACAGTTACTCACTTCCTAAGAACAAACCTAAAAATCTGTCCCCCATTTATTATAGCGACTGTCATGAACCATGGGGAAATGTATTTCTTTGAAGCACTTTTCAGCACTTCTTAAGACCTGCTTAAGAATAATGCTTTTCTTCACAAAAGCACAACCAAAATGTAACCCAATCGCCTTCAAAGCATTTTGCAGGGAGACTGACAATAACCACAGCCATAGGACAGCTAAAGCCCAACCAAGTGGAGACAGCAGAGAATCCTCACTCGGTCCGACCTCTGCACAGCTGCTTCTCTGCTTACTCTGTTCTGATTAGCTTTAGATTTGCTCATGAAAACTTGAAAATATAAAATAATGTTCTGGCTTACTTTTCACTTTTTACAAAGATAAAACAAGTATGGGGGGAAAACTCTTTAAAGGCATATCCTTCTGACTCCATATCTGCTGCTCTGTATTTGTGTTATTAGTGGCACCAGCTGATAGGAAACAAATAATCAGCTGCCCAACTTAACAGTATGTCACACACTGTTGGTAACAGAAGCCAGGCTAGGGGGTACAATTTATACTGTTTTCTGGTATTTTCCAGTTTTTGGTTGGAGTGAATTTTATAAATTTAAACACTCCCACTGGAAAGTAGAACGTGGCTATATTTTTCTATTAATATGTTAACATAATTTTATCTTTTTCTAGTTAGCCATTCCCACAGGTATAAAAAAGACTCATGCAGGAATCTGAAAGAAGGCTGTCTTTCCAAGAACAGTGTAAGGACTCCTTAAATTGGTGCTTTAAACTGTGATTGTGCTCTGAACAGTGAGGCCTGAATGGAGGGAAGCTGAAGCTGATTATGCAGCCTGACTGACCGAGCCTAATCAGAATTATTTCAGCACACTGCTTCACTACAGCGACAGAGCCATTAAACGCTAAACGCTTCTGCAGGCCCATTTCTCACCCTGTCTCCCACTGTGACCTGTTACTTTTCAACAGTGGTTACTCAGTGGGCTACTCAAAACAGTTTTTGGTAAATAGAGGTACTGGATTTAATAAGCTTCTTAAAATACATAATCAAATCTGTCATTTTATGACAAGAATTTGTATTGTCCCACTTTAAAACAGTGCCATTGGGACTGCCATGCAGAGCGGGGTCCTTGGAAGTAATTCTTTCACTTGGTAATGTATTTTTATGAAGAAAAGTTGAAGTCAAAAGTTATTACTTCTTCCACAGAAGTAGCTCTATCTTTGAAGATGTAATTTTGGATATTTCATTTAAAATTCATCAGCTACTAATTCATCACCCTGCTTAGCACATCATTCTCAAACAGTTCCATTTTAGGAACCAGGTGAGGCAACGTATTGGCACCAAAATGTACTTCCTGTTTCCCACACACAATCTCAGATTGCACGGACTTGTCCATTTCTGGCACGTAACTGATTTTCTACATGCTATGACTTGCAACCCATTTTTTAAGTACATAAGAATATTAAATGTGTTTTTAAACAGATATAATTCTTCATTTAAACCTAAAATTATGAATCTAGATTTTATTAAAATAAATGCAATCAGAAAGTTTCCATTTTTAAACAATTATTGTCTATCCAAATTTTATAGTTCTAAATATCATAATTCACATGCAGAATATTTAACCTCAGTTTCCTTATCTGTATGGGGGTAACAGAGTACCATCACCATAAAGTTGCTAAGGGAATTAAGTTAGTTAATAATTGTAAATTACTTTGAACAACGCTTGGCACATAGTAGGTGCTACGTATTTGTATTACATAAATAAAAATAAGTAAAATATCATCTATGAATTAGAAAACAATCAATGATTCGTTCAAAAATTCTTCCAGAATGGAAGAGTTCTACCTTGAACTGTTAGTTTACCTCCATGACCTTTATTTCTGTCATTATTTAACAGGCTTTTGCATTTGCCCAAGCACACATTCCCTGGCAGGTTTCTGCAACATTTTCTAAGTCTCTAGTACAGAAATGATGAATGGTTTTCTTTTGAATTCCCTTAAAAGGAATAAGAAAGGATGCCAATTAGTTGCTTGAATGTGAGATAAAAAAATTTTTTTTGCTAAAGTAGCCTGTAAACTGAGTGAGAAAAGTGAATTAATTAGTGATTTCTTCCCCACCCTAAAATGCTATGCTATACACACAAGCTCACAAGCATCAACGGGCATGGTTCTCAAAGATGTGGCTCTGCATAGTAGAGACATGTTACGTGCCATGTCATTTGGTGAAAGTGTCACAAGAGCCATCTGTTTCTATAAACATAGTCCACAGACCCAGGAACCCCACAGATAATATGATGGCACAAAAGACTGGCCACCTATTGCTTTTTTATAATTTATTAGTAAGCAAAATGCCAAGAATCTAGAAAGGCATTGTGATTTGAGTTAAGGAGAGATATTGAGAGAAACTGTTTTTGAAGAGCATTGGTACATAAATTTATTTCAAGGAAACAGCAGAGATAGCTTTTCTTTTTGAATTATGTACCATGATAACAACAAAACATTGATTGATCCTCAGCTCCTTCTCCTTTAAAAAAAAAAATTTTTTTAAAGTTTTCCTTTTTATTAAATTTATTGGGGTAACACTGGTTAACAAAATTATACAGATTTCAGGGGCACTATTCTACAACACATCATCTGCACACCATATTGTGTGTTCACCACCCCAAGTCAAGTGTTCATTCTTTTCTTAATCCCCAGCTCCCTCCCAGTTGTCCTGCCCTACCTTATTTAGAGTATATATATTTATTTACTTAGAATATATATATTCTTTTTTTAATCCTTACCCAAGGATATTTTTTATTATTGATTTTAGAGAGGGAGGAAGGTGGAGTTAAGGAGAGAAGGAGAAAGACACATTGATGTGAGAGAGAAACATCAATTGGTTGTGTCCTGTATGAGCCCTAAATCACCTGAGCTGGAAGAGAGCTTTTTAATCATGTATTTTCAACTCTTTTCTGAATTATAAAATCTATCACGTACTCTTTGAAAAATTCTCAATGAGTGAATTCTCTTTCATTTTGATTATTACAGAATGTTTGTGGAACATATTAAAAATCAAGCTTCCTTAGATTTATTTTAGTAGTCCAAGCAATATGTATCAATTTTAAGAATCTATTGTTAGTATTGAACTCATGAAAATTCAGAAACCCCTAAACACATATGATAGGAAGTTCAAGAATTCAATTTAAGAGTCTCTAAAAGATTAATGCAACTTTTTAAACTAACTTTATCTTTTCTGTCACAATTCATTCTATTCATCACTCATCTTTCTTTCCGTCACTACAGGAAACAATAAAATTCTTTAAAATCCTTCAGTGTGTCAGAGTTTCATTATACTTCCTGTCTGAATGTGTGTGTGTATGATTTCAACACAGTTGCAATCTTGAAATTTTTCTATTTTGAAGTTAACATTATGTCATAATTTTTATATTGCTAACAAATTCAGTATTGTGATTTCAAGTGAACAACAAATATTCCATTGTAATGCTCCACTACAATTTTTTAAATCAGATACCAAGGATATTTTTTTTCCTCACCTGAGGACACGCCCACTTATCTTAGTGAGAGGGTAAGGGAGGGAGACAGAGATGGAGAGAAATATTAATGCAAGAAAGAAGTATCAATTGCTGCCTCTTGCACATGCTAGGACTGGGAACTCAATCCACAACCCAGATATGCACCTTGACTGGAAATTGAACCTGCAACCCTTGAGTTTATGGAATGATGCTCCAACCCACTGAGCCACACAAGCCAGGGACACAACGACTTTCTAAAAACTTTTCTTAAAGTTGTAAGTGGAAACATCTTTAAGGATATGCCATTCCACATTATTTTTAAATGGTTGCATTGTTACTTCTAGTGCAAATAAGTGTATGTGGTCATCTGTACTTGTTGTAATACTGGAAATTATCTTAAGATAGTTTGACTAGTTCAGCAGGTATCACACGTGTTCATTTTCTCAAATCAACCATGTGAGTATTATTGGAAAGTTAAGAGATTTCCATTGCCTATGAAGGGAAGTCCTTACACTGTTACTTAAAATCTTTTACAATCCAGCCCCTACCTATAACTCCAAGCTGATATACCATGAGTCAAACACACACAGTCTCTTCCATCTAAACAGGTCTATGACCCCTGCCCATTTCAGCTTTGTACTCTGTTGACTCTGTTTCCAGACATCACTTAAGGAATGTGCTCTTCACTCCTCTTCCTTGTTTAAGTCTCTCCCTTCCATCAACACTAAGATCAAATTCATTTGCCTCCATGACAATTTAACTGAGGTATACAGTCATCAGAGAACTGCCTCTCTGCCCTTAGACCTTACTGTCTAGCACTTATCTTACATTTACTACTTATTTTTGTGCTTTAGCTTTTTGAAAATATAATTGTCTCTTCTTCCCAATTTGAATTATAAGTTATTTCCATTGACTCTAACACCAAGCACTGTGCTTTGAACACAGTAGGTGCCTATTAACTGTTAGACCAATCAGTGAATGTTTAAGGATGGCTATGCTTTCCTGCATATGACTCTGTATATGAATCTGTATATATCTTGAGAAAAAAATACATTCAAATGTATTTTTACCTCCTCACATTTTTATTAGCATGAATAATGACTTGTGGGCTATATGCCTTTACCTCCATGTTGTCACTCATTCTTTTATACCTCCTGTCTTTCTTTAGCAATTTTCCAATCACTCCATTATTTCCACCAATTCAGATATTAGTATTTATTTTTCCTAAAACTTACTTCTTCCTCAGTTATTATGTCACATTTCCATTTCCTTTGCAGCTCATTTATTCTAAATATTCATAGAGGGACCTAGTGGTTAAGAACTTTGGGGTGACAGTGTCCTGGGCCCAAACTCTGTCCCCTTACTAGTTTGTAACCTTAGGCCATTTTGCCTCTTCAAAATTTATTTTCCCCATCTGTAAATGGCCTTTATAGTAGTAACCTACTTCACAGAGTCTCAAGGGGAAAAAATTACAATATATGCAAAGCATTATCTTGTTTATTCATAAATGCTTAATGTTAATTAACTTTTAACCATCTTTTTTTTTGCCTGATTTTCTTTCTTTTTTTTAAATTTTATTATTGTTGTATTACATCCATCCCTTTTTTGTTCCCCTCTGTCCCCCTCCCCACCCACCCATTCCCCCCAAAGTCATTCCCACCTGTTGTCCATGTTCATGGTTCCTTTATACTAGGTTCTTGTCTAAGCTGCTCCCCTTCCTTGCCTCTGCCTCCCCCCTCCCCCCAACCCTTTTCCCCCTGACCACTGAAGGCCTACTCATTGTATTCATATATTTGGTTCTGTTTTGCTTGTTGTTAGTTTTGCTCATTATTGTCCCGTAATAACTTTTAACCATCTTAATCTGCTTGTTTTATAAATACTTTGTTTTAAAATTCTGTCACTTATACCAATCACTCTTTTTTTGTACTATTTATCATACAAATCCTTTTCTACTTTTTCTTCCCTTTTACATTATTAATTGAAAAGTAAAATGGAAAATGAATGTAATTAATTAGTAAAGGAAAGCTTTAATAAAATGATTAAAGGAATAGACTATTTGAAAGCAATTTTGTTAACTCCTATCTTCTTTATCCATGACTCTCCATTAGCTTTTTTCTTTCCAAGCTCATCGCATACATTCTATTTCACAAGCTTACACAGGTCCTTAACTCCCTTTATTCACAACCATATTCCCGAGCTTAGTGTATTGATGGTTGGCATTTCTAAAGCTCATTACTGCACAAAGCCATCCCTTTTATGGTATTAAAATATCATAGAGAAAACAGACAAATTATGAGATATGTGCGTATCCCAGGGAAAGAATAGGAGAGGTTCTCCTGGATGAGAATAGTAAGAGGAGCACAGGTGAGAAAGGGACAGAGGGACAAGATTAGGCCTGAGAGGAAAAGAGAGCTGATTGCTATCATTTGGTCGTTGGTGACAGGCATGTCCATGTCACAGTCCTGCATGAGATGAGAAACTTGACACAGAGGCATGACCCACTGGACAGCTTGTCCCTGTGAGTGACTCACACAACCTGAAAGAAGAGCTTTTAGCAAAAGCCACCCTCCCCATTGGATTTACTTTAATTATTTAAGAATAAGTATAAAACAGTATCTAATCAAGAGATAATAAAATGGGGGTTTTTGATATAGTTAATATTTTCTATAAGATGAGAAATGAAGAAACCTATTAGAAAATGGGAAAATTTGAAATAGTTATGTAATAAAAGGTGGCATTTGTTGACTCTATCATTATTTTAAGCATATGAACACCTAGTAACTAATTTAATCATCGCAATAATTTGATGATGTATTTCCAATTACTGCTGTCATTTACCAAAGAGTACACAGATGGGTCAAGGAGGTTTCATAACTGGCCTAAAGTCACACAGCAAGAAATTGTGGAGCTAAAATTTGTTAGTGTACAAACCTTAGTGTTAGTGGTTCATGCGCATTCCGTCAGACACAGGTATCACACCAGAATTTCTATTAAACCTCAAATGCACCATGCCATTCAAATCTACAAAGCTCACAACTGGCGCTAAAAAGCCAAAAATGCTTCTGTTACTGATGTATTTTCCTTCACAGGACAGACAGGAGGTTCCCTATATATATATTTTTTCCTGATAACATAGAAAAGAAAAAGACAAGGGAGAGAACATTTTCCCGTTCAATTCTTCGCCTGGCTGGTTCATGCCCTGTGAATTTGTTCTGCCAGCTCCTCCTCACCCTCCTCCTCCTCCTCTTCCTCCTTCCCACATCTCCTCCTCCTTTCTCCTGTGGAGTTTTCACTGCAAAGACAAGGGGACGGCTGGCTGACTGCCAGAGCAGAAAAGTAATTTTGAGACTAGTTGGGCCATTTTGATCATTTTTTCATCCTTTAGATTTGGAAAATGTTTAGCCACTAATTTCACACATAAGTCTCCACAGATCTGGGCAGGATTTTGTTCCTTTAGAGATAATTTCAAAGTGGTGGAGTGAAAAAATGATCTTTAGTGATTTTCAGATTTATTTTTATCCCCCCGCTGAAGCACAGAAATCTTAGTATTGCTATAAACTGAATGTAGTGTCCTCTGATACCTCAAATCTAATCCTGGGAAGGATCATCACTCACACCTAGCTAGAACTTAACTTCTGTCTATTAACGGTCCACTGTCTTCCTTTGTAGCTTAATTCTTTTTCCTCTATTTTCTACAAGCAACATTAAAGGTTATCATTATGGGGATTAATATTAAGAACAAAAGCATATTTTCAATTGCCTATCCTAATCAAAACACTAATTCTTAAAATGTCTCTCTCTCATTCAATTGATTTGAAATGACCTCACACACAAATGAAACTCCGCACACCCGCTTCGTCCTGGTCCATATGAATTGCTTGCAGTTCATGACCCCTACTTCATTCAAATAACCTAGTTCAAGGTTTTGCTGACCTTATTTTCTGTAGTTAATTACTCATATTTAAAAGGTTGTATAATACCATCCAACTTTTTCACGTAACTGAGGAAAGAGACCCCACCCTTCAAGTGCCTATTTCTGGCTGTCTAATCTAATTAGTAGCTTTTTTTGGTACAGCCTCTGTCATTTGGTATGTTTGTACCCACTTTTATGTATGCAGAAGAATGGATGCAGTGTTTGCAAAAATATGATTATGAAGAGCATAGAAGGCTTTTAAAAGGATGCAAAGCTAGAGAGATTAGCTGATTTAAAATTATCTGTAGGAATTAACAGCTAAAACTATTAGCCGTTCAGCATTGCATGTTTTTTAAACCCTGGATTTTGATTGCACATATGTTAGAAGAAGACTTTCCAGAAGTGAACCTGGGAGCAGATAAAAAATAGGTCATGCCAACATCCATGGACTGTAGAAGCCACTAATGACATTAAGCGTGAGATAATGAGATTTTTATTCAGAAAGGTTTCTTTGATGGCAGTGTAGAAAACAGAATAGATTTGAGAAATTGCTAGGGAGACTAGCTGTGGTAGTTCAGGTGAGAAATTATGCATTAGGGATGGAGAGGAGACAATGGCCGTGGAATTTATTTAAGAGACCAAGTCAGCAAGACTTAGGAGGAGTGGGAGGACATCTGATCCAACCATTTTTATTTCAGGGATGAGAAAACTAAGGGCTAGACAGATTAATTTACTTGTTTAATAACTACTTAGTGGCAGAACAAAAAACTAAAATGAAAATCTTCTGACCTCCAGCATTCTTTTCTCCCTACAACCAGTGTATACATTTTAAACACCCTAAAAATGTTTTTCAGGGGAAAACATAGAGTTGGTTTTCCTCATTATAAAACATCTCTGGGATGTAATACAACAACAATAAAATTAAAAGGAAAAAAAAAAAAAGAAAAAGAAAACATCTCTGTACAGACTAAGTATTGTACAGACTAAGTAGATGGGGGTTGTAACCCCCATCTAACATGGCACTTCTATAGCATGATTTCACTCTAACATGGTTCAGTAATTGGGGGAAACTCTCATATAACATGGCATTCTAGAACACGGTTTCACTCTAACATGGTTTGAAACTTAGAGAAATCCCTGAACAACTCAGAGTGTAATAAGAGCTTTAAAGAGCAAAAAATATCTCATTTGAAATTAGGTAAGTCCCCAAACAATATGAAATGTAATAAGAACAAAAAATAAAGTTAAATACTTTAAAAAGTGTAAAGAAAGGTCTAGATGTAGCTGAACAGTTGGAGCTATTATTTCCTAAATGAAGATCTTTCCACTGAAAGAAGCACAAAGTTTAAGAGAGAACTTCACAAGTGCTTAGCACCGTATAAGGAAATTTATAAAGATCTTTCAGCTAAAAGCAAGCAATCTAAAATCACAGATTTTTTGAAAAAGTACAGGATAGAAGTCAAGATAATGCTGAAGAAAGTTCAGAGGATGAAGATATCTTGTCAAAAAGAAAACACCCTCAGTTAATGGTGCTTAGTAGTGGAGACAAAGAAACATTACTTAATACCTATTAATATGTTATACTTTTGGTGAAAACTGCTCTAATAAAGATATTACTCTTAATTATAAAAATATAATAGTATGTTTAAAAATTTTTTGGAACCTAACCCTCTTTTTTGTACTATTTCTTTGTCTCATATAAAATGGATTCGCATAATAAGGCATTTTCTGGGAACTTAACAACTGTGTTATATGGGAGCTACCCGTACTTTGCCATCATTCATTAATCCATTTTTCTACTCGCTACTTAATCAACTAGCTGGTCAATTCTATTAGATTAATTTTTAATAGACAAAAATTTATTTAGATACTTAAACATTCTTTCCCCCTCCCTTCTACTCAGTTGTAACCACAGGACAAAACATACTTGGTTTGATATCACCTCTTACAGTGATGGTATTTTTTTTACCATTATACATGAGATTTGGGAAGATAAAGTTATCAGAAAGGATGGTGGGGCAATGCAGACAGTCAAACATCCGGAGTTGTGGTGCCAATCCAACAGTCACTGGCCATAAGTGGCAGCTGAGCACTTGAAATGCGGCTAGTTGGCACTGAAATGTGCTGTATGAGAACATATATGCTGCGTTCTGAAAAGTTAGTGTGAAAAACACAACGTGAGATATCTTATTGTTTACTATTCTTTACATGTTGAAATAACATTTTAGATTTACTGGGTTAAATAAAATAGATTAATTTCACCCTTTTCTTCTTTTTTAATGTGGCTACTGGAAATTTTAAAATTACATAACGTGGCTTGTATTATTTCTATTGGACTATGCTACTCTAGAAATTTACATCATATTTTAAGGAAGTATGGCATTCATCAACAACATCATAGCTACCACATGCGTGGTATAAGAGGCTGGGAAGATAAATTCTATCTATAGTAGCCAGGAATCAGGCTCCAATCTCCCAAACCCTGAGAAGGAAATCTGAATAAAATAAAGTCCTGGTTTCCACCTCAGATTCTGGAATGAAAACCTTCCTCTGAGGATTTGATTCAAAAGGACCTTCTAAGGATATAAATTCCTCAATTAACCTTCAACCCTCAAAGCCTGAAAGTTCATATGCTGAAGTACTATTTTCCTTATTCAAAGGGGCAGGTCGGAGGGTTCCATTACCAGAAACTCTTGCTTGTCAGGATAGAGCCTAACTGAAGTTTTGAGCTGCTTCCAAGAATGTGAGGAATGCCTCAAAGCTGGGTGCACAAGCGCTCTCCCTGGTACTGAGGCCTCTGCCTTTGGTCAGGCTCAGTCTGGGCTCTCTGTGCCTGCCACCTGAACCCCTCGGCCTTGCCCTGCCTCATGTGTGATCCTGGACGCCTCCAACCCGAACCACTGTTCATATTTCAGGCATCACACTCACCACATTCTCAGAGGTGTATGGCTGCATTCACCTCTCCCAACGGATTTAGTTCCTTGAGACTAGGAGCACTCTATATTCATCTTTGTACACTAAATACACAAGTTGGTATGAAGAAGGCACTCAATAAATGACTAAATGCCTGGCTAATTCTTGTAACTGTGCTATTTTATGTTCCTCTGATAGGCTGCATCAAATATAGGAAAGGCTTTAATACTTGAATACTTGAGATGTATTTTTTTTTGGAGGCAGAGATGGTGTGTGTGCGTGCGTGTGAGTGTGTGTGTGTGTGAGAGAGAGAGAGAGAATGAATATGTAAAATTCCAGAGTTGGGGAAGATGAGCAGAGACTCTGAGGGGTAGCAACAAGGTGCATTCACGACAAGCTCTGTTAAACTGAGGTTGAGGGTTGTGAGGGAGGAGCAGGAGATAAGCCTTATCTAGCAACTAAGGAGATGGTTATCCTTAGACTAGGAATAAGAAAAGACTTCATTCAATGAACTGATAGGATAAAAGGGGTATTTTAGGGAACAATGCACTGTGCTGGGAGAAGATCAAAGGCAAAAACAGTAATCAAAAATCTAAAGGGCTTATTCTAGGAACTAGTATAATTGACCCAGTGGACAAGGACAACAGGGTGGGTGGGGACTGACTGTGGGAGAAGGGATAGGGCGGGCGGGGCAGGGAGAGCAATGGGGGAAAATGGGACAATTGTAATAGAACAACAATATGTTAATTAATAAGAAAGAATCTACTTGGGTAATGAATAAGGGGTAATGGCACCTTTGGCTTGCTATTGCAGGCAGCCTTTAGAATTGGAAAGGAAAGTCTTTAGGGACAGCCAAGCAATGGATGAGTTATTTAATGGTATGGATGTGTTGGCAAAGGAAAATTTGGGCAAGTTTTGCTATGTGATGGGCAAAAATCCCAAGTCCCAAAAAGCTAACTACAATTTACAGTATTTTTCAAAAATTTCACAATTTGGCTGATAAATGACTAAATGTTACTTTACAGCCTAGAGGCTTGCCAAGATTTTAGGTTGGTTGCATTTTATTTTTACTATTGTTCTGAGCCTCCTGGCTCTTTTGACTTTCTTGCACATTTAAGTCACTATCCTTGTTACTGCTCTTTAAGTACGCATTTAGTTATTAATTCTTAAATCTTGTTCTGAGTCAATGATTTATTCAATTTTTAGATCTTGTTTGCTATATATTTCCTTCTTTTATTATTAATGGCT
This sequence comes from Noctilio leporinus, assembly GCA_004026585.1. NCBI lineage: Eukaryota > Metazoa > Chordata > Mammalia > Chiroptera > Noctilionidae > Noctilio > Noctilio leporinus. The sequence continues at coordinate 407,656 of PVIW01000505.1, forward strand.
GAATAGCATTACTTTTTTCATGAACAGGAAGGAAACTCCTTTATCATAAGAACATTTCTTATTGTAATATTTTTATTTCTCTGCCCTAAGCCACAAAAGTTTCTCACCTGGATTGTTATAATAACTTCTTAATCCATCTCCTGTTTCTACTCTTAATACCAGACAGAGGTCAGAGTGATTGCTTAAAACAGAACTGAGTCATAGAGACTGCTTAAATTCCTTTAATAACTTCTAATCATATTCAAAATAGAATCCAAAATTCTTGTCATGGATATAAGGTTTTACATGATTGGGCCCTGTCTACCTGATTAAATGCATTCCCTACCATTTACACCACTGTTGACTATGCTTCATCTATAATGGCTTCTTTAGTTCCACAGGAATTTACCAAGCTTCCTGCCATTTCAGGGCCTTTGGTTTCTCCACTGCAGAGGCCCCTGTTATGCCCACAAAGCTTCAATCCTCTGTAGTCTGGTTTCTGCTCAAGTGTTACTTTAATGTGCACCAACTCCCACCACACTCTCTAAATTGGCATTTCTCCCCCTACCTCTACAACTTTCTTCCACTTTACTTCCTTTGTGGTGTTTACTATTCTATAATTACTATTCAAAAATCTTAAGGCACTCTTGTAACAGACACTGTTGGTGTTCCCCCAGTATCCCCTCAATGAGGCATCACCTCATAACTGTCAGGATGGCTATCATCAGTAACTCAACAAACAACAAGTGTTGGCAAGGATACAGAGAGAAGTGAACCCCCATGCACTGTTGGTGGGAATGCAGCCACTATGGAAAGCAGTATGGGGTTCCTCAAAAATTAAAAATGAAGCTGTCTTATGACCCAGTGATTCCACTTCTGGGAATATATCTGAAGAAAACCAAAACACTAATTGGGAAAAATATAAGCACCCCTATGTTTATTGCAGTGTTATTTACTATAGCCAAGCTATTTTAAGTAATCCAAGTGTCCATCAGTAGATGAGTGGATAAAAAAAGCTATGGTATACTGACACAATGAAATACTACTCAGCCATAAAAAGGAAGAAAATACTACCTTTGAGACAACATAGATGGACCTAGAAGGTATCATGTTACATGAAATAAGCCAGTCAGAGAAAGACAAATACCATATATAATAAATTCATTTCTATTTATCTAATGAACAAAATAAAATAGAAACCAAATAAAATAGAAACAGACTCATAGATAAAGAGAACAGACTAACATCTGTTAGAGGGGAGGGATTTGGGGAGCTGAGTGAAAGAGGCGGAGGGATTGAGAAGTAGAAATTGTTAGTTACAAAATAATCATGGGTATATAAAGCACAGCATAGGGAATATAGTCAATAATATTGTAATAACTATGTATGTGTCCGCGGGTACAGGAAATATCAAGGGAAACACTTTGTAAAAGGTATGACTGTTTTACCACTATACATCTGAAACTAATATAAAGTAATATTGAATGTAAAAAAAAAAAAAAAGCATGGTTTTTATATTTTTAAACGGTTGTAATAGGACCCTGGTTGGTGGCACAGTGGATAAGGTGCCAGCCTGAGAACCCAAAGGTCACTGGTTTGATTCCCTGCCAGGGTACATAACCAGATTGCAAATCAGGTCTCCAGCCAGGTCTGTAGTTGGAGGCAGGTGAAAGGCAACCATACATTGATTTCTCTCTCCCTCTCTGCCTCTCTTCTCTCCCTCCCCCTCTCTCTAAAAATAATAAATAATTTTTTTTAAAAAGGGGGGTTGCAATAATACCTTCCTAAATATATAAAGAAGAAAGAAAAAGAAAGAACATATGCTAGTGAAAATATTCATTTTTATGTCCTTTACAGAAAAGTAGCCAATTCTAGTAGTCACAGTGTATTTATGAATAGCTTTAAGTGTGTTTTATGAATTCCTGGAACTCTGGAGGGTACTGTTATTACTATACTTTCTTTTCTGAACTGAAAATGGGGTCACATTATAGCCGGTATTACTTTTTGTTAGTTATGTTTTGTTGCATAATAAATGCCTGTTGTATTAGTGCTCCAAAATTAACTGTTCCTCTAAAACATTTTACTATTAAAAAAAAAAAAAGAAGAATTGGTAGGTAAGTGTCCCATCCTCCTTGAAACTTGAGTAGGACAACACTGAGAAATATTCTAAACCTCTCCTGGGACACACAATGGGATTGAGTTCCCCAGTTGTCCACAGGTAATAAGGTTACCTGCTCATTACTATACCCTGATTGGTTCTTTCTCTTTCCTATCTCACACACCCATTCCCTTGTTGGTACTCCCTGGGACCACTCCCAAATAAATTATTTGCACTCAAGTTCTTATCTCAAAGTCTTCTTTTGGGGTAACCCAGCTTACCTTTTTTCCTTCATTTTTATTTTCTCCCTCTGTCTGTGTCCTTTCTTCCCTCCTTCCCTCCTCCTTTCTGTCCTTCCTTCCTCCTCTATCTCTTTCTCTCTCTCTTTTTTCAACTTAATATCTTTGAATTAAATTCACCTACTATCTAGTAGGTGGTTTGTCACAGTTTACTTGGTAGTATCAAATGACAAAAGTAAATCACTTTAGTAAGGAGTTTGATGTTCTTTAAGGGAAAACAACCCACGCATTTGGAAGGGTACAGTGCCTCACAAGCAGTGAAGCACTCTTTCTGAGATTTTTGGGCAAGGAAGAGTTTTATAAAACAGTAAGAAGAGGCAGAGCAGGATTGGCTGGGAGGGTGAAGGCTTCTTTAAAGGCTAGCAGGCCCAGTTTTCTAGGGTAAGGTAAGCTAACTAAACTGAGCTGGAGGATTGTGATGGGTGTTTGTTAGGTTTCCTTGATAAGTGTTTTCTGTAAATGCAGGCCAACTTAGGATTAGATTTGTGCCATGAGCCGGGCCACTGGGCAACCTCTATTTGGGGGGTCTCCATACAAATGAACTTACCAGTAGCATCTATTTATGATGTTACATAAAATAGATTGCTTGCCCTTACTTATTGATTGGGATACCCAATAGAATATATGCTACTTTTTATTCTCCATTCTCCACTATATTCCCTCTAAACTGAAAAATATATTCCTAGCACGAAATAGATGCTTTACTAAAACATCAAGTGTGTTGATCAAGTGTGTCATTGAGGGGACAGTATTTCCTCCTTTCAAGAGCCACAACTCATTCTCAGGAAACTAGAACATCACGAAAGGTTCCCTCAAAGGTGTAGACTAGCTTCATCACTGGACTGCAGAGGACCAAGAGGCAATGCTGTAGCTGCAAGAAGCCACAGCACTATTAGACTGGTTAGAGAAAGGTACACTCCGCCCAGCACAGAATTTTAGACTGACTTCAGGATTGAAGTGCCTAAGACCTCATTTTTTTTTTTTTCACTTTAACATTTACAACTTAGAAGGAGGGTGATCCTGTGGAGGAAGATATTGGACTTACTGCTACTAAGGCAGGCTTAACCGAATCATTTACAGACTTAGAGATAAAATCAGAAATTGTACCTCAAGGTTGTAGAGCAGGTCATACTTTTTACTTTTTAATAAGCAAGTTAAGGTTATTCTTAGAACAAGATGGATATAAGTTTAACAAAAGAAAACATTTGTCTTTTTGTATTTCCAGTGCAAACACTACAGTGTAGTTATTGGATTGCCCAGACCTATTAGTCATTCATAGTGAGGCCCCTAAAAGACAGTCACGTAAAGCGGAGACAGCTGTGCTGCAGCCCTCGGAGTGCCTCAGGGCCTCCGGGACCCCTCTCAAAGCCAAGATTAAAAGATCATTCATTCCCTGGCCATGGAGTCATTAGTGCTTGAGTGGCACCAACAATAAAGCCACCATTACATGAATTACCATTATTATTCTTAAGAATGGTCTGTCCTCTAAAATTTTATCTGAGACTAGTCTTTCTACACAAGTCATCAAAAGCTTGCAAATTTAGGTTGCCGTTCATTCAAAATTGTGAATTTTGCTCTCTTTGCTAGCTTAAAATGCAAGATGTTGCATACTATTATCAAATCCCTAGAGTCCACTAGTCCATTAAAAAAATGAGAATTGTAATGTTTCCCCTGCAATATTAAGAGAATCTTAATTATTTAATCTCCAGTGAGTGGCATACATATAAATTGCATGCACAATCCAATCAAAGAGGTACTGAATGGCACGCTGTGTTAAAGTCTCAGAGACTTTTCCTTCAAAGGTGTGCCTCATGGTCAGGCAGTATCAGAAGAACTGTTGAAGAAAGTAAATGGAGCACATCAGGTTTGCCTGCATATCAAAAAAGGAAGCTTTGCCTGTGATATACTGTATATTTTAATATTTACAGTTCTATGAAGGTAATACATTTTAAAAAGATTTTATTCATTATTTATTTTTAGAGAGAAGGGAAGGGGGGGAGGAAGAGAGGGAGAGAAACAACAACATATGGTTGTCTTTCACCGGCCTCCAACTGGGGACTTGGCTGGAGACCTGGCCTGCAACTTGGATATGTGTTCTGACTGGGACTTGAACCAGTGACCCGTGGGCTCACAGGCCAGTGCTCAATCCACTGAGCCACACCAGCCAGAGCGAAGGTAATTAATTTTCACGTGACATTTTCAGGAGTTACTGTAAAAATAACCACATACAGAAATAATTTTAAATATTTTGTGAAAGTTTTACTAACAATGTTTTACTTGACAAGTACCAACAGTCAATATGATTCACATTCACAATCTTGGATAGAGGAATGGTAATTAATAGTGCTCATGCTTACATACATGTGTTTGTGATTTTCAAATTATAGCTCTATAGATACACACATATATGTATATGTATATGTATATATATAATATATACAATTATATATACATCAGCTATATTTTGGAAGGCTGCTATATATATACATATACATAATTGTATATGTGTGTGTGTGTCTGTGTGTATGTGTTTGTGTATACACAGGTAGCCATACTGCAGGGGTGGAGGGGCTGGCTCACTCTTCTCTATCTTGCCTTTACTCATCCCACCTCTTTTGTTGAATAAATCAGACATAAGTGTTCTGACCTAATCACTTATCTGAGATTTTGAACAAACATTCAAATTTTTCCAGTTATGTTTCTCCCCTCCTCCTGCTAAGGCAGTCTATTTGGGAAGGAAAAGAATAGGCTAAGATAGTATTCCTTTGGCTATCAAGGATCCCTGACCCTTGAAAAGAGTATGTATGGCAAGGAATGGTGAGGATGCCCCATCATCCATAAGAATGGGTCTGCTCTGACAAGCTGTGTGTAGATCTCAGGGAAAAACCTTATAAATGAAATCTTAATAAGCTAATGATGAAAATCACAAACATCCTTTTCCTGGCCAAATGTTCTTTCGTTACTCTTCGTTTAAAAGCTTTAAAATCTTCCTGCCATCTTTCCAGGATACCATTATAAAATGAATTTTTAAAGGGGTAGGAGGAAGATATTGGCTTTATTACATTTCACATGGAAGTTTCGCCAATGTCAGGTGACATTGAATTTGCACTCAACACTAATTCTCAGGACCCACAATGCACCAGCCCCTCCTGAAAGCTTGCATCTCTTGACCATGAGCCAGGCTTTCATGTCCAATGATTGTGCAACTGCCAGATCCTTTCTTGCTTCAGCTTCAGCAAGTTCCCTGAATATTGTAAATCACTCCCTCCTGTCAAGGGGAGTTTGTTTACCCTGTTAGCAAAACTAACTAAGTACCGCCTCTGGGCTCATCAATGTGCCAGATGACTTGGTTGGAAATTATTGCCTGAGAACAAAGTCTAAAAGCACTGCCAGGAGAAGGACATCATAAACCCCCAGGAGTTGGAGGATTACAATAGAGAAAATTATTTAACTGACTGCACAAAACTGTTTAAGAATCATTCCAGGAGCTGTCATGCTTTCCCTATTTGCATAGATCTATTTATAAGCTCAGGACTTAGTTAACAGCCACCAAAATTTTATTTATCTCTTGTCATATTTTATCTTGTTTATTATATCTTACAAGTAGGATATAGGGTATTCTAGAGGCTTTGAAAGGTGCTGAGATAGCTACCCCTCCTCAATATTCCCCACTGCCCGTACCATCCAATTAGTTTACCCATCCATCACTCCATCTCTCCGTCTTTCTCCATCTAGTCATCCATCCATCTAATAAATGCTTATCTAGGTCCTGTGGGTGACAGAAATGAGGCCAATGCAAGTCCTGCCTTTAATGGAACTTACAGGCTGAAGTGGGAATAGGGTGCTCATAAATAGTGCCAGGCATATACAAACCTAGTAATATAATTATAGTAAAATCAGGGCAAAGTCAAGAATGTTATAAGAGAAATACAAAATGTTAGCAGGATAGGTGTTTAGAGAAGGAATGTGGCTTTTAATATGACATTTGAGGGAAGATAATTTTGACATATGGTTACTGGCAATGGGCTATTGGAAGACGTTCCTGACTAAAGGAAAAGCAAGAAGAAAGACACAGAAGTGGAAAAACATGGTGCTTGTGAAGAGAGAGAATTTTATTTTGCTGGGTTACAGGGCATGGAAGGGAAATAAAAGAAACTTGGAAAATTAGGTAGATGTCAGGTTTTCAAAGTCCTTAAATGACAAGTGAAGGCATTTGAGCTAAAGGTGATGGGGCACCATCAAAAGTTTCTATTTTATTTTTTATTTAAATAATTGTAGTGTATAATTCTATAGAGAAAATGCACACATCTTCACTGTCCAGCTCAATGAGTTATGACAAATGTCTGCACCCATGTAACAAATGACTCAAACACCCTAGAAAATTCCCTCTCACCTCATTCAAGTCTACTCCTCTCTCCATCTCCAGTGGCAACCAATGTTCTGAATTTTATTCCCATGGATTAGCTTTGTGTGTTCTTGGACTTCATGAAAATGCAATCATACAATAGGTAGTCTTTTGTGTGTGGCTCCTTTCACTTAACATAATGTTTCTGAGATCCATTCATGTTTTAAAATGTTTTTAAGCAGCAAAAATAATATGATCATTATTCTACTTTGGGTAATGAACCTGGCCCTAGTGTATAGAAGTTGATGAAGAGAGAATGATTTCAGCAGCATATTTGAGGGACTGGGATCTCTAGAAATGTACAAAGGGGCTGGATTCAAATGATATTGGAGTAAGTGGAAGGCCACAAAACTTGTCAATTAACTGCAGAAGGATAAGTAGGGAGAGAAAAAGCCAAAAGTCACGATAAACATATCCTCTCCAGGTAAAAGCCCTGCAATGTTCAAGTTTAATCAATAGGATTATTTAACAGCTGATTGTTCCTGAGAAAAGTCATTCGTAAGAAAGGACAGCAGCAAATACACATTAACCCTGTATGAAAGGATAGAAAGGAAGAAAATAATTAAAAGATAAATTTCAAAGATTAAAATATTTCTAAAGCTAAAATTCACATGCAAGTGCAAGGGATCTAGAACAGCCAAAATAATTTTTAAAAAGCAGAACAAAGGTGAAGAGCTTGTACTTCCTAATTTTAAAACTTATTATCAAACTGCAATAATCAAAATAGTGTGATACTGACCAGAAGATAGACAAAATATACTGTTGAAAAGGTTATACCTGACATATATGACTTGGACAAAGTAGATGGATGGTTGATGATAGAAGCCAAATCTCTCACTGTGGGAGTAAGTTTACAGATAAGCAAGGGGAAGAGACTAGAATGATCCATATGGTAATAGATTAGAGAGTCGGGCATTTGTATGAACTCATGTTTAGTTTAATATAGATGCAGATGGTTACATACTCCTATACATGTATAAGAATATGTGTATAACACAGGTATTATATTCCTATACTTCTTTGCTCTGTCAGGCCTCACAGCAATGAGCACACTTAGTGACCACACATTGGTTTCTAATGCCATTTTCTAACAAAAGAAACTAATGTCCCCTGGAAAATGGCAGACTTTAGGTCTGAGGCTGGAAATGTACAAGATGGAGGACCTAGTGGTGCCAGAAAATAAGGAAGTGATGATATAATCCCACCATGATGGATGTATGTCAAAGACACAAGAACCAACTAAAATAGGTCTCAATAGCTCAAATTGGAACAATATAAGAAGTAAGATAAATAAAGTAGTATTGGATTATAATTCAAAGTGTAAAATAAATACCTATGAAATAAGGCACTGGCCTACAAACTCAAAGGTCGCTGGTTCGATTCCCAGCCTGGGCACATAACCATGTTGCAAGTCAGGTCTCCAGCCAGGTCCTTGGCTGGAGGCAGGTGAAAGGCAACCATACATTGATGTCTCTCTCCTTCTCTGACTCTCTCCCTCCCCCTCTCTCTGAAAATAATAAATAAAATCTTTTAAAAATAAATAAATACCTATGAGTACATACTAATATAAATAAATAATTGAATAAATTTAAAAAATGAATAGCAAGAGACAGGTCTCTTGTACAGAATTCCAAATAATTTATGAAGACACTCCACCCTGAAGAAGGTGGAGCCTATCTCCATGCTTCTTAAATATGAGCTTCTCATAGTGACTATAAAACTACAGAAAAAGGACAGAAAGAGTGGCTATATATTGAAAAAACCTAACAAACATTACCTCAGTCAGGTGATCAAAGTCAACATCAATATATAAGATATGTTGATAGTATGTACCCCTGATATGATATTATGAAAACCGTAACTCCAGTCTAATCATAAAAAAATATCCAAAAAATCTCAGTAGAATGACATTTAATAAAATTTCTGACCAGTCCTCCTCAAAACTATCAAAGTCATCAAAAGCAAGAAAAGTCTAAGAAACTATCACGATAAAGAGGAGCCTAAAGAGTTATGACAACTAAATGTAACATATCCTAGATGAGATCCTGGAACAGAAAAGAAATATTAGGTAAAAATCCAAGTAAATCTAAATAAGCATAATGCTAATAATAGTATATCAATATTGGTTCACTAATTATAACTTATGTATCACACTACTGTAAGACAATAATAGGGAAAATAGGTGTGGTGTTTAAAGGAATTCTCTGTACAATTTGAGCAACTTTTCTATGAATCTAAAACAAATCCAATGAATAAAAATTTTTAAATGGGCAATGGGTTTGAATATATATATTTCCAACAAAGTTAAACAAATGGCAACAAGCACATGAAAATATGCTCAACATCATTAGTCATTAGGGGAATGAAAATCAAAACCATGACTATAATCACAAAGACAGACAATAGCAAGTGTTAATGAAGATGTGGGGAAATTAGAATCCTCATACATTGCTGGTTGAACTGTAAAATAATGAAGCTACTTTAATAAATAATTTGGCTGGTTTTCAAAATGTTAAACATAAAATAACCATGCGACCCTATGTGTAGACCCAACAGAAAAACATATACCCACACAAAAACCTGTCCAAAAATGTTCACAGGAACATTATTCATCATAGCTAAAATGTGAAACCAACCCAAATATCTACTGAGTGATGAATAAATGAACAAAATGTGGTGGTCCATGGCATACTGTTTTTTCAGGGAGCTGATGCACGCTACAACATGAATGAACCTTGAAAACATTATGCGAAGTGAAAGAAGCTAGTCCCTAGCTTACCCTGAGCTAAAAGCAGTAATTATGCACCTAGGTGTTTATGGTGCTGGAGGGTGTAATCTATAAAGAGATCTATACTACTGCCCTTCAGGTTGCCTGATAACTTAGCATTGAATATATATTATTTTATTCAATCCTCATAGTCAAGCCAAGAAGTAGGTTTTATTATCTACATTTTAAAGATGAAAGATTACCTGCACTGTCAAGAATTGTGGCAAAGCTGGATTTAAAACTAGGTGGACTCATTCCACAGCTGGCTCTCAACTATTCATTTCCCAGTATCTCAGCCTCTCAAATGTTGGATTTCTGATCACTCTCCTATTTATCTCATAGAATTATCTTTAGGATCAAATTAGGAAACATAAAAATGCTTTTTAACTTATAAATTATTAATGTATATTCTTCCTTTCTATATTCAGACAAATACATATTCAGAATGAAAATCAAACAGCCAAATCTACAAATAGCATATCCTTCTGGTTATATATGCAAAAGGCCTGAATACTGAAGCTGTGAATAAAAGAGTGCTATAAAAATTTATAATTGCTTCAAATTTGAATATCTTATTTTCCCAATTCAGAGGTGACTTAGTTTTTTGTGGGTGAAAACATGTTTGTTTGTTTTTTTTTTTTTGGTTAGTTGTGGGGTTTTCTTTGTGGGGGTGGAATTGTGCTTTTCATTGTTGAATGTTTATGTATAATAATATGCAAAGATTTTAAGCATAATACATATCAGATTCATGATCTTGTCTCATTTTTTGGTTGCTAAAAGAATAGACAGAGGAATATTCTTTGTTTACATTTCTTCTTTTTTTTTAAACACTATAGTGATATCATTTTTTTTTTTTTTAAGATTTTATTTATTATTTCCAGAGAGAGAGGAAGGGAGAGAGACAGAGGGAGAGAAACATCAATGTATGGTTGCCTTTCACCTGTCTCCAGCCAAGGACCTGGCTAGAGACCTGGCTTACAACCTGGTTATGTGCCCTGGCTGGGGAATCGAACCAGCTACCTTTGGGTTTGCAGGCCGGCACCTTATCCACTGTGCTACCAGCCAGGGCTTGTTCACATTTCTTAACCTCTCCAAATTTTAGAATTAAGTTTAGTTGGATTACACCATAGTATACCATAACAATCCTTTACTGTCTTCACATGAAGCCTGTGAGATCATTAAGTAAACCTAGGACAAGAGGCTAAAAATTTACCATTCAAGATCAAAATGCATTATCTTCATTATTATTTTTATACTGTGGAGCAACTCTATCCAAAGATAAATAAGAAGAAATTGTTGAAACGATATGGAGGAGAGATGTCATACACCTAATTTCAAATGTTAACATGACATTTACTCAATTCTATGGCAGTAAACTACTTTTACTAGAATGGAGAGTGAGAGCGGCAGCCTCAGCCATTGGTGAGCATGCAAGACTGTGACTTTGGAGATGCGTGTAAAAAAGGTGCCTACCTGCCCTTGCCAGGTCGTTTGGTGCATTATCCTGTACACCAAAAGACTGAAGGTTTGATTCCCAGTTAGGGCACAAGTAGGTGGGTTAAGAGTTTGCTCGGGGCAGATATTGGATGCAACCAATTGATGTTTCTGTCTCATATCACTGTTTCTCTCTCTCTCTCTCAAATCAATAAACATATCCTCAGGTAAGGATAAAAGAAAGAAAAGGTATCTACGTGACTCCACTCAAGTATATTAACCACTATACCCGTAAAGCAATTGCCTTGAAATACTATCCTACTAAAACTCTAGGTTCACCTTTTTTACACATAAAATTAAATAATCATAGCAGATAGAAATTATATACATAGCACTTTCATTTTAATTTGTTTGAAGAAGGTACTTACTTGACTTATTGTGTGGCATTTTACGAAATATTTCAGTTCTTAAGAAAAATTCCAAAATTAAAAACAGAGCTGCTATCTATAGGTCTCCTAGAGCATCCACGAAGAGTTAAAAATAAATGAATAAAACTATTGCTTGCTCAGTAATGTAATTATCTATAATGGAACAATGTAGCAGTTTTAAACAGCTACTTCATAGCAGAGTTAAACTAGACTTTGGGAATTTGCTGGAATGTTTCATATTTAATAGTTTTGCAAAACATGATCTTATCTCTAAAATCAACATTCTTTTCTTATAAAAAAGGTTCTCAACAAAGAACCATATGAAAGATCACATTTTGTAAGTGAAAGTGTTTTTGAGGAATTAAAAAAATTCCTTACACAAATATGAGGTGTCATATCAATATCCACTTATGAAAGTGATTGGAAAAGACAAAAGGCTCTGGCTTCCAGATAAGCTGGCAGTGTAGGTAAATTCAGTACTGGCTTTCTCCCACAACCACATCAAAATCACAACTAAACTACAGACAACCATTATTCAGAGCCACCTGAACTCTGGCTAAATGGAGGTCCTACAAATTGGAATTAAAGAGTCCACACTGAGACTAGTAGGAGAGGCGGTGAAGCAGAATGGGCTGGTCCCATCCTCACATGTGTTGGATAAAAATCAGGAGGGCTATCTTGGCTGCAGAAGTCCCTGCTGGGGATCTAGGGGCCAGAGCCCCACACCTGGCCCAACTATCCCAAGATTCCAGTGCCAGGAAGAGAAATCCCCATAACTTATAGCTGTAAAAATCAGCAGGGATTGAGGTTGAGGGAGATGGAGAGCTTCTGTAGTCCCAGAACGTTCTTCTTACAGGACCCATGCACAGACTTTCTTGAACTTACTCCCTCTGAGCTCCAGCACGAAGGCAGCATTTTGAAAGGCACCAGATATACCAGATATTGAGGGAGGAGCTCAATCGTCTAGCATAAGGGCAAGAGCTGGGGGTGGGGGCAGCTTTCTCCCAGGCAAAAGTGCTGGCAGAGGCCATTGTTCCTTTGATGAGCACCCCCAACAGAGCCAGCAGATGTGCTCCCATCAGCCTGGCTCACACTGTTTGCCCACCCTGGTGTTTCCCTGAGGCCCCACCACTTGCAAGCCCACACAAGCTGTTTCCAGTGGCTTTCCAAACAAATGACCTGTCTTGGCTCATGATTCAGATTTTCCTAACATCTCTCAAGCAAGTAACATCTGGCCTCATCAAGCCCCATACCTCTTGCTAAGTGGTCCCAGGCATGGAACTAGAAGCAGCCAGCCTTGGTTCACATCTTGGCCTCACCTGGGCACCTCTGCCCAGCAAAAGTAGCAGCCACCTGCAAATTGCTTTGTAGTTTAACAGGTGGCCCCAGACAGAGCACAAGCAGTGTGAAGGACACAGGTGGCAGGAGACCTTGGTCGGCACCTTCCTAGCGACCCCAGAGCCAGCACACCCAGTGGACAGCTTCAGATCAGATCATGTCAAAGCACCACCACCCAATCACCTCCACAAGCAACACACTCAAGGGACAGGCTCAGCAGGCATCAGGGCTCCACGAACATAAATCCCTACACAGCTGATCCTCCATGGTGGTTGCAGACAGTCCTTACAGCTGACTGGCCTGTGGGTAAATCCCTCCCATTGAAATGGCAACAACAATCAGGACTCAATTACAAAAAGAGGTGCACACAGCCCACATGGGGGCACACCTTGACAACCCAGTTTGAATGATTGGGGAAGCTATGCCACTGGCCCCAACTTTGCAGGCCAGAAGAAACTGGCAAGAAATATTCAAAGTGATGAAAAGTGAGTACTTACAACTATGATCACCCGGCAAAGCTGTCATTCAGAATTGAAGAACAGATAAGAGCTTCCCAGACAAGATAAAGCTAAAAGAGTTCATCACCATCGAACTAGTATTATATGACATGTTAAGGGTTTTCTTTAAGAAGAGGAAGAAAAAAAGAAGGTAAAAAATATAAACAAAATGGCAATGAATACATATCTATCAACAATTGAAGCTAAAAAACAAAATGAACAAGTAAGAACAGAAACACACTCACAGTTACAGAGCACATTCTGATGGTTGCCAGATGGGAGGGGATTGAGGGGATGGGTGAAAAAGGTGAAGGAATTAAGAAGTACAAATTTGTTATTAGAGAATTGTCATAGGAATGTAAAATACAGCATACTTAATAATATTATAATAACTGTGTATGTGTCAGATGGGTGTGAAATTTATTGGGATAATCATTAAGTTATATGTCTAATCACTGGGGTATATACCTTAAACTAATATTATAATGTATGTCACTTATAATTGAAAAATATTAGAATATTTATTTATTTATTTAAGATTTTATTCATTATTTTTAGAGAGAGGGGAAGGGAGGGAGGCAGAGAGGGTGAGAAACATCAATGTATGGTTGCCCTTCACCTGCCTCCAGCTACAGATCTGGCTGGAGACCTGGCTTCCATCTGGTTATATGCCCTGGCTGGGGATCGAACCAGCAACCTTTGGGTTCACAGGCTGGCACCTTTCCACTAAGCCACCAGCCAGGGCTCTTGAAAAATATAAAAATTTTTAATAAATAATTTTAAAAAATAGTTTCAAAATGAAAAAATCTAGTTAAATTAAATATTTTATCTCTAAACATTACCATATAAACCACACATTGCTCGTCTATCAATATCAAGCAATGATATAAAAAAGACCCAAATACTAACATACTGTACAGTTTAATATTTTTTTTCTTGCTTTGAGAACTTGATCAGTATTTTATCATGCCTCAGGATCACAAGTATGACTTTTAATCATCACTAAATACAGTTTGATTAAAATGTACCAGTTACTTGAACTTTGAGGTTGATTGTTATCCAGATAGAGGGAGCTAGACAGAGTTGTTATTTTTATCATGCTCCTCACCAGGCTTTTGTTGTCTGCCTAGGTCCCCCTGTGGTATATTTAGCACCAGCTTTCCTGCAGCGGCCTAGGCCGCACGGAATCACACTTCCAAACCCCTTAACCACTGCTGAACATATAGTCTAAACCCTGAAGTGTGGTTTCGGAGTGATTCCTTTCTACTCGCAACAATAGGGGAGAAACATCTTTTAATTTGACTTACCAAATTAAGTTTAAGGCTTGTCAAAAGCAATCTGACTTGCTAAGTACACACACAGACACACACTCAATATTTTTGAAATAAAGTTAAAAGATATTCTACATTGAAAAAATGTGGGAGAAGGGGAAGTTGGAAGGACAGTGGACAGCAATGAGGAAAAAAGGGGACAAATGCAACACAGCAACCAATAAATCAGTTTTAAACAGAGAAAATTTAAGGGAATAGATGAGCAGCACTTATTTTAAATGTCCCTCTCCAGATCACACTTATGTGTATGTTTGGTTTGTAACAATAGCCCAGTAAATGTGACCAGACATATATTTCTTTCAGATGTTGCTATGGAACCCTTTCCTAACTGAAAATTAAATTTCTCCATCTGTTTGCATGACTTTGTATCACTGCAGTGCGGAGGGCCAGCTGATCTAACAAACATGCCACTGAATAGATTCCTCAAACCAGAAACAAAACAAGCACGAAGTAAAGCAAATACCATAAGAAACCATACAATTCTGAAAGATTCATTCTCCAAAAGGCCCACTAGGGTGGAACTTTATAGATGCATTTTCACACAGGCAACCTACAATATAAACCTCTCAACACTACAATGAAAATAACCTGTTTAGGACAGGCTATAAATCTAAATATTGGATCATCCTGTGATCAACTAAGGAAGGGAAATTTAACAATTTGGTCCTGATTTGTGCTGATTTTACAAGTACCAAAAAGATAGACCATATTAAAAATACTAAATATATATCATATATATCCCCATTGTGAAACCAAATTAAAGATTCTTCAATAAAACATCCGATTGTTATATAGATAATATAATTTTAACTTCATTTAAATTGTTTATCTTGTCATGTACTTATAATTTAATTCATATTAATAGGTTTCAGAATTTTCAAAGGCTATAATCCTATTCCAATGAATTATAATTATACTTATAGGATTTTATACTCATAGGATTATAATTATAATACTAATCTATGTATACATTGATATGCCCATTAATACATACATTTTCTGATACCTGTTTATAAATCTTCATGAGTTATATTAGTAAATTTGTAAATTTATCAAAATACTATATAGCATCAATTACTAATGATATTTTCTTGAAATTTTAAAAGTATTTTATGAAGTACATTCTACTGAAAAGTATTTGCAGACATTTTCTTAAAAAAATTAAAATGAAACAATTGTAAAACAACAAGAAATAAAACAACAAGAAATAAAAGGGTTTTTTAAATTTTAAACAACTTAATTAAATGAAATGAAAAATTAAATTTCTAACTGGGCAGATCTTGGTGGGCGGTCATGCCCAGGCCTATAGCTTCCTTAGTAAGTGGTGAATTTCTAAGTGAGTCCAGTAAATTGTTCTCATACTTCCTAGGTTAACTTACCTTAGAAATGCCAAGTCATCTTTTCCAGGCCCTGGAGATGCATAGCTGCCCTTAGAGGAGCACATGCCCCAAAAATCCTCATTGTGATGTTGCCATTTCTATTTACTGCAAATGTCAGATTCCAGAGGTTTCCCACTCTGCCTTCTTCCACATCCCTAATCTACCACCAATTGTTTAGATTTCATGTAATCTTCCTTATGTTCTCTCTCCTTCAATTGTAAATGTATGAAAAGAACTGCCAAACTGCCATTCTCCCAAGCATGGAGCATTTTTTCAATCTATTGAGCTCCTTCTTGTGTCTGGGCATGTCCTCAGTTTAAATAAAGGCTAATAAAATTTTTTCTTTAAAAAAAAATTAACAAAATTTTAAATTGACTCGATAAAATTCAGTTCCTAAAGAAAACTCAACAGATGCTATTAGTTCATTATGTTTCTCCTCTTCAACTATATTTTATTCCCCAATAGTTTCTTTTTAAACTATATTTCATTGATTTTGCTATTACAGCTGTCCCAATTCCTCTCCCCTTGCCCTCCTCCATCCAGTATCCCCTCTATTCCCTCTAGCAATGGCCCCCTTATTTCATGTCCATGTGTCAGGCATGTATGTTCTTTGGCTTCTCCATTTCCTCTATTATTCTTAACATCTCCTTTTCCATTGCGTAAGCACCAATGTGTACTTCTTTTCTTTTTTTTTTCACATCCAGACAATTCACTATTTAATTGCCTTCTGTCAACCTCTCAAATCATATTAGTACAAACTTTTCTTTTCATTATTTCAAAGTGCTTATGTTAATTCATTTGTTTAAAAAACTACTTTTTAAAGCAATATTGATTGCAATATTACCAAACACATGAACAAATATATTTTTGTTCAATATTGCAATATTATCAAACACATTGATAATTTTTAATCATGAAAACTATGACTACTTTTAGATTTGTTAACAGAATAAGAAAAAATCTCACAGACATAGACAACAGTGTGGAGATTACCAGAGGGAAAGCAGTATGGGGAGAGGCAGAAGAGGGTAAGGAGGGATAAATGGTGACAAAAGGAGATTTGACTTTGGATGGTGAACACACAATACAATATACAGATGATGTATAATAGAATCACACATATGAAACCTATGTAATTTTATTAACCAATGTCACCCCAATAAATTTTTAATGTAAAAAGAAAAAAATAAAGTGAGGATTAATTACAAAAATTTATTCCAGCTATCTGAAAATATTTAGAAATAGAATCATTCTTTTTGGTGAGAATGCTGATTTATTTTATAGACTTAGTGAAGAATACAATTTTATTTCTCTATACCTTATCATTATTTTTCTAACATAAAATCCAAAAGTGCCCCAAAGATATGATACAATTGATACAAATAATTACTGGAAAGTAATTCAATGTAGTACTATAATGTTGGGAAAAATTCAACCTTGAGCCAATTTTTCCAAAGTTCCATGTTAAAGTTACTCTGGGCAATCTGGGCTTGGATTGGTACTGGGAGGGCTTTCTTTTCATCTCACTTCCTACACCAAGTGTCTCAGAACCTTGTCATACAGGCAGCAGAGAATGTTTTCACATATGGTGCAAAAGCTTCTGTGGTTTTCCAGTTGTGCTATATAAGTATCATACTCAAAAATAATAGGCATGAATGGTAAAGAAAAAATATCTTGATGAGAATAATTAAGTAAATATAAGAAAGATATTTTGTCAAAATTTTCTGGGACACTATCTTAGTAATCATCATGTTACTTCTTTAGACATTACTAAAATCATGACAGAGAGCCAAATATTTCATTCAGAGCTCCTCTTTCTTTGATATTACAATAAATAACTCTTTCTATGTGCCACAAAGCGGCAGCAAAACTAGAAAGGATTAAACTCCAACATTTGCTGTATCTATTCCTGTAGCACGTCTCCCACACTGTATGTACAAATTAAAGCTTCAAGGCTGCAGTTAATTTTAAATCTAGTCAAGATGGTGGTCCACCCACATTTCTAGACTTAAAATATAACATCTTTCACAACTACTTCTTCACACCTTACAAAATTCATATATGCTTGCAATAATGCTAATGATATTTTTCCAACCACCTTCTGCTTACTTCAGCCTCCAGAATTTGCTTGGTTTTTACATACTATGTTATCCACCAGAATTAGAGTTCTTTCTTAAAAAACTGCGAAATCTGTCGAAGACTACAAACTAAATAAAAGAACATTTCCTACTCTTTCCTATAAAAGCTAAATTTGTTGGGTTTTTTTTTTTTTTCCAGATTAAAAACAGAATTGCAACTAAGGATAATTCAGATTTAATTCTTTTTACAGAGACTCTGAGGCCTTAAGCAAATTTGTTAATGAAAATTAATTTCACCTAGTAGATGTTAGACACTAGACATATGGGTCATAAAAATGCTTTTGTAGAACAGTTGGGGTACGTAGGCAATGAAGAAAGAAAAAAAAACAAGCTAAAAATGTACTTCCTTGAGCAATTCTTAAGAAAGTGGGAAGAGGAACTTTGTTGTTTAATTATTAATCAGCAATATCTCCCTACTTGTTTCCTCTAATACACTGATTACAGGAGGAAGGAGGGAAATAGGAGGGGATTAAAAAGTTTTGGCTGTCCCTACACTTCTCCATGTGGCCTCCGTGAGTAATACCCTCAGGATCTTGGTTAGTACAATTTGAAGCAAGAGCTCCATGTAAGTCTTGGGTCTATGCCACATGCCTGGCCCAATTACTAGGACCTTCTGCATTAGTCTACCATCACAAGCCCAGCTTTTCCCAATAGAGTAGAACATTTTTCTGTTTGTTCCTGGTGCTGAAAAAGCCTGTGGTTATCTCATGAGATGCCAAGGCTTTATCCAAGCAGTCCTGCATGCCAGACATAAACCATCCAGTAGCACTCTATTCCCTATTATGAAAATACTTTTTGGCTTCTCTGTGAAGTGTTACGTGCAACCAGCAGGCAAAGTGGCAAATGGTCTTCCAGTGGGCAGCATAGAGTGCCAAGGGCACAGAGGGTGTGCTAATGCACGTACGTGTCTCCAGAGCTTCCTTGGGGAAAATGATATGTTGTCTCCTTTGTATAAAAACATTCTCAAACATTAAAGGTAGATAAACCTATTTTAAAACTTATTAATAACTACTTCCTGAATATCTCCGATGTAAGGCACTAGAATAGCAACTATAGATATATAGATTAAAAAGATACCACCGACTTGTTCCAGGAGTTTATCCAGCCAGAGTAGAAGCTCCATTAATATGTTAGTTACATAGACAACACAAAGGGAGTACTCTAATAGAAGCCATGTACTTTAGAAAGGCTGAAGAATGGTTAATCTAAATTAAAACAACAATGACAACAAAGATTTTTAGGGCCAAGGAACCAACCATATAAACAAAAGCACTTAAAACAAAAGCACAGTTTAAATACATCAAGCAGTCTCACTCCTTAAAAGAACATTTTAGTGAATTTTATGGTGAAACATAAAAAATACTTCTTCAAAAAGGGGCCCAAAGACATTGATGTGAACAGAACCTTCTCTCTCAATTGTGCTACAGACCTGTTCCAAGGACAAGGGAACTGCTGCCCCCTCTTACTTTCAACTACAGACCCAAATCTACCATGAGACGTAGTTGCTCTTCCCACAACAGGCTAACACTAGAGTAAGGGGAAAGTACAAAAATCATTATGGTTGCCAGCATGCTGGTGTTGTTACCCACAAATCCTGCACTAGGTAGGCAAAGGAGCTATTGTGAGTATGCAACTGCCTTATCCATAGTCATTGCAGATCGCCTGAAATAATAATAGGAGGGCAAGGCCTATGAATTATAAAGCAAATGGTCACTACTGGTAGGTAAATGGGTAGGTCACATGCACTTGGACTTAAGGCGCTGAACAATAACTTCCCAAGTTGTTGTGGGAGTGGGAGTGGAAGTGGGAGATGTTTAATGACCCTACACAGGAAGTGTCATGGAAATCACTTTTATTCTAAATGGAGAACACACTTAAGCTCACTATTAAGATAGTAATTCTATTTGCCAAGCATATTTTTAAATGTTCTTCCCATCAATAAAGAGTGCAAAAGAATAGTGATACTAGAAGAGAGTAACAAAGCCACCAAATAGAATTAGCAAACAACACATCAAGACCAGAAAAATAGAGGATTGGTTCATAGTGAGCTATTTCCAAAGTAAGGAGTCAGTATTCTCCCAAGCACACTAGAGTAAAGGAAAGCCTCTTATTGAGATAATCCAATACTTAGTACCCAAACAGTATTCTTGAAAAGTGCATAGGTTAAGAGTAACCTACAACTTATGAGTTGTCCAATGACCAGTAATTAGGACTTTGAATGAAGAAGTAAGCATCCCAGCACAGTAAGCTAAAGTGGAACACACAGGACTGGCAGGAGAACCTACTCTGAACCAGACTTAAGTCACAATCACCAAAGGTTATTAATAGACCCTGTTGGAGAAACTGATAACTGATCCAAATCTAGCATGCATTGTTGCAAATAGCCAGGTATAATGTATCACTACACTTACCAAATTATTGTCTCATAACATCTCAAGCAAAGAACCTCAGTGTGTAGTGTAGTGATACCTAGGGCAAGAAGAACACATCACCTGAACATTGTGATCGATGCTCTGTTCCCAAAGTGAGCAACAGCAGAACATCTGAATTGATGGTGGAGTATTCCCTTAATGAGACTTATTTCTGAGTTCACATAAATAAGAGCAGATATTAAGCATATAGGTGGCAAATAGACACATGAAAAGATGCTCAATGTCACTAAACATCAAAGAAATGCAAGTTAGAACCACAAGGAGACATTACCTCACATCTGCCAGAATGGCTATCATCAATACCTCAACAAACAAGTGTTGGAAGGATGTGGAGAAAAGGGAACCCTAATGCATTTTTGGTAGGAATGCAGACTGGTGCAGCCACTGAAGAAAGCATTATGGAGTTATCTTAAAAACTTAAAAATGGATCTGTCTTATGACCCAGCGATTGCACTTCTGGGAATATATCTGAACAAACCCAAAACACTCAGTTGAAAGAATATATGCACCTCAATTTTCATTGTAGCATTATTTACAATAGCCAAGCTATGGAAGCAACTCAAATGCCCACGCTAGATGACTGGGTAAAAAAATCAGTAGTACATTTATATGATGGAATACTACTTAATCATAAAAAAGAGGGAAATCTTACTCTTCATGACAGCATGGATGGACCTGAGGATTATTATGCTAAGTGAGTAAGTCAGTCAGAGGAAGAAAATTACCATATAATTTCACTTGTATGTGGAATCTAATGAACAAAATAAACTTACAAACAAAATAACAGACTTGTGGATAACAGAGAACAAACTGACAGCTATCAGAGGGCAAGGAGGTTGGGGGCGCTGGTGAATACAGTAAAGGAATTACGCAAAAGAAAAAATCCTTCACACAGACAACAGTGTGAAAGAGAGTGGAGAGAGGTAGAAGAGGGTATAAGGGGGATACATGGTGATGAAAGGAGACTTGAATTGGCATAATGAGCACACAATACAACATACAGGTGATGTATTATAGAATTGTACACCTGAAACGTATATCATTTTATTAACCAATGTCATTCCAATAAATCAATAAAAAAGAAAAGAAAGGAAGAAAATAAAATGAAAAGGTCTAAGTAAGTCTAGTTAGAAGTTTAAAGGGAAAGAATGAGGGTCAGGCAACGTTCAAAGAAGGAATGGTTGCAATTTTCCAGCTGTGATGGAAGACATAAATTCCCTGACAGAAACTGTGATTCCCTTTCCTCTCTCTAGAATAAATAAATAAATAAGAACAGAGCAACAAACTTTGCACATGTGTACTAAAACATGTGTTAATAGCAGCATTGCTGGTAATCATACAAAATTTAAAAACAACCCAAAGGGATAAATAAAAAATTGTGATATAGACTATGCATTGTAAAAAATAAAAATCTTAAAGAAACCTTAAAAGCTTAATGCTAAATAAAAATTACTACAGTATTAATATGTGGTTCAAAAAATGTAAAGCTAAGCAATGATTAGGGTAATGGTTTATCTCTGGGAGAAAGGGGGATTGTGATAAGGAATAAAACACAAGCAAAATAATACTAGATTACTTATGTCAGTTATGTTTGTTTTTATTCTTCTTGCCTTATATATGTTATACTCATTTTTAAAAATAATAATAGCTAACAGTTTACTATTTAGTTCTAACAATAACCCTATGAATGATATAAGAACTAATTTATCCCCATTTTATATATGGAAAAATTGAGTGTAGAAACATTAAGTAACTTTCCCAAGGATCCAGCCTAGCAAATGACAGAGCCAAGACCAGAATCTAGGCAATGTGTTTCCTTAGTAGATATTCCTGAATACTGGGTCATTTTTCCTCTCTTTTGTATATGTCCTAAAAATAAAAAGAAAGACTTGAAAAGGACAAAAATGGTTGGCACTAAAGTCCCAAGGAGTAATGCAATTAAAAATGTTTTGCAACAAACATGTGTATCTATACTTGAGTATAAATGTAACAAAAATATACATTAAAGAATAATAATCATGTTACCGTTACTTGATTCTCTTTACATTTTCATTTTATAAATTATCAGTAATGACTATGTATTACTTTATGTTACTTTTATACTCAGGAGGAAAAATCAATATCACTTAAAAATACCCCTTTTCTTGGCTTTTTAAAGAAATCACATACCTTAAATCAGGTAGTAAATTACATAGGAAGTTTAATTACATCTTTACTGGCAGATAATAGACAACTGTGAACATTACTGGGTTCCAAAAAGGGGCCTTCATTTTGTATCCAAAGCAAACAGTGTTTTAAATTTCGGCAAACAAATTTTAAGAGGCTGATAAAGAGTTGCTTCAAGTTTGTCTTAACATGTGCCTATGTGACTTTGGGATAATTCCTCACCTACCCAAGACAGAAAGGTGTCTGAGTGGTGACAGTGGTGGGGGCAACCCTCCGACCACAGCCACCTGGCTGAATACCGAGAGACACAGATTTTTACGCAACAGACTCACAACGCAGAGATTAGCCGCCTGACTACAAGTTTAGAAAAGCAGTCTTTGCATGGCAGCCTGAGTTTCCTGCTGACAATCAGGAAAGCATGGCAGGTGGCAAAGGGTGCAGGCAACTGCTAGTTGTGTGGTGTTGAGCTGCAGGTCAGACACTTAAGTGTTGCATTTGATGTGCTTTCCAGAGGAAGGGAAAGAAACACACTGCTGCAAAGCAGAGCTTTCCTGAAGGAGGGGAAATCTCTTTACAGACAGTTAAAGGCAGAGTTTGGTAGTATGCTGCAGTATCCAAAGAAATATGGGGTTAATCCCCTGGCATCTAAGTGCCAGCAACAGCCTCAGGTTTAAGTGAGGGCAGGAAAGAGGAGACCCCACTCCAGAAGCCCTATTAACATTTTCTCTTAACATGTTAATCTACCAAAAATAAAAAGCATATCGACTCTTTACAGATAATTACTCCAAGTTTACCCACTATCAACTTCAAGAGAACCACCAGGAGAGCACTGTGCAACACTCACTTCTCAATCATTTCTGACATCATGGCTCCTTCACTTACTAGCTTAGGGAATTGGAGCAAATTACTAACTTTTCCTAAGCTCTAGTTCCTGGCTTGTAAAATGGGTATGATTCCATCTGCCTCACAGTGCCCTAGTGAAGACAGGATGGGACAGTGGGTGTACTGCCTAGAACTACGCCCCTGCAGATGCCCTGGAAATATTCCTTGCATTTACTCACTAGTCCCATTTACTGAGCCACAAGCCACCCCCTCACCACCACCACCCCCTGCCACACACACACACAAAGTCTGTGCCTTCTCAAAATGACAGGGCCTAGGAACTACATACAAACACTGCTTTGATTCATGTGTTACAAATGAGGAATGCTTATCTTGCCTTTCCGTCTCTCTCCGTTTGCCTGTTTCTCTTCTTCTCTCTGTATCTGTCCCTTTATGTATCACATACAACACAAACTATTATGATGAATCTCAACAAAACATGGCAACTTTGATAGCAAAGAGAAAAAACAAAAGGGAATAACTTGAAATATTGGTAATAGGTAATTATTACCCAAGTGGATACTGTCATTTGGGAACAGTTCTGTTAAAGATAATATATATATATATATATATATATATATATCCTCTAAATGAAAGATGTTGCAAAGAATTAATCAGCCCTGTTAGTTCTGTGTCCTCATTAATTTGTTTATACTCAATCTTTCCTTATAGATTTTATTTTCTCAAACACATTAAAAAGACAATTGCCTCAGGATGGTTCTTGCCAAAAAACAAAAAAGTAGAAATTGATCGTGAAGAGGAAGTTCTGTTTCATTTTCTATGTTATAATGAGAACAATCAAAAATCTTTTTTAAATGTAAAGTCAAAATGATTTATTATTGATAGTTATCTGCTTATCCATCATGTAAAAGCTTTTAAAATGCTAGAAAGGCAGCAACTAGCAAGAATGGCTTATTAGGATATGAATCTGAAATACATCCCCAGGGGATAACGAATCCAGCTTATATTATGGGAAAATGTGAAGAGTCATTAATTCATACTATGCTGCCTTGCTATTCCATTAAGACATGCAAAACTAAATTCTCCGGTCACCATTCTCATTTTAACATGAGCAGTAAGATATCAGTGTAGAAGATAGAATTTAAGATAATAAACCTGAATCAAGAATAATTTTAAAAGTGCTCAAACAACAAAAGGCAGTGGAGAGTGAAAATTCAAATGTAGCAGAACATTATCTGATTAGAAATCCATTATTGTTGGCCTCCACCAAAAATGGACCACAAATTGCTGATGCAGTCTATGACCTCTGTAATACAAGTGAATTTGAATCAGAAGTTGGAGGCTCAGTCCTGACTGGTACAACTCAGTGGATTAAGCATTGTCCTGTGAACTTTCGAAAGGTTGTTGATTCAATTCCCAGCTTGGGTTTTGGGCCAGGTCCACAGTTCGGGGTGTGTGAGAGGCAACCATACATTGATGTTTCTCTTCCCATTCCCCTCCCTTCCCCTCTCTAAAAATGAATAAATCAGATATATATTTTTTTAATTGGTAGCTCAGCATTTCCTCTGCCCTTTCTTTTTAAAAATCCCACACTATAGAAAGGCTAGGATAGCACATTTTACTGCCCATTTCAAAAATGTCACCTGGCAACTCACCTATGGCTTCTTTCTAATAGGAGCCCTGAACAATCCTTCTCCAGCAGCATTCCATGTTCTAACCACAGGTAGGAGGGCAGTCCTGGATATTATTCCAAATTCTTAATATTCTTAAGTGGCAGCTGCAAGCCAACATAAACCCTATCCACTATTTTGTTGCCCAAACATGCTGGAATCTGAACAGCTACCCAATACTATTGTGATCTGTACTTTGGTCATGGCAAGATGGTTCAAAAGACCCTGCCACTAAACAACAGTGGTGGTAGGGTCTATACCATCTTGTGTTCACTGACTCCATATCTGTCCATTCCCGTTCATGCTGTCATTCTGCCCAATGTAGCCAAGTTATGCAGAGGACAAACATGTCAGACAACACCTTCCACAGCTCTCAACCCTCACTAAATGAAAGGTGTATCCTCTGCTTCCGCAGCCAGTTTCATAAACACAAACTGTCAAGGGTCTCACATGCTAGAGACATCATGTTAGTATGTGTCTATCACACAGAGAATATGAATGAGATAGGCAAAAAACCCCACAGATGCAGAGATGGAAGAGGCAGAAGAAGAGCTCTCCCCCAAAAAGAAAGAAGGAAAAAAGAGAGAGAAAGAGATCAAATCAGAGACATATTTCTTGTGTCTTAACAGAGAAACCAAGGAAACTCCTTTTGTTACTGGCAGCTCTTGGGATGAGTGAATCATGTTTTGTAAATGCACCCTGATGATGTACAGCCCACTGGTTTCACAGCAATGACTGACCATTCTTTGAATTTCAGAGAACAATTCATTGTCCTTGAGACCACCTACAACTTGCATGCATGTGACATCATTCTAAGTTACGCCAACCCAGCATTTCCATAAATTATACATAAAATTCATAGGGAGTTGTAATGTATTTGAGCAAATCAGAATGATCTTGTATCTAAAAGTGTTAGTTTTATAGTTGTTGAGTGCCTTTTTCTGTGTTAAAGTTATCTTTTATTTAAAAAGGAAAACAAAACTGAAGAAAACAGGATGTTTCATAAAACTGGGTTGTGTAGCCAATACTTGCACTGTTAGTGAATGTGCCTAATACATTGTCACTGAAAGTATCCACTGGGGAAAACCTGGCATGATAATGGATAGATGATTGTCCTTTTTCAACTAAATTTTAAACATAGGTGATTTTGATTCTCTCCCAATCCTTTATTTTAACCAGTATGATAAATACAAGATGTCAAAAACAAAATACATGTTAAAAAATTTTAAACAATGAAACTTTAATCAGAGCCAAAATTATTCATGCAAATGTGTTGAACGTAGAGTGACTAGCCAAAGCCATTGCCATGCGTATGAGCTGATTTTCTTAATTTAATTTCCTATTTTAGGATATAAAAATAACTTCACAAATCAATAAAGATTTGGAATAAGAGGGGAAAAAATGATGAAGTGAAAAGGGCAGAATGAGTTTCAAGAGACCAGGGTTCTGGGTCCAGCTGTTAGCATTAAATAAGTCATTTAATTTTGTTTCATATTAATCTCCTTGTAGAAAAATGAAAGTGAGAGGTTAGTCGATCTTTAAATTTGGGGGAGAGATGGTAGTGAAGTGGACCATTAAAAAGGAGCATTTGCTAATTTTTCAAATGTCAGTAAGGTAAGGAAGGCCATGGTAATCTAATAAAATTCACTCGAAATAGTACATTGTAAGTATTATTTGAATTCAAAATTTTTTACCCACGACATCCCCTCAAATAAGGCTCTGAGTAATGTATTTCAAAAGTCTAACTTGTGTAGACTTGATCTCAAACAGTGCAGCCTCTGTTAGAACAGTCCCCTTAATGACATTCTGAGTGGATGCTGTGAAGACTTAAATGTGGCAAGGAATTCTGGCACTACCCCACTGAAAAATGTAAGAAAGATCTTGCTTAGTCTCCCATATGCAATGCTGAAATCCTGGGCAAAGCAATGAAAGTGAGGAATTGACAAGAACCATGATTTATACAGAAAAAGAACAATATTTTGAAAAGCAAAGCACCTTTCATAATTTCTGCAACTACTGTGAATTAAAATGGAGAATGGAGCTGGCTTATAACTCTTCTAAATTTTAGGGTTTACATTGTTTTAAGTGCTGATTTAAATTTACATTTATCAAACTAAAAATGTCTTCGCATATGTTCCTAGGAAAAATTTCAATTTATTATGCCAAGAAAATAAGACCAACAAGTAAGATATAAATGAAGTGATAGGTAATATAAAAATGAAGTGGAAATTGAAAATGTGGTGAGTTGTTTTTTAAGTATATGAATAAATAATATTGAAGGCTTAAGTACAAAATCAAATTTATATTTAAAAAAAAGATTTTTAGGGAGGGGGACAGAGGGGAGCAAAAAGGGGATGGATGTAATACAACAACAATAAAATTAAAAAAGAAAAAATAAATCAAATCAAATAAAAAAAGATTTTTAACCATTGCCTGCAACTCCCAGATCAATGTTTCCAGCCCTAAACCCTCCCTACATTCACACTTACACTTCCAACTGCCAATGGACAATTCTACCTAAATGTCACATATATACCTCAAAGTTTTCTTCTCCCCGAGAATAAATCCTCTTTTCTCTTAAATTCCCTTTATGGTATCACCAGTCTCTCAGTTACCCAAGTCAGATACCTGAGAATCCCAAGTCCTAAAATGTTCTTACTTCCAGTGCCCAAACTGTCACCAAATCCAACACATTCTAGCTCTTTCACATTTCTCTCTCTTTCTCTGTTCCTCAACACATCTACCTTAATTTTAGCTTTGCCATCTTCTCCCATCATTACAAATGAATCTTCCTCCTTTCAATCTTGCTCACCTCCAGCTCCTTCTTCATACTCTCTCCAGGGTAACATACTTACAATGCTAATGATTTCGCGCTCAGAACACCTCAGTGTTTACACACATACACACACCAAACCACAAATAATAAGGTACAAGTTACTACTTTCACATGTGGATTTCATACTCCAATCCCACTGCCCCTGTCTGTGATGCCCTCCTCCACCCTACCCTGCTCTTCAGCAGGCTGACTCCTAGTCACATCTCTCAAGAGCCATCTCAGGAGTCACATTCTCCAGAAAGACTGCTTTATACACAATCCTCTGGCCTCAGGTTGCATTTGATGCTTTTTTCCATTCCTTAATATACTCTCTGTGTACTTTGATCATCTTGGAGTTGAGCATATTGATCTATGTGTCTGTCTCCTGCATTTGACAGATATTCCTTAAAGGTAGGTACCTACCACCTTTGCTTCTTAAAATCCTAGCAAAATTTACTGAGTCAAATTAAAGATGGATCAAAATATTTAAGAAAACAGATTGCAGGGTACAAGTATTTTGAAGGGTTCTAACTATTTAGAAATAGTAATTGTTCTACAAATAGTAGTTCATGGATTTACAAAGTGCCTTCAGACTATTTACATTGTTTGAGCCTTAAAACAAGCCTAGAAGGCAGGGTAAGGTAGATGTCAAGGCTAATGTAGACTCTACATACAATAGCCTCCCCCTCCACAGTTTCAGTCAACTATGGTCCAAAAATATTAAATACAGAAATTCCAGAAATGGACCATTCGTAAGTTTTAAATTTCACATGGTTCTAAGTAGTGCGATGAAATCTCACACCATCCCCCTCCACGTCTCCCTGGATGTGAATCACTCCTTTGTCCAGTGCATACATGCCCACGAGTCACCTAGCAGCCATCATGGTTATCAGGTCAAATATCACCATTTCTCAATGCTTGTGTTCTAGTAACCCTTATTTTACTTAATAATGGCCCCAAAGCACAAGATGTTGGCAATTCTGATATGTCAAATAGAAGCCGTTAAACGCTTCCTTTAAATGAAAAGGTAATATGTATGCACAGGAAAAAAACAGTATATATGGGATTTGGTACTACCTGTATTTTCAGAGATCCACTGGGAGGTCTTGAAACATTTCTCCTATGGATAAGGAGGTGCTATTATACATAAGAAACTTCTCTGAGAAGAAAATGTTATTGATTTTTTAAAAATAAGGTATGTGTGTGCGCATATATATGTACGTGTGTGTTCAAATAAGTCTTCATAAGTCAGAACTGCAACTCCAAATAAATTTCTCTTCGGTCAAAATAGCCAGCTGATTTCCCAGAACTACTAAAAAAATCTCCTAATAAAGAAAAAATCCCAATTTGTTATAGAGAATTTTCAATAACCTAATCCTCTACCCACTCGTTTTAAAGAAGTATACTTCAGAAGACAGAACAGCTCATTCAGATTTCCAAATACAAAAGGAGAACTAATTGGTTCTCACCTTTGGATGATGTAGTGGGCCAAGAGTTTCCTGAATGGTTCCCTGCTTTTTGAAGCTGTCCTCTTCTCAGGTTGATGCCAACAGCTGACAGCAGCTTTGGTGAAAATATTCAGCAAGTAGAGGTGGGGGTTAGCTGAGGAAGATTATCACAAAGATTTCTGGAAAGGAAAAAAAAACACAATAGTAAAAAATTGTTTTGGGCTAGTTTATTCTATTAACCTGAGATTTAATTCTATTATTCCACTACAATTGACAAGGAGAACTTAATACATATTCAATTCTATGATTAATTTGAACCAAGAATTACTATACTTAATTGTTTAAATTACTGTATTTTAAGCAATTCAATGGCAACAGGTAATGAAATAAAGGTAGCATAATTCCAACGTTTTGGTCTGAATGAACCCTAAATAGTAGGAGACACAGAATACACAAATCAAAAAGTAAAAAAGGCACTTGATCTTATTCTACTCTCATACTTCATGGGAATACATTGTACTTTTTAATCACATAAACACCCAGGCCCTGGGTGGGAAATATCTAATACAGGCTGAAAAGAACAAATAATGAAGAACTAGGTATTTGATCAAGGCTGATGATGTCTGAGAGGAACTCAGCAGTGCAATTACATTTTAGAGGAGGCTTTGAAGCAGTGAGAACAGAGGCAACTGGGGACAAGAAAAACAAGCATGTTAGGGTAGAACTATACAGATGAAACCTTAATTAAAAAGAAGCCAACAAACAGAAGTGCTTGAATAGTGCGCTTATTTAATACCTCCCTTTTGTGAGAAATGGTGAGAATCATAGAAAGAATTGTTTAGAAAGCCTCTGTGAAACCAGAACTTGCGGTCAGTCAGTAGTGAGAAGAGCAGAAGCCAGGAGATCAGACCTGCTTCCACCACTCGCAGTTTGACTGTGGGTTTGCTAACGGTTTCTAGGCCTTACTAGCACATTAGCACCACTGGGAGAGCTTTTAAAAAATAATGATGGCTTGCCCTCATGAAGGCCAAGTATAGGCATTTTTTTCAAAATAGAGAAAGTCAGAGAAGACATTCTTCGGCAACTTATCTACTTCTAATGTCGGCTTCTCTACATATTTTGTACATGATTTATTTTAAAACAAATTTAAATTAGTGGTATCCATAATTTTAAAACCCAGTAAAATTAGATTCCCAATTTTCAAAAGAAGAGTAACTGAGCTTCTGAGAGGTACAGTGAATTATACAAGGTCGCAGCAATTTCCAAGGCAAAATCAAGTCATCTGGAGAGGATCAAATCGGATCATTGAACCGATGCTGGACGTAACTCTATTTCAGGCGGGGCTGGGGAGGGTCGGAAGACGTGAGGCCATGCGGATGACTAGGCACCAATGCTGTGGCTGTCTGGGCAGCGGAGAGCCTACCCTCAGGGTTCCCACCCCTTAAGAAATAATAAAGATTAAAATAATCCTTGCAGCTAAATTATTGAGCACTTCATATGGGCTAGACACTGTACTAAGGAGTGCTTTAATTCTCATGGGAAATCTTTGACCTAAGTACTATTATTATCCCCAATTTATGAAAAGTGGAAACTGAAGCCTTGTCTCCAAAATAATGGAACTAGAAGTTTACAAAACTGGTCTCCCTCTCTTAACCATAAATTGCCCCGAGGGAATGCAGTTAACAGGGATTTGGAGGCAAGGCTACTCCGCCCTTGTATCTGCTTTGTATTGGGTTCTCCACTGGGAGGAGGAAACAGAAGCATTCTGGTGTCCTCCAGTGCTTTCCGATTTTCCCAGATTGAATTAACTAATTTTTTCTTTTTTTTTAATTTTTAGAGAGCAGGGAAGGGAGAGAGGCAGAGAGGGAGAGAAACATCAATGTATGGTTGCCTTTTTCACCTGCCTCCAGCTACGGACCTGACCGGAGACCTGGCTTGCAACTGCATTATGTGCCCTGGCTGGGGAATCGAACCTGTGACCTTTGGGTTCGCAGGCCGGCGCCTTGTCCACTGAGCCACCAGCCAGGGCTGAATAACTAATTTTTGTTGTTTATAAAAGGATTCACATTTCTCCTTGCACAACACAGACGTGCACATGCACACACTACACACATACACACACACACACACACACACACTTCTAAATTAGTAGAGTTGGAATACTGAGATTTAATTACGCTATCTTGGAGACTTCCTTTCAGGCAACTATCAAGAGTCATCACTGAAATTTGCCCTAAATGATTTTAAAAGCTTCTCTGAAATCTCTGGAACATCATTTACAAACTCACCAAACATTCTTATACTCATTTTCAGTTTTCTTAGAGAAATACCATTTCCTTTCTTTAAAGTATTGTTATCAGCCCTGGCCAGATACTCATTTGGTGAGAGCATCATCCTGGTATTCGAAGGTTGCCAACTTGGTTTCCAGTCAGGGCACATACAAGAAGCAACCGATGAATACAAAAATAAGTGGAACAACAACTAGAATTTTTTTCTTCTCTCTCTCTAAAAATTAACAAATAAAAAATAAAATATTGTGATTAACTATAATAAAATTTAATTTACAAATATTCCACATATGAAATATATTTTACTTAAGAGGTTAATGCAAAAGTATTATTATTTCTAACACTGTAGCAATTCTAATTTTATTATGGCAGAATTATCTTCATGGCTTGTTTTAATAATAATGGGAAAAGGTGGTTTTCATTAGATACTTCGGGGAAGAAATAAAGAGTGATTTAAAAAACACACAATTTTGGGAACTGGAAGAGGTCTAAAAGGTCATAGTATTCAACCATCTAGTGCCTATGGCCTATTGCATTTTTAGAGAATTCTGTATGGACTTGAATTTCTCTTCCTGAAGCGTACACTCGTTAGTTCCAATTCTGGCCCTTAGAGATATCCAAGTTTGCCTTCTAGTGTGAACTTCCCCTACCACAGTCCACTGTTGTGAAAAGCAGGGCTAAACTGTTATTTTAGCGTAGATGGCCACCGAAAGGATCAAGGTAATCACCTGACTCCAGGGTGTCCCAGAGAGTCTGGTGGGTGACCGACCCACGAGGTGACTTTGCAAAGGTATCTGACCTTGAAAATAAGTAATAACCAACCAAGCCAATTAAACCATCTCTCTTTGGGATCTGTATTGTATATCAGGAGTCAGAGGAGAGCCTACTGAATATGAGATGTCCTCAGAAAGGCCAGAGACACCAGGAGAGAGAGGAGTCAGTCCTGAAGTTGCTTCATAACTTTCTGCTGATAATTTCTGGCAAGCCTGTTCACTTTGTACCTTCTGGATCCAGACAGGGATGCTATGTGGCAAGTCCCTCCTCTTATGGTGCTCCCAGTGTATCTGTTCTCCATAACCCCCACTGCATTATTCATATGACAGAAAATTATAGCACCTTACTTACCAGCTGATCTTATAGCTGCATATCAGCTTGATAATATTTCTCTTATCTTTTTGCAGGTATTTCTGTTAGAACCTAATGAAGGCTTTATTTTTACCCCACTAATATTTTACGTTTTTAGAATAGGGTTCATTATTCCAAGCTGCTCAAAACTCTCGCTTCTCAATTCTGCCCTTCTAAAATATGTTTTATACTTTTACCCTTCATTTTATCTACAAATCAGGTAAGCATAGCATCTGGATTGATGTTCATGTGATAAAAACATTAAATTGGATACTATTTCACACAGCTAATATTAGCATATACATAGCGAAAATCAAATAGCCAGTAAATTTAAATGAATTGATTTTAGTGTCAAAGTCATTACTTAAAATTAATAATGACCAATTTCCAAGTTGGCTGCAAATCATCCTGAAGACATAAATAGCTACATAAACTGACATGACCAAGCAATTCATTTGCTGAATAAAGGTTTTAACATTTACTTGGTAAGAGATTGCAAAACCCAGGAGAATTAGGTTCTAGCATCATTAGAGAAAATTAGGCCCTGGTTAAGATAATTAGCAACATGAACTTTGTAGTTAGAGTAATTACCTGTGCAGCAGACCTACAAGTTATGTTTGAGAAATGTAGTGCAAAAACAGAGCCAACTTAGCTTCATCCTTCCCTGAGGAAATTGTGGAAATTAGGAGATGCTGTCATTTTAGGTCACCTGGTATACTTCTGCCAAAGTGAAATTGTTTTCCAAAGACCTCAACTGCTTTATCTAAGTTACCTTTCAGTAAGGCTCATTGGATCTCTCCTTACAGTTAAAGCCCCCACTTAACGGCTTTTTAAGTTCTCATGTCTTCTTTTCTTAGTTTTTCTGTCCCCACTGCTATGGTCAGACTGTCAAACTCCAGTTACCCAGGGAGGCCAGCCTGGAGCAACCAAACCCATCCTCACTGCTTCTAACTGGACGCTTCAGTGCTCCCAGGAGTGTACGGTAGACTTCATACCATCTCTGTTGACCACGCAGAAGCCTTCTTCGTGTACGTTCTTTGTCTTAGTTGCGTTGAATTATGAAACTATTCATTCAATAATTACTGTTTAGGTCTACCAAGGTGGGAGGGAACATTGAAACACAAAGATGAGTGGAAATCAGCAGCTCAAAGACGTAATAATACCACCTTGTGTTGTATGCATTTTGCATAGAAGTAATCTCACTTAATACTGAAAATAAGCATTTTCTCAACATATTACGGAAAGAAAGTAAGTTTCAGTAAGAGTAGGTGACATTACAATTATTCATCACATCTAGCAGGTAGCAAAACCAGGACCTCAGAGGCAAGCTTTGTGATTCTTAGTCCACATTACTTCCACCAGCCCACAGGTTCATTCATTATTTATACAAATAAATGATTACAAAGCAACATGTGTACATGCAAGGGTTTGTTTATTTTGTAATTGGCTGACATAATTTTGGTGATCATAACCGCTTTGTGAGGTGAGCAATTCTATTATGCCCATCTAATAGAGGAGAAAATTGAGGCACAGAAAGTAACCACTAACCCAAGGCTGTTTGGCTGGCAGGTGGCAGGAAGTGATAAAATCCTCTGAGAGCAGTGCCACCCTGAAGAAACGTGGAGGAACCACTAGATCTGTTGCTAGGAAGAACGCTAAGGAGGGTTGGGAACTTTTTTTACAATTTCCAGAACAGTGAAACTTTTCTTCTCTTGTTAAGCCGTTAGAAGACATTGGCACTGGAGATGAGAAAAAGATGGCAATTCTAAGAAAAGAGGAAAATGTGATGCTTCTCTTTTCCCTCCTCCATGGCTATGGCAGTGTGAGTGACTGGACAGCTCTGGCTTCCAGTGTATGAGTAACACCTGCTGCATTAATACTTGCAATGTCCCATTCTTTGGACAGATCACCCTAGCTGGGCAAAGCAGAGAGAGGAGACCCTTGGCATATATGGTTGGTGATTTTGCAGTAACTGCCTGGGAGGCTCATGAAACATGTTTTGGCAGTTGCCAAACTTCTGGGACACCAGTTGGAATTACACAAATTTGCTGGCTGCTAGGCACTCTTACCTCAGTGCAGTACTCTGAACCTGTTTTCAGGTATGAAAAGAAATCAGTGCAAAAGAAACCACATCTAGTGAGCAATTGTCATGGCCCAGATGCAGGGCTAAAAGCTTCTTTCAATTCTACAATAATCCCCTAAAATGGCCATTGTTATACCAATGTTCCACATGAGCATACTGAGGCACAGAGAAGTCCAATAACGCACCCTAAAGTCAGAAAGCTTGTCCAAATCAGAGATTGGATTTGAGCCTGGTCTGTATGAGAGATAAAGCTTTGTTAACACTTGAAAGGAAGTTAACTTTAGATGGCAGGTATATATGTAAAACAAACAAGTAAGCAAACAAACAACAACAAAAACCACAAGGCACTTACTAGAAATATGGTCCACTGGAAAAGCCAGGAACCTATACACACCTTTCCATGTTCTTACCCTGAAGTCTCAGAAATCAGTGCCCTGCTGTGTTCCTAAAAACTTAGAGGGAGAGGGAGAAATGTGTTAAAGACCAGAGTGTGCCTAGCCTCTGACTGATAAAGCGCCTGGGGGTGCAAAGGAGGAAGAAAGTACTCCTGGCTAGGGTCAGGCAGTAAATACCAATCACCTCATTGAGAGTTGGCAGTGAAAGGAGTGAGAGGAACAGAATGCTAACTCCAGGAAGCAGCCAACAAAGAGAAGCTAGGGGAGATCTGAGCACATTGAAGGTGGAAAGACAAATGCAATGACAGAGAGAGAGGATGAAGCTGCAAATGGCAACAGTAGTGAACAGAGCCAAGGATCACTGAAGTTTGGTAGAAGGGATACACACATAAGGAATGGGGTTCCTATTGTACTTTAGCCACTTTACCTCAGCACACAGCATACAGAATGTGTGGACTCATTTCATTTCTTCTCCCATGTGGGAGAGAGCACTCCTCAGATTGAAGCACTTCTGAAATTAGTTTTCAAGAACTAACGCAACATCCAGTCTATGTGCAGAAACATGCTTATTTGTATATTACCAGTCCTCTTTCTAAAAACAGTTGGAGTCAGTTAAAATGAAAGGACATGCCAACACATTTCAACTGTAATACAAATGCCTTGCAACCTCAAACATGAGTTTATAATAAAATTTTATTAAAATTGTTTTGAAGACTCTGAAAAGCTACTGAAATAGTTCCAACTTTAGCAGGGCTTTGTTTATTTTGCTTAGCTCCAGTCATTTATTGTAATCGCTCAAAAAACATTTAGGGTAATGCACACTAGTTTGAAGCTGGAGTGCTAATTAATTTTATTTTCATTTCTCATTTTGAATGGATTGTGTTAGGAAGGGTTTTACTTTTATTTTGGGAAACCTTTAAAACTACTTTTTAATAATGTCCTTTTTTCTGATAAAGTGTTTTTATTTTTCAAAATATGAAAAGTACATTTGATTCCCCAGCCAGGGCACATAACCAGGTTGCAAGCTGGGTCTCCAGCCAGGTCTGTAGCTAGAGGCAGGTGAAAGGCAACCATACACTGATGTCTCTCTCCCTCTCTGCCTCTCTCCCTCCCCATCTCTCTAAAAATAATAAGTAAAATCTTTTTAAAATGGCAATAAATTCACAACTATCAACAACTGAATCTAAAAAACAAATTAAACAAACATGCAGAACTGCGGAGAATCATAGGTAGGGAGATCATGAGGAGGGTTATCAGTTGGGAGGGGGAAGGGAGAGAATGAGGAAAAGGGTGCAGGGATTAAGAAGTACAAATTGGCAGGTACAAAGTAGACAGGGGGATATTAAAAACAGGAAAAGGAGAAGCCAAAGAACTTATATGCATGACCCATGGACATGAACTAAGTCAGGGGTATTACTGGAGGAAATGGGGGTACCAGGTAAAGTGGGCAAAGGAAGAGAAATAGGAAAGCTATAATAGCATAATCAATCAAATATATTTTTTAAAAAAGAAAAGAAGAACAGCTCATGATTCCGAGTCTTCGCTTTAATAGTTCTCAACCCTACTGACACATAGGAATCCAGAGATGACATGTTCACTATCTTTAGGGTGGTGATGGTATCACAGGTGGTCAAAACTTATCAAACTCTTCATTTTAAATATGTACAATTGTTGTATGTTAGGTATATCTCAATAGAGCTGTTAAAAAATTAAGACCTTAGGTGCTCAAAACCCACACCTGAGATTCTGATTTGACAGGTCTTGAGTGGGACTTTTAACATGAAACCAACAACCATTGAATGAATCTTCTCAAATTAAAATTAATATAAAAATTGATAAAATATTCTTAAATATGTGATTTTTTATAATTTTCAAGTACAAAATATAACAAACTCTTCTATTTTAAAAAGTGCTATCCACAAAGAAATTTAGTCTTGGCTTACTAATTTGAAATAATTCACTAATCAAACTTTAAAGAGCCTATTGTATACCAAGTACTATTCTAGGCATATCATGGATCATGTGAATGTGCAGCATTTCTGCTTTTTAAGAGTTCAACATCAACTTAAGTGGGTTTAAACCAGATTAATTCAAAAACTAGTTTAAACACTGATTTATCTAGGAAAACCAAACACTGAAAATGGAAAAATGAAGCTGTTATTGCCCCAGAGAGTAATCAGAGGTTCTCTGTGAGAGTGGTTAAAATTTAGGAGGTTTTGCTCTAATTTGACAAGCAAATGAGCTGGGCATGGGCTTTTTAGCAAGAATGTAGGAAAAACTGTCCCAGAAAATCAGAAGCTTCCTGCCAAAGGGCACTACTATCCCCTGCTGATATTTGAGGCTCTATGCCAGTTTCCATCTATAGATAACAAGACAGCTTCACATTATAATAACATAGCCAAGCCTTGTTATTAGAGAAAATTAAAATTTAATATTCACCCATATATTTCTTTATTCTGTTATTAATAAGAAACTTTGAACATAATTAGTGTTCACTTTGAGTGCAGTTTAGAACTGCACCCAGCTGGACATGGGCCATGGAGCATAGGGTTTCATTATTCACCAAGGCTGAGCACTCTCTGAAAGGGATTAGAAGACAAGAAATGGAACCAACCCTCTTCATTCAGAAAGACATGGTTTAAGTTAACTGGAATGACTGTGTGTGGTAAAGGGGACAGAACTATGGCTGACAGATCCTTCCCAGTTCCTTGTCATCTCCAACTTTCATAAGGTACCATAAACTGAAGTCACAGATAAATGAAGCACTTTGGGTAGGGACTGAGAGTGTGGCCTGTTCTGAAAGCAACTTGTGGTGAGGAGAGTCAGACTGCCAGGCAGAATAAAACCTCTCTAGTAACACTGAATAGACACCACGTAGGAATTTAAGAGTAAGGTTAGGGTCTATGTGTACAGAGTATGAAGACAAATGTAAAATGGGAAAACAGATGATTTCCAGATTGCTGGCCACTATCATCACTTTAGCTAAAATGAAGCAATATTGAACTTGTTTTTCCCTTAATAGAAATGGATAAAATAGATTATATCTCCTACAGAAACAAAAGTAAGATCAACTTGCAACTTAACCTCAGCTCAATGCCTTACACAGCTCACTTCTACTAAGAGCCATAATAGCTACACTCATACTTAAAAACTGGGCCTCCTCTTGACACTTCCTCCCCCAACTTCCACACCTACCTGACACCCACTGTTGGTCTCTCTTCAGAGCTTCTTTAGATCCACACTTGAATCAGTCTTCAATTTCACTTTCACCCCCAAAGATATTTCTCAGATCACTTGTCTACATGCCTGAGCACCAGATAACCCTCTCTTCATCCCAATGCCTAGATCAGGGGTCCAGAAACCAGGCTTTTGGTGGGAGGACCACAATACCTTAGTTACCCCACCCCCACACCACACACATACATATTGTTCTAGGCGTTTGAACATCACCTTATAAGAGAGCTGGATGGACTCTCATTCTAGCAGTATGAAATTCAACTTCAACAAAAGTTCACCAGGTAAAAGCAATCCTTACACTCCATAGAAACTGCAAACCCAAGGTTATGTTTATCTTAATTTGAAAAATAAAATAATATGCATAGACTTTGGGAGGAAACATAGATTTTAAGACTATCCATATCATAATTTTTAGTTCTCACTACTAAACTTGGAACAAAAATTTCTATCTTCCCTATTATATCTTTCTTTTTCCTTTTAAGATTTTTTTTTTTTTTTTTTTTTTTTTTTACTTTCACAGAGAGAGGAAGGAAGAGAGGCAGAAAGGGAGAGAAACATCAATGTATGGTTGCCTTTCACCTGCCTCCAGCCATGGACTTGGCTGGAGACCTGGCTTGCAATCTGGTTATGTGACCTGGCTGGGAATCAAACCAGCAACCTTTTGGTTTGCAGGCTGGCACCTTATCCACTGTGCTACCAGCCAAGGCTATATCTTTCTTTTTATAAAGCAGTATATATCTCACTTTTGGCTTACTTCTGCCACTGCCCAAGGTTGGTTTTTAAATCATTACAAAATGCAGGATGCTGAAAAATTAATAAAAAGAGAAGTAAACTCAGAAAAGCCTGCTTAGCACAGCGGCTTCTAACTCAGGAAACTCCCAAATCCATGCTCTTACAGAACATTTTAATCCAAATGTTGCAATGGACTACAACTTGAATTTCAAATGTATGGTGGCTATCTTTAAGACATTTTTAGATTGGCTAGTTGACCAGATATTTTAGTAGCAAATAGTGTGGATAGATAGTGCAGACCCAGAATGACTGGAGAGTTGCACTCCTGCAGGGAATCCATATGACAACAGCAGAGAGGAAGAACTGTATGTCTGGAGAGGACTGTGAGAACGCTTGATGGAGGATAAGCTGCTCTAGCTAGCACAGGGATGAGGTATCCAGGGTCTACCCTGACAGCGACAGATGGCAAAGTTCTTGACCTCATCCTCTAAGACAACTACTCACTCGCAGGAGTGGGCAGGGGCAGCATGCTCTATCCAGAGCCTCAGTGGGAATGAGGCGGAGGGGGGTGGCATGGTAATCCAATGGCCCTGACAGAGACAGACTGCATACTGCTCAGTCCCACTCACCAAGGTCCTTAAGCCTGATTGTAGATTACAGAGAGACTTGACCAAGGAAAAGAGGCAGACACAGGAAATAGAATGCTGATAATTGAAAAACAGCCTGTCTAGGCTCAGATGGGGAAGTATTCTGGCAGCATCATCAGGGGAAAAACCAGAAAGAGAAGAAAAGGGGGTAAAAACCAGATAACATGGTGATGAAATACACCACAATCTTCTACATGAAGTATAAGTCCCCAATATATCCTTTTTAACATTCATTTCTTGTCCTCACAAGAAGTGCATTTTAACTATTTGTGTTTATATTATAGTGTATCACAAATCTCATATCGTACACCTCCCTTCTCTTACTCCATATTACCACCCAATTCCCTCTTTTTACTTTTGTTATAAATTCAATTTTCTCTCCTGCTACAAGTCATTTCCAATCTCTACCCTAATTATTTCTCCCCTCTCCAGCCTTTCAAAACAATTCTCTTTTTGTCAGTAGTCACCACATACTCTTTTTTTTTCCTGTACATAAAATACACTACCTCTCTCCAGCCTAATTTATAACTGTGGATAGGGAGATAACTGTGGCATCCATGCAAACTTACTTATAATCTTCACTGTTCAGGTATCTCAAATCTCAAATCTTAGCATTCCCCTCTCCTATTCCACTCATACCTCACAAAGAATAAGTACCTATCAATAATAACCTTAAATGTAAGTGGATTAAATGTTCTAATCAAAAGATACAGGGTAGCTGAATAGATAAGAAAACAGGGCCCACATATATGTTGTCTACAAGAGACCCACCTCAGAACAAGTGGTCTACACAGACTGAAAGTGAAGGGATGGAAAAAATTATTTCAAGCAAATGGGCATGAAAAAAGAGCTGGGGTAGCAATACTCATATCAGACAAAACAGACTTCACAATAAAGGCCATAAAAAGAGACAAAGGAAGACATTTCATAACACTTAAGGAAATAATCTATCAAAAAGACATAAACCTTGTAAACATATACACACTCAATATAGGAGCACCCAATTATATAAGAAAAATCTTAAAGGACTACAAGAAGGATACAGACAACAACATACTCATAGGAGGGGATTTTAACACCCCATTGGCAACAATGGACAGATTTTCCAAGCACAGAAACAGCAAGGATATTGTGTCATCGAACAACACTCTAGATGAAATGGCCTTAATCGATATATAGAGAGAACTTTTCACCCCAAGGAAACAAAATACTCTTTATTTTCAAGTGCACATGGAACTTTCTCAAAGCTAGACCACACTGCAGAACACAAAACAAGCCTCCACAAAGTAAAACCAAACCAAACCAAACCAAACCAAAACTGCAATTATAGCAAGCATCTTCTCATATCACAATGGCTTGAAACTAGAAACCAACCTCAAGGAAAACATCCAAAAACATTCAAACGCATGGAGGCTGAATAAAATGCTATTGAAATAATAATTGGGTTAACAATGAAATCAAGGAAAAAATCAAAAAGTTTTTGGAAATAAATGAAAATGAACACACAACAGCCCAAAACCTATGGGACACAATGAAGGCAGTCCTCAGAGGGAAGTTCATAGCAATACAGGCCTACCTAGAAAGGTTAGAAGAAGCTCACATAAACAACCTAACCATAAAGCTACAAGAATGAGATGAACAACAATAAACAAAATCCAAATCAAGTAGAAGATAGGAAATAATCAAGATCAGAGCAGAATTAAATTACATAGAGACTAAAAGAATAATTTAAAGGATCAGTAAATCCAGGAGCTGGTTCTTTGAAGATAAACAAAATGGACAAGCCATTAACCAGATTAATCAAGAAAAAAAGAGAACCCTAATAAATAAAATCAGAAACTACAAAGAAGAAATCACAACTGATACCACAGAAATACAAAGGATTATAAAAAATTACTATGAACATCTACGTAACAAAAAAAATGACAACCTGAGTGAAATGGAGAAATTTCTGGAAACATACAAACTTACAAAACTGAATCAAGATGAAGCAAAAACCTTGAATAGACCAAAAACAACTAGTGAACTTGAAGCAAAAATCTCCCGGCACACCAAAGCCCCCAACCAGATGGATACACAGGTGAATTTTACCAAATATTTAGAAAAGAACTAACTCCTATCCTTCTCAACCTATTCAAAAAAAATTCAAGAAGAGGAAAGACTCCCAAATTATTTCTATGAGGCCAGTATTATTCTAATCCCAAAACCTGGTCAAGTCACACTGAAGAAAGAAAACTACAGGCCAATATCACTGATGAACATAGATGCTAAAATCCTCAACAATATATTGGCAAACCAGATCCAGCAGTATATTAGAAAGATCATACAAGACAATCAAGTGGGATTCATCCCAGTGAGGCAAGGATGGTACAATATTTGCAAGTCAATAAACGTAATATATCACTCACAAAATGAAAGACAAAACCATATGATCATATCAATAGATGCTGAAAAGCATTTGATAAAGTACAGCACTCATTTATGATAAAAACACTAAGCACAGTGGCTTTAGAGGGAACATACCTCAACATACGAAACCTCTACGAAACCTATGGCCAATGTCATGCTCAACAGGCATAAACTAAAAGCTTTCCCCCTATGATCAAGAACAAGACAATAGTATCTGTTTTCACTACTTCTATTCAACATAGTGTTGGAAGTTAAAGCCACAGCAATCAGACTAGAAAAGGAAATAGAAGGCATCCAATTGGAAAGGAAGAAGTAAAACTGTCATTATTTGCAGATGACATGATAATGTACGAAGAAAACCCAATAGACTCCACTAAAAAACTACTCAACATAGTAAGTGAATTTGGCAAAATAGCTGGATACAAAGTCAATATAGAAATTGAGGGCATTTTTATACACCAACAATGAAACGACAGAGAAAAAACTAGAAAACAAATCCCATTTACTATAGCAACAAGAAAAATGTAGTACCTAGGAATAAACTTAACCAAGGATGTAAAAGACCTACACTCAGAAAACTACAAAACACTGTAGAAAGAAATCAAGGAAGATACAAAATAGAGTCATATACCATGTTTATGGATGGGAAGAATTAACATCACAAAAATGTCTATACTACCCAAAGCCATCTACAGATTCAATGCAATCCCTATTAAAATATCAAACTCATATTTGGTAGACCTAGAACAAATACTGAAAAAATTTATATGGAGCCAAAAATGACCCCAAATAGCTACAGCAATCTTGAGAAAGAAGAATGAAGTAGGAGGAATCACAGTACCAGATATTGCACTATATTACAAAGCAATAGTAATCAACAAAGTCTGGTACTGTCACAAGAACAGACAAACAGATCAATGAAACAGAATAGGGAGACCAGAAATAAACCCAGGACTCTATAACAACTAATATTCAACAAAGGGGGAAAAAACATAAAATGGAGTGAAAA
Source organism: Noctilio leporinus (assembly GCA_004026585.1). Taxonomy (NCBI): domain Eukaryota; kingdom Metazoa; phylum Chordata; class Mammalia; order Chiroptera; family Noctilionidae; genus Noctilio; species Noctilio leporinus. Next base: position 451,048 of record PVIW01000505.1, read on the forward strand.
TAGCCTCTTCAACAAGTGGCAGAAGAACAGGACAGGGACATGCAAAAAAATGGAACTAGACCACCAACTTATACCACGTACTAGAAATAAACTCAAGATGGATAAAACACTTAAACATAAGCCATGCCGCCATAGAAGTCCTAGAGGAAAACATAGGCAGAAGTATTGCAGATAGCCCATGCAGCAATATTTTCACTCATATCTCTCCCATTGGAAATAAAGGAACAAATAAACAAATGAGACTACATCAAACTGAAAAGTTTCTGTTCAGCTAAAGAAAACATCAGCAAAATTAAAAGGGAACCAATTATACGGGAAAACATATTTGCCAATGATTCCTCAGACAAGACTTTGATCTTCAAAACATATAAGAACTTATATGACTCAACACCAGTTTTAAAAAACAACCCAATTAAAAAATGGTCAAAAGACCTGAACAGACACTTCTCCTGAGGAGGATATACAAAGAGCCCATGGGCATATGAAAGAATGCCCAACATCACTGTCCATCAGAGAGATGCAATTAAAACCACAATGAGATACCACCTCACACCTGTCCAAATGGCTATCATTAACAAATCAACAAACAACAAGTGCAGGCAAGGATGCGGAGAAAAGGGAACCCCAGTGCACTGCTGGTGGGAATGCAGACTGGTGAAGCCACTGTGTAAGACAGTATGGAATTTCCTTAAAAAACTGAAAATAGAACTGCCTTTTGACCCAGCAATTCCACTGCTAGGATTATACCTGAATAATCCTGAGACACCAATTGAGAGGAACCTATGCACCCCTATGTTCATAGCAGCACTATTTACAAGAGCCAAGTGCTAAAAATAGCCTAAGTGCCCATAAGTAAGTGAATGGATAAAAAAAAAAAAACTGTGGTACATTTACATAATGGAGTTCTATGCAGCAGAAAGAAAGAACTCCTACCATTTGTGAGTGCATGGATGGAACTGGATAGTATCATGCTTAGTGAAATAAGCCAGACAGCAAAAAAAAACAAATACCATATGATCTCACTTAATACAGGAAACTAATGAACAAAACAAACAGATGAGCAGAACAGAACCAGAGATATGGGGGGAAAAAAAGCAGAATAACAATGGCTCAGGGGGAGGGGGAGGAAACAGGGGAAGGGTTGAGTCAAGGAGCTAGTGTGAAAGACCCATGGACATGGACATGGACAGGATGGTGGGGAATGACCATAGGAGAGGGGACAGGGAGGGTGGGGTAGGGAAGAGCAATGGGGGAGAAATGAATCAATTGTAATACAACAACAACAATAAAATTTTTTAAGTGAATGTTTACTATATATATATTATATTTAGTTGTTCAGCCAGTATTTATTTATTGTGTGCTATATTGGGCTCAATACAGTCCCTGCCCCTGCTGCCACCTTCTGCAACACCACCAGCTGTCTCAGTCTCTCTGGGGGTGACGGCTCCATCTCAGGCTCTGACATGAGCAGGTGGCATGAGCAATAGCAGCTCTGGTACCCTAGTCTGCCTCAACTAGTGAAGCAGAGGCGCCAGCTCCCGGCTCCACGTCGGGAATACCATGAAGCACCAGGCTGCGGGGTATAGGGCCTGGCTTCCCACAGGCTGACCAGAAGGGCTGGGTAACACAACCTGGAAACAGAGACTTAAAGGCCAATGGGGTAACCTCGGCCAATTAAAGGTATGAGATAAGAAGGATCTAGAAGATCAATTTCTTGCCTTTTGTCCCAGCGACAGACTGTTGTGAGGTACAGTACTTCCACGGACCTTTCTGTAAGAAAATGTATATTAAAGAGAAGGAAGCTATGGATAGCTTTGGTAACACATTATCTTGTACTGGCTCCCCCTGTTCTCTCACTATCTATCGCTGTTCTGAAATTGCAATCCTCGGAACTAAGACAAAGGCACAACAAAGACAACACATCTTTTTACCACTGTGTCTATTTTAATCAGTATTTTACAGATGTTTTGAGATATTCCAGTAAAATTGATGTCATGGTTGACAATTCTGGGTAGGGGAAGATAAAACCTTAGGCATGTGTCAAAGAACCTGCTTTATCAGAACTATGCTTTGTCATTATTTCTCTGATCACAGAGGTGTTTCCATGGCAGCAGGTCATATGTTCTGGCCAGAAGGCAATCATGTAGGGGTTTTTTGCTTTCATTTTATATCTAATTGCCTACCTCTTTGGAAAAGAAACAAGTAACATAAAAAGTCTTTTTTTACTAGATAGATTAATACCCCAAGGAAAATCTTGTATTGTTTTGTTTTTTAAATTGATTTTGCTGTTACAGTTGTACCAATTTTCCTCCTTTGCCCCCTCCACCCAGTCCCTCCTATTTTCTCTGGCAATGTTCCCCTTATATCCATGTGTCATGCATATAAGTTCTTTGGCTTCTCCATTTCCTTCATTTTATTTTATTCTTTGGTTCACAGCCCAGTGCTCAATCCACTGAGCCACACCAGTCAGGGTCCTTTATTTTTCTTAACATACCCCTGTCTGTTCTATAACCACCAATGTGTACTTCTTTTTCTTTCTTTCTTATCCAGACAATTCACCATGTAATCACTGCCTTCTAACTTTCAGCCTCTCAAATCATATTAATACAAAGTGTTTGTTTCATTATTGCTAAATGCTTATGTTAATTCATTTGTTTATAAGGAATTTTAAAGTAATATCAATTGCAATATTACCAAATACATGCAAATACATTTACACAACACATACATATTTTAACAAATATTTAAAGTACATATTGGATTTTGAAGGGCTAATACAAAAAATTTTAAATATGTCAACAGCTTATATAATTATTACATGTTAAATGATAATATTTTAGATATACAGTATTGTAGTAAATTAAGCATTCATTTTTTTTCTTTTTCTTTAAAACTTATTTTACATTGGAATGCTATTTTTGTGAAATATATCATGGAAATTGTGTATTGCAAAACTCACTTTTGTGAAAACTGTTTTTTGTTGTTTTTTTTTGTTTGTTTTTTTTATAATATACTTTTCAAGACTTGAATTTCATGACTGGGTAGTTGAAGGCCTGAAATTTCCTTCCACAAAGTAGAAGGAAACCAGCAGGAGGGAAAAAAAACTTGAATGAAATTTCACTGCAGAACAGTTCACACATCCTATTAATTACTATTGCCATTCATAATTAAATGAGGTTCCTCATGGATCTTACTAGCCCTGCTATCAAATAGCACCTACTTTTATGAATTCTTAAGAGGTTGTGCTTTATACAGTTCCCTCCCATTTCAGTTCTACCCTGTTAATTTCTCTGCTCAATCAACTGACAACATAACAAACACATGTCCTACAGAGAGGATTCCTAGTTTGGGAACATCACTTTCCAGGGGTTGCTATTGTTGTCATTGGCCATTTATTTCTTTTTCTCATCTTCCCATAAAGAGTGACTAACTAGCCTTGGCTAGTGTGACTTAGTGGATTGAGTGCCAGTTTATGAACCAAACGGTCACAGGTTCGATTCTCAGTCAGAGCACATGCCTGGGTTGTTGGCCAGGTCACCAGTTTGGGGCATGTGGGAGGCAACCAATGTGATTGATGTTTGTCTCCCTCTCTTTCTCCCTCCCTTCCCCTCTCTCTAAAAATAAATAAATAAAATATATTTTTTTAAAGTAACTAAATGCATAATGAGTCTCTGCTTTTGCCATAAACACTGTTGCTTCTAGGAATATTAAAGATAATGAGAGTAGCCTATTAAAATTGCAATGGGGCAAAGAAATAATATTCTTCTAACTGAGGTAAATAATCCAGCAATTCAGTTGGGAGTTCATGTCACAATCACTTATAAAATGTTTTTCCTTTTAGTGAAAGATCCAGCCCCCAATTCCCAAATCTCTGGACGCTGGGCAGGTGTCTTTTCTTTTTTTTGCATTTTCCTTATTTTACCAGTTGCATGGGTGACACTTCCATATGTACCTGGTTAAACACTACTAGCTGACAGCCACTCATTACTCATTTCTCTGATATTATGGCAGCCCCTGAGCCAAACCGACTTTCCAACAATGCATACACGAAGTGGGCAGTCATTCTCAAGGTCTCACATTGAACTGCAATCACAGCCTTTTGGCACTGAAAGCTGCTGTCACTAACACTGGGCCAGTGGGCTCCACACTGACTTCAGCAAAGAAATAAAGCAGGACTCTCTGGAAGCTGCATTCATAGACGAAGCTACATCCGTGACACACAAGAGACAACCTCCAGGTGACTGGGAGAAGTAAAGTCACCCACTTCCTGGAGAGCTGTGGTACACTGTATCTGCATTTCTTTGGTCTTTTCCAGAGTACCAGGACCATCCTTGCAAGAGGATTTGCTGACTTAACACATTCTAAACTAGGAGATTCTCTGACCAAACCAAAGATTTCTGTTCTTCCAAGAAGCACATACTACTAAAGCATATTTTGAGAAGAAAGACAAACCCTTTCCAGAATATAAACGGATGAGCTTCTCCGCAGACACGAATGGCTGGTGTAATCTCAGGATGAGAATTTTACCGAAGAGCATAGTAACATTTGGGGCAGCGGTGATGGTCCACCTTGAAGTGGTGAGCACCACAGCTGAAGCCATGAAAGCTGCCTTGGTCTGACCACACTTACTAAACACCTAAGCATCAGAAAGTACACCACCATTCTCATCTTCACATTATGATCAAGACCAATACTTAATTTGACTGATTTCAAACACTTGATATAATTTTAATATTTTATATGACCATGTAGGTTTTTTCTAGCTTATTTTTCCAGTGTGAACATTTATTTGTGGGGGGATGGCTGAAAAGGTAAAGGGATTAAGAATTCCAAATTGCAAATGATAATAATAGTCATGGGGATGCAAAATATAGCACAGGGAATACAGTTGATAATATTGTAATAACTACATATTGTACCACGTGGGTACTAGACTTACCAGGGAATATAAATGTCTAATCACTATGTTGTACACCTGATACTAATATAATATTTTATGTCAACTGTAAATGAAAAACAAGAAAATTATTAAGGAAAGAAAATTTATTTGACTATCAGTACAGTGGCATTTGATTGTAACACAAATACTTTCCAAGTAACTTAGTGGCAAACAAAAATTACTTTAAGAGTTTTCAGGAGTGATTATTCTCTCCCCATAACTTCTAAATATATCTCACGGTCCCTTTGATAATAAGAAGCACTAATAGGATATATGTAGCTTAATTGGTTTCACAAAAAATTTTCAGTGTGTCTACCCTGGTTAGAGCTTATTTTATGAGATTTTTTTCATCTTTCTCAGATTCATTGGTTCAATTTTTCATTTAAGTAAAAGAACTGCCATCATCCCTAAAACTGTTCTTAAAAGATAATATTAGCCATTGTGTTTTCGCAATATGCTTCTCATCTAGCAGGTAATCTCCCTGGGGAGAGCTGCAGCCGTTTTTTCAGATGATCTTCAGTTAGCTACTTTGCTTTGTAATCCTGCTCAACTTACATCCAAAATTTTCTCCTATTCATCCTCCTTCTTTTAACATGTTTCAAGGAAGAAATATGATTTGCATTGTTTCTAATTCAACCTTACTCTTTGCTCATTCACCTACTTACAATAGATTTAATGCTCAAAAGCCAAATAAATTAAAACTGCATGTCTTAAATATTGCTCTTTCCATTTAAGCTCACTCATCAGTCAATTTTTTTTATGAGTCTCGGAGGGTATTTCTGAGATACATATTAAATATTATCCTGATAAATAAGAAATGCCTAGGACATAGAGAAGTGAGGGCTTGCCCAAGTGCTCTCACTTCAAAGTATGCTTTTTACCCCCAAGAAAGTTACAGCTCTCCACCTCCATGTCAACACCAGAAATTCTTCTAGATAAGATGGTTTTGTTTTCTTTTGTTTTTTGTTTGTTTTTTTTTTTATGCCAGAACCAGAGACACAGCTTAAAATATAGCAGGTAAATAATTACATGAGTTTGCACTAATGGATTTAAAGTTGGGTCCTTTTTTGAGGACAGGTTTTAGTACTAGGGTGGGAGTGTCCAGTGGGCATTATGTCCCTCTAGTAGCATCAAAAGAGTAAAAAGAGAGGAAGTTAGGGTCAGTAAATGAAGTTCACTTTATTTTTCATTTTTATGTATGCCAGAACTGCCTTTGGTTATTCAGTAACAAATCAGTAAGTTTGATACTTTATTATTTATACATTGCTTTAATTTCATAAATAAATTTCATTTGCTATCACTTGCATCTACAAAGGTATATACTTTTATAATATCTGTGCAAGATTTAGAAATCTGGGATAAAGAATAGATCTTACTTTTCTTTGGCCTTAGGCAATATTTACTTCCCCCATCAATCATTAAAAATATCTGTATCAGTAAATATTACTGCAGAGATTCTGTTTTTCGAACATGCACAAAATAAATCTTTGCAGACACTTGATCTTTATGCATTTCTACTTCTGAGAAGATCCCCAATCCCAAACACTGGACAACACTTTGCTAAAAGAGAAACAACCTGTGTGTTTTGAATGAATGCAAAGCTCTTAAAAATATGTGAATTGCTCATTTTTAAAAAGATTTTATTTATTATTTAGAGAGAGGGGCAGGGAGAGAGGCAGAGATAGAGAGAGAGACATCAATGTGTGGTTGCCTTTCACCTGCCTCCAGCTACGGAACTGGCTGGAGACCTGGCTTGCAACCTGGTTATGTGCCCTGGCTGGGGAATTGAACCAGCAACCTTTGGGTTCTCAGGCCAGCGCCTTATCCACCAGCCAGGGGTTGGATTGCTAATTTTTAAAGTATATAAGTATGAAAACAAATTCTTATCCATCTTTCTTTGGGCCACATATTTTAAAGGAATCTTGGAGTCCTTTATTGTATGAGGGGTTTCTCAGCTATCTAGAAATAAATTAGAACAACTCCCCAGTTGACAAAACATTCCCTACCTTCAATAGTACATATGAACCAACTACTCATTTTATACTTATTCTCTGTGGATTTATGTCATGACTTGACTTTTTAAGGTACCCATGGTTCCTCTTCCCAAATATTCCATTGATCTCCTAACTTTGGTGTCTTTGAATCTCTTCCCACAGCCCAGAATAGAAACACAATAAATAAGTAAACACAAACACCCCTAGTTTTATATTCTTTCCATTACATGACACTGTCTCAGAGCTCTCTAAGGAAGCATATTTTAGAATTGGGGATGGAGGGTGTATGTTTGGATAAGATGGGAAGAAACTATGTAGATATCTCCTTAATATAGTAAGGGCATGTTGATAAAAGTGCCTGTTAACTAAAGTTAAACACAACTGTTTGAAAGCAAAGACCTAACTCCATTCGCCCCACCCACCCTAAAAGAGCATATACAGGAAAGCAACCCTACACAGACAGTTAAGAAAGATTCATTACACCACCACTATGAGTTCAACATTATGGTAAATGCTGGGAAAACAAGGCTGTGTGTGTGTGTGTGTGTGCGCATGTGTGTTAAACAACATAAAAGAATTATCATCATTGCTTCTTGGCCTTTAGGCTAAGATTAAGAATCATCTACTTGTGTTAGATAGAGTGGAATAGGTTGAAACATTATGAGAGAAATGAGTGCAAGTTAATATTAGCATGCTCTGGTTTCATTAACAAAGACTCACCTTTGACATGTCATACTAAGGTATTGCCTATGATAATTTCATATGCCACTTGTTAATGTTTATGTGTTTCATGATCATATATTCAAATATTTGTAAGTATCCCATAATATAAATTATTGCAATTTTGCTGTAATACACAAATGTTAAATTTAAAGGGCTCAAAAATAATAATTATTAAATTTGGTAATAAAATTTCCAAAATTGTGAGCAAGTGTTCATCAATCAACAACAAAACATATTCATGTTTCCTTCTGAGAATGTTTCCATTACTGTAATGGCACTGAGAAGCAAGAAAATATGTAAAATATAATTTTACCATTATCTGACTTTCACAGTTTCTGAATAATTATTAGTATAATAAGAAAGAACACATTTATGAACTTTATTAGAAAAACTAAGTTTCTCTTAATAGGAAAAGTAATTAAAACAAATAAACAAAGATGGTGGCAGAGCAGTGCTGAGCACTTTCTCAAGCACCAGAGTGGCTGGAGAACAGGGTGGGGAACATGGGACAGGCGCAAGGCCCTGGGAATTAGAGTGGAAAGCAATCGTCTGGCCCAGAGGCTGCAGAAACCTGGGAGTGGGTTGGTGAGGCCATTCTAGAGCCACCAGGCCCGCAGGCGGAGATCATCTAAACAGCACAGGGGCGGCTCTGCCCAGAGAGGCGGCTCTGACTACAGACAGCTTCAGGCCACTTGTTGCCTGCATATTTGAGCAGCAAATAGTGTGGACAGTAAGTACAAACTCAGGAGGATGGAGAAGTTGAGCTCCTGCAAAGTAGAGACTGCCTGAGAGCTAGAACTCTGCTGCCAGAACCAGTGGTGGGGGACAAGGGATCGGCTGTCAATGGCACCAGGCGGGAGCGTGGCCGGAGCACATGGAAGCCTGCAGCATGAAAGCAGAGAGCTGTGCTGCCATCCACAGAGCAGGCAGCTCGGAACCTGAGTGGGAAGGGAGGCCCCCTGCCATGCAGCGTCACGCCAACTCATGAAGCCCACCACAGAGAACCTGCACGAGAAGGGAGGCTGCTGCCTGCACAACCAATGAGGCGCTGCCTCCGGTGGAGCCTGCCTCTGGCACCAGCAAGGAGGGAGAAGCCACTGCCAGTACAACCAACTGGCATGCCATTGCACCTTGCAGAACCAGCATGCAAAGAAGGCTACCTTGGAACCGCAGTGTAGAAACCCAACATGGCTACTACAGACTTAGTCTACCAGAAGTGTGGCATTCAGAAACAACCCTGATTGTAACAGACTCCAAATTGCTAGGCCTTGCCCTCCCAAGGCTCTTAAACCCAATTAGAGATTGCAGAGAGACTTGATCAAAGGCAGACTCTGGAAATGGATCTCTGCTAACCTCAAGCACCTGAGTTACACCAAGATCTACATGAATTATTAATCCCCAACGAGCGGCTCAATAACAGTATATGAGACATGGTAGAAGGAGTGTCTCTCAATCAGCTAGCTGGAGAGAAAAACTCATCAAGGAGCAACACAAAAGCCAAATCCAAAATACAACCAGACAGCCCAAATTAATGACACAAAGGGCATCCCAAGAGCAGCAAATTGAGGAAATCTAGGAGACTGCACCACGCCATAAGACTCCTACCACAGAAGGTCACTCCACAAAGGCAGGAAGTCATAACAGATTAATCCAAGAAACAAAATCAAGCAAGAACAGACACCCAAAATGGGGAGAAAAAGAAAATTCCATCACCAGAAAAAAGGAGGAATCCCCAGAAAGACTAAGTGAAATAGAAACAAGCAAACTATCAGACATGGAATCAAAGCAATGGTTATAAGAAAGCTCAATGAGTTCAACGAGCTCAAAGAAAACTACAAAGAACTCCAGGGAAATTATTACATGGAACTTACTCAAAATTATACCAGCATTAAAAGGACATACAAACCATCAGTAAGAACAAGGAAGAAATGAAGAATATAATTTCTGAACTGAAGGACACAATAGAAGGAATCCAAAGCAGGTTAAAGGAAGCAGAGGACCAGGTCAGTGAATTGAAGGACAGCATGGAAAAAAAATACCCAGACAGTGCAACAAAATGAAAAAAGACTGAAAAAATAATTAAGATATTTTAAGACAGCAACGGAACAACATGAAATGCAATAATATCTATATCATAGGGAAACCAGAAGGAGAAGAGAAACAAGGGAAAGAAAAATTGTTTGAAAAAGTAATGGCAGAAAACTTCCTTAACTTGATGAGCAAAAATGTCACTCAAGTTTAGGAAGTACAGAGGGTCCCAATGAAGATGAACCTAAACAGGCCTACTCCAAGACATATCATAATTAAAATGGCAAATTTCAAAGACAAGGAGAGAATCCTAAAAGTAGCAAGAGATAAAGAGCTAATAACATATAAGGGGGCTCCGATAAGGCTATCAACTGATTTCTCAACAGAGGCACAACAAGCCAGAAGGGCATTGCAAAAAATACTCCAAGTAAAGAAAAACAAAGGCCTGCAACTAAGAATACTCTACCCAGCAAGGCTCTCATTCAAAACCAAAGGTGAAATAAGGAGTTTCCCAGACAAAAGAAGGCTAAAAGAATACATCTCCACCAAACCAGCACCGCAAGAGATGTTAAAGGGTCTGCTTTAAAAAGATGAAGAAATAAGCCCTGGCTGGTAACACAGTGGATAAGGTGCCATCCTGCAAACCCAAAGGTCGCTGGTTTGATTCCCCAGCCAGGGCACATAATCAGGTTGCAAGCCAGGTCTCCAGCCAGATCCATGGCTAGAGGCAGGTGAAAGGCAACCATACATTGTTGTCTCTCTCCCCCTCTGCCTCTCTCCCTACCCCTCTCTCTAAAATTAATAAATAAAATCTTAAAAAGAAAAGAAGAAAGAAAGGTAAAGAAACAGAAAGAGACAGAGGGAACACAGTTACAAAGGGGAAAAATGTCAATGAAAAAGTTCCTATCAATAATAACCTTGAATGTTAATAAATTAAATGCACCAATCAAAAGACATAGGGTAGCTGAATGGATAAAAACAAAACAAAACATGATCCACATACTGTATGCATACTGTCTACACAAGACCCACCTCAGAACAAAAGATCAACACAGACTGAAAGTTAAAGGATGGAAAAATATATTTCAAGCAAATAGACATGAAGAAAAGGTTGGGGTAGCAATACTTATTTCAGACAAAATAGATTTTACAATAAAGACCATAAAAAGAGACAAAGGGGGACATTTCATAATACTTAAGGGAACAATACAACAAGAAGATATAACCCTTGTAAATATATATGCACCCAACATAGGAGCTCCGAAATATATAAGGAAAATCTTGGAGGGCTTCAAGAAGGATATGGATAGCAACACACTAATAGTAGGGGATTTTAATACCCCATTATCAACAATGAACCAACCTTCCAAGCAAAAACCACCAATGACATTGTGGCATTAAACAACACACTAGGTGAAATGGACTTAACTGATATACACAAAACTTTTTACCCCAAAAAAGCAAAATACACATTCTTTTCAAATGCACATGGAACATTCTCAAAGATAGAACACATGGTAGGACATAAGACAAGCCTCCACAAATTCAAGAAGATTTAAATCATGCCAAGCATCTTCTCAGGAACTAGAAATCAATCTTAAGGAAAAAAAACCAAACAGTCAAATTCATGGAGACTGAATAACATGCTATTAAGTAATGAATGGGTTAACAATGAGATCAAAGAAGAAATCAGAAAGTCTCTGGAACAAATGTAAATGAATATACAACAGCCCGAAATCTATGGGACACAGCGAAGGCAGTCCTCAGAAGGAAGTTCATAGCAATACAGGCCTACCTAAAAAGGCTAGCTCATCTACACAACCTAAACATAAAGCTGCCAGTGCTAGAGGAACAACAACAACCAAAGCCCAGTGCAACTAGAAGGAAGGAAATAATCAAGATCAGAGCAGAATTAAACAACATAGAGACTAAAAGTACAATTCAAAGGATTAATAAATCCAGAAGCTGATTTTTGGAAAAGATAAACAAAATGGACAAACCTTCAACCAGACTCTTCAAGAAAAAAAAGATGATCCAAATAAACAAAATCAGAAATGACAGAGGAGAAATGACAACCTTACCACAGAAATACAAAGGATAGTTACTAAAAACAGCTATATGACAAGAAATTTGACAACTTGGGTTAAATAGAAAAATTTCTGGAAACATATAATCTATAAAACTGAATCCAGAAGAAGAAGCAGAAAGCCTGAATAGACCAACAACAACTAGTGAAATTGAAGAAGTAATCAAAACACTTTTAGCGCATAAGAGCCCCAGACCAGATGGCTACACAGGTGAATTTTACCAAACATTTAGGGAAAAACTAACTCCTATCCTTCTCAACCTATTCCAAAAAAATCCAAGACGAGGGAACTCCCAAACTCTTTCTATGAGGCCAGTTTTATTTTAATCCCCAAAACAGGTCAAGACACAACAAAGAAAGAAAACTACAAGGTCATACCGCAAAGTCAGAAAGTCAAAGCAGATAAATCAAAGAAGCAAAAAAATAAAAACATGAAAAATCACCTAAAATAGTGAGACAAAGAAACAAATCCTCATCGATAGGGAAGGGAGAATCCCTAGAAAGGGTGTAAATGAAATAGAGGTAAGCACACTATCAGGCATGGAATTCAAAATAATGATGCTAGAGAAGCTCAATGAGTTCAGCAAGGTGATAGAAAACTACAAACAACTCCAGGGAAACTACCAAGAACTCCAAGGGAACTGGAAAGCATAGTAGCAGTTTGGATAAGCTGAGGTGGAAGTCCTATTTAGGGCAAAGAACTGGTGGACTAATCAGGGGTTCAACAAAAAGTTCAGTAAGTGCATCAGACATAGTGAGTCAAGATAAAACTCTTCAGATGTACTGTGTTGACGGAGACAGTGCAAATGCTCAGCAGAGACTAGAGAAGCCCAAGCCACCCACATACCTATGAACAGTGGGGCCTGTACACCCACACTGGAGACACAAGGAAGTCCAGAAGACTGTGCAAGCTGGGGGAAGACTTACAAAATGGCATGAAGTTTGAATACATTTCCCAGGCACAGATAAATCCATCAACAGAGAGTAGAAACCTTATTGGCTGGAGGCGTTTGAGCACAACTAATCAATCAGTGACTGATTACTAAGCTAAGGAGACACAAGAATAAACCCTAAGAAGCTAGGCTAAAATTTTTTAATTAAAAAATTACTTTTTAAATAAATTTTTTAATTAAAAGAAACTGAGCAGAGCCAATGGTGGTAACTTTGCAGAGGAGACAGTTCACTGATTTAGTACAAACAAGTTACTGAACAAATAACCAATAACTACAAATCCCTCAAGGGGAATAAGTCAAAATCCAGAGTTGCTACTACATATTTTAAATATTAACATTCATTTAAAAAGTTACAAGGCAAGAAAAAATAAAGCATCATCCATACATGGGAGAAGGGGGCTATTGATAGGAAATGTCCCTGATTGGTTCTAAAAGTTGGACTTAGCAGGCAATGACTTCAAAGCAGCTATTATAAATATGTTCAAAGACTTAAAAAGAAAAAAGTGTTTAATATGTTAAAAAGAAAACATGACAATCAACTATAGAACCTCAGTAAAATGATATAAGTAATAAAAAAGAGTGAAATAAAAATTGGCCTTCAAATGTTCAATATCTGAAATGAAAACTTCACTAGCGGTACTCATAGTCAATTTGATCAACAGAAATATTCAACCTAAAGAATACAGAAAGAAGGGTAAAAAAAATGTAGAGAGCCTAAGAGAACTGTGGGACAACGTCAAGGGTACCAAATATAAGTGCAATGATAGTCCCAAAAAGAGAGAAAAGGAGATATATTGAAGCCAAGTTTATATATTTTGCTAAAAGTATTTTTCTAAAGTATAGTATGATAAGATTCATGTATCTTTCTTTTTTTTTAATTTTATTGTTGTTGTATTACATCCATCCCTTTTTTGCTTCCCTCTGTCCCCCTCCCCACCCACCCATTCCCCCGCAAAGTCCATCCCACCTGTTGTCCATGTCCATGGTTCCTTTATACTAGGTTCTCATTTAAACTGCTCCCCTTCCTTGCCAGATTCATGTATGTTATACATTATGGAAATAATTCAATAAAAGGATTTAAAAACTAATGCAGGAATTAAATGGTACCCTAAAAATTACTTAACACACACACCAAAAAAAAAAAAAAAAAAAAAAAAAAAAAAAAAAAAAAAAAAAAAAAAAAAAAAAAAAAAAAAAAAAAAAAAAAAAAAAAAAAAAAAAAAAAAAAAAAAAAAAAAAAAAAAAAAAAAAAAAAAAAACAGTAAAGGAAAATCAGTGAAACAAACAAATGAAACAAATAGAAAATAAATTGCAAAGTATCATACATAAACCCAATCAAGTCAATAATATTAAATTTTGTGGGATGCAACTAAAAACCAGAAAAATTTGAAAGATTTATATTACCTAATTTCAAAAGTTATTATAAACTACAAACATTAAAACAGGATGGCACTGCCATAAGGGTAGACAAATAAATCAATGCAATATAACTGAGAGTCCACAAATAAAGCCTTACACGGATAATCAATTTATTATTAATAAAATTGCCAAAGTACTTCAATGATAAAAGGACTGTCTTTCAATAGATGATGCTAGGTGTTACAAAATACATTATCAACAAGGTGAAAAGGCCACAAGATGAAAGAAAATATTTGCAAATCATATATTTGATATAGGACTTGCATCCAGAATATATATTTTCTAAAACTTACAAATCAGTAAAACTTATTTGAAAAAAATGGCAAAATATTTAAAACAGCATTTTAACAAAGAAGACATGTCAATGGTTAATAAGCATATGACAAGATGCTCAATATTATTAGTCATTAAAGAAAAGCAAGAGAAACTACAATTAAATGAAATATCCACCAGAAAGACCACAAAAAAAAAAAAAAATTACAAGGATGTCAACAAACTGGAATCCCCATATACTGCTCATGGGAAAGTGAAATGATATGGCCATTCTAGAAGAGAGCTTGGCAGTGTCTTACAACGTTAAATATGAATGTGCTATACAAACCAGCAATTCCACTCCTAAGAATTTACCCCCCAAAAATGAAAACATAGGTACAAAGACCTACATGCTAATGTTCACAGCAGCATTATTCATAATTGCCCAGACTGGAAACATCCTAAAAGTCTATCCACTGCTGAATATATGAACACAATGTGGTATCGCCATGCAATAGAATACCTCAAAACAACCTCAAAAACATGCTAAATGAAAGAAGCCAAACACAAAATACTGCAAGTTGAATCATTCTATTAAAGTCCAGTAAAGGTTAATTTACAGAGAAATAAAGCAGCTGAGTGGCTGCTTGGAGTGGGAAAAGGGTTTGACTATGAACAACCTCAATATTTTTGGGAAAGTGATGAAAATGTTCAAAACTAGATTGTGGGGGCAGTTGCTTTATTATTTTCCTATGGTAAAGCCACAAGCTACCACAAACTTAGAGTCTTAAAATAACACATACGATATAATTAACAGGGACGTTGGCTGGATACTTTTGGGACAGACCTCATATAATATCTCACAGTTTGTCATAGGTCAGAAGTCCAGTAATGGCTGAGATGAGTCTACCAATGTGTTGGTCAAACTGCTTTCTTATCCGGAGCTCAGGGGTTCCCTTCCAAGCTCATTCAGGTTGTTGGCAGAACCAAATTCCTTTCCGTTGAAGGACCACAAGGAACTTCTCCCTAAGTAATTCACAGATGGATAAAAACTTCTTCAAGGCCTGTGGGCAAGTGTCTCTCTTATGACTAGCCTTTTTTTTTTTTTACGGGTTTACACCTAGCCAGGGTATCTCCCTTTCAACAACTCTTATTTGACTGACTTGGGACCTTAATTACTTGTGCAAAATCCTGTCACTTTTGCCCTATAATGTGTAACCTAATTATGGGAGTATCAGCCTATTATATTCAGAGATCCCGCCCACACTTTAAGGGAAAGTATTATTCTGGGTTCATATACCAGGGAAGAGAATCTTTGAGGCCATCTTAGGAATCTGTTTACAACAGTTACACAACTTTTAAAGTCATTCCATTTTAAAATTTATTTTAAAAATCACTAAGTTGCATACTTACCATGGGTAGCTTATGCAATATGTAAAATAATGCCAAGAAAAAACAAAAAGTTGCTCATGTATCAGAATTCCATTTTTTATTGGGGCTACATTTCCTTTTTCATTAAATGAACTAAGCCTTTAGGAAATGATTCAACAAAATTTTTTTCTAAATTTATCAACCATGCCTTTTCCAATTTGTTATACCAATTAATTCACACTAATCACTTCAAGGAACACAGTAGTCAACTCCTCCACTGGTTGGGCTTTATTCCTCTGTCAGCTTTCTTAGTAATGAATGGAAACTCACTTAAATTCAAAGACTTCAGATTTTCAAAGAGAGTAGAGTTACCTCCCAACAAGAGTTTCCACTTTCCGACTTCTCCATCAGGGAGGGGCTCCATTTTGAGCTTCTCTCAAACAAAGAACAAGCAACAATATTTAATCACATGAAGCCTCCATTTTACCAGCTCTATATTTCCTAAACTTTCATTCACCTGGAGGTCAGGAACTGTGAGTTCTGAAACTCTTTATGGCATCCTGGGAACATCTTTGAACTTTGGCCACTCACCGTATTTTGCATGTGCTCAAAGGCTGTGTAAAACTAAATATTCAGCTCTAAATAAGAGCTTGCTGTATTCTACTTCAGGTACTATCTCCACACCGTGATGCATTACAAATTCCCTAAAGGGATGCCCAACAATGTCAACTGGATGGTTATCTTGGAGGTTGTTGTTCTCAAGTTGAAACTTAACAGTTACCATGGAAATAAAACACAAAAGCAGTTGTTCATACTGGAAAATAAAAACTGTTTAAATTCTCATTCAAGGGTTTTACATTAAACATGAGTCTCCTCAGCGTAATTTGTTTTTTATAAAAATAAAAATCTTTCCTAGGAATATACCAGTGTTACCTGACTACTAACACATAAACCACCAATGTATAAGCAAATTTAAAAAGTAATCATTTACATATATTTTTTAATTAGGGTAATTTGGCTTCTGCAATCAAACTGACAAAATGGTCATTTGGAGAATCTTAAAAAGCTATTTAATTACTCAAGGATGCAGTCCCATCACTTGAATGTGCTGTGAGATTAAACTACCTATATTACCCAACATCTTCAAGACATGGGCTGACACTCTTCCCTTTACAATGTTTCTAAGGGAACTGGAACTTTCTCTTCAATATTTGGGTCATAATCTATAAATCACAACATGTGGAAACTAAAATTCCATTTTTGTCATTCCTCATGGAAGGATAACCAATAATTTATAGGAGTTAAGATGAAGGAATGGGGGGTCAGACTCGTTGGGCTCTGCAATTGAACAGCTGTGCTATTTTGACCCTTTACTTAAACTCCCTATACCTCAGTTTTCTCATCTTTAAAAAGGGTATAGGCTATTATAGTAATAGTAATTACTGCTATTAATTAATAGCTTAAAGTTGTAAACATCACTGTGATCTTGTTTCCTAAAATTCAGAGACATCTTTATATATTCTGCGTCAGGGGCAGACTGCTCACGAAGTAATGCCTTGGGGTCAGTAGGCTCAGCCCCGTTTTTTGATGGAGGTGGCTGAGGTGGTGTTATGGCAGGATGTGAAGTGCAGCTGTCAGTGCAGGGCAGTGAGCCCAGTAGGCCACAGACAGCAGCTGCCACAAGTCATCCATTTCAAGAAACTGATACTCTGCCATTTCTTGATGGAGCATATCTTGGTCACAGGTGTGTGACACATGCATATTCATCATTGGCCCCACTCCTGACTACACAGAGGAGACTGGAGGAGGGCTAGAAGGGCGGAAACTATGCTCAGAAGATACCCAGAGCAGAGCCTATTTCCATTTTTTCCTAGAAATAACTGCATTCCCAAGATATATTCTACTGGTCCAGGGTAGGAAATAAGAAGTGTGGTTTTGTACATCAAATTTTTAAATGTGAGTTTAATGTAACAAAATCCAGGTTAACAATTTAAAATAATAAAACGAACTCTGGCTGGTGGCACAGTGGATAAGGCGCCGGCCTATGAACCCAAAGGTTGCTGGTTCGATTCCCAGCCAGGACACATAACCGCTTGCAAGCCAGGTCTCCAGCCAGGTCCATAGCTGGAGGCAGGTGAAAGGCAACCATACATCAATGTCTCTCTCCCTCTCTGCCTCTCTTTCTTCCCCTCTTTCTAAAAATAATAAATAAAATCTTTTTTTTTAATTAATAAATAAATAAAATAATAAAATGACCTGGCCAGGTTAGGGCCCAAACCTAGGTTGTGAGTTCAATCCTAGCCAGGGCATATATGGCAGGTAGCCAATTGATGGTTCTCTCTCACATTGATGTCTGTGTCTCTGTCTCTTTCTCTCCCCTTCCTTCCCTCCCTTGCTCTCTCTCTAAATAAATGCAAGGATTATAAATAAATAGGATTTAAAGCTGGTAATTTATTTTATAACTAGTACTGCTAGCTCCATATTAGTAGCTTTGCAAATAAATTTTGGTCAACACCAAATGTCATAATAGTTTTAATAAATATTTCCAACTATCTTCACAAAATTATCTTTTAAGGTAAATATGAAAAGATATAAAGCATTTACAATGAGCTGGTGATTTTCACAAGCAAACCACTACCTGCATCCTGCTCTTGCCTACGGCCTTGAACATTTCACTCCAATTTGCACCTCGCTGCTTTGCATGGGAAGAAGGTGTAAGGACCAGCAAGGTTACAAAAGCCCTGATTCCAAGTTAGTTCCTGTTGGATGCATTTGGTGCCCTCCTGACTTGAGTACATAGCAAGGGAAAAATACTATCACTGAGAGGAAATCCCAAATTAGTAAATGGTTCACATATTAAAATGGAATTAGTAAATCATCCACACTCAGAAATCCTCAGTGCTCATTCCAAAAACCTTTCTACCATATTGTTTTTATTTAAAACAACCAGGCTTTTCTTTGGACATGGCACCTCATTAAAGGCCATACATAAAACATCAATAGACAGGGTCATTGCGGTAAAGGAGTTTACCATCTAAGACAGACAAGGCTGTCGCTGGTGAAAATGAAGAGACACTCACCTCAAGTAGAGAGATGGCACTAAGGACCAGCCAAATGCTTTTCAAGTTTTTAATTCATTCAAACTAATAGTCAAGTTGATTAAAAGCACTTGGCAATCTGCTTCTTCAAATAACAGAGGTGATGCCTGATTACATGGAGCTGCAAAATTCTCCACAATGCTATCCTTCATGCTGTTGTTATGGTGGAATGAGTAGCAGCAGGGAAACAAAGGCAGGACCCTCGCTGTTACAATCTAACGAAGCACTTACTAGAGGAGGCTAGAAGCAGAGGGAGACATGTCTCATCTGCCAACTCAGCAGTCCTGAGCCTGGTCTGACAATATTGCCAGGTGTTCCCGTATCACAAGAAAACATGATGCTAACACAGGAGGAGGGCAGTCCTTGAAATTCTATGTATCCTTTCACTATCTGGGAAGGAAAGCATTTGAAACTGTGCTTTCATCCCAAGGCTCGAAAGGTAGAAGAGGGTCTACAGTAGCCAAATAAAAAGAACAACTTTGATCAACTGTCTGCCTCCCATCACGCATGCACAATGAACAAATGGAGTCTGGAGCAAGATAAGGATTCAGGCTCACAGACCCTCGCACATGCCTAAGTTTAGGTAGTTATGCCCCACCCCTGGAAAAAAGCTGGCACCACCTTCATCCACCAATCAAAATGGAACTTCTTCACCCCGATCCCACCAACTATATACTATGTCCTCAGAACAAGACTTGCTCTCTTGGCTTTCTTGGTTCCTTGGCCATGGATGGTGGGTGGGGTGGTCCCTGGCTTCCCAGCCTCTGGCCACCAGGCCTCTGGCCACCCTAGGGTGAGCTTGCCACCCCTGCCTTTGGCCGCCTTGCTTTTGCTCTACCATTCACTAATAAATTTTGCAAGCACGCTAATAGGCTCCCTGACCTGTAATTCTTTATGCCCTTGGTGAGAAGAACCAGGGTTACCCCGATAACAGTGCCACTGAACTGGCATTCACAGGGCAGTGGTCCGGCAGCTCATCCAAGCCTTCGCTTTCCTCAGCGTGAGGAAATATCAGGCACCGTACCACTTTCTAAGTGCAAAGGCACCTTCTGGTGGGCAAGGAGCAGAAAAGGCACCTGCAAAGACTTAAACGAAATTCAGCCGCTTAAGTTCCCAAGTGATGACAATTTATACCTGAGAAAGCCAAGTTGGAGTCAACTTGATTACAACCAAAAGGAATCATCAACTGATGAAACTAACTTCATAAATTTGTCCAGTTAATGAAATGAATATCCCCCACTGCGACTCTCAGTATTTCTGTACTCTAATTCAAGGTATGGAGACTTTCTAAATAAATGATTTATATACACGTACACTTTGGGTACACAAAGTAGACAATGATGGATATAGATATATAGACATATGACATAATGCTGAAGGCTAGAGGTCCAAAATTAAGGTGTTAGCACAGCTAGGTTTTTCTGAGGGCTGTGAGAGATTCTGTTCCATGCCTGTCCCTGGCTTCTGGTGGTTTCCTGGCAATCTCTGCCTTCATCTACACATGGCTTTCTCCACTATGCCTGTCTCCAAATTTCCTCTTTTTATAAAGACACTAGTTATACTGAGTTAGGGCCCACTAGAATGAACTCATTTTAAATGTAAAGGCCTTATCTCCAAATGAGGTCATATTCTGAAGTACTACGGGTTAGAATTTCAACATAAATTTGAGGGTATACTGTTGCCTATGACATATGCCCATTTCAAAAGTTGTGTCTACACCCAGATCAATGATGACTACAACTTTTCAGCTTTATTGAGGTATAATTGGCAGATAAAATTGTAAAATATTTAAGTGTACACATCGTGATGATTTAATATATGTATGCATTATGAAAGGGTTCCTCCCATATAGTTAATTAACACATCCATCACATATTTGGGAGAGGAATGGGGGTAAGAACATTGAAGTGTTATTTTCTTAGGAAATTTTACACTACTTCCTCAGACCTTCTTCTTCGTATAACTGAAAGTTTGTACCCTTTTATCATCTTCTCCCTATTTTCCCATCCCCCAGCCCCTGGCAACCACTTTTCTACTCTCTCTTTCTGAGTTTGATTTTATATTTTATATTCCACATATAATCAATACCATGTAGTATTGGTCTCTCTCTATGCCCTTGAAGGTCTTTCATATATATATGTATATATATATGAAAGACCTTCTTTATCCATTCATCTGTTGATGGACACTTAGGTTGATTTCATATCTTGACTAATGTGAATAGTATTATAATGAACATGGGAGTGCAGATATAGATATCTCTTAAATATCCTATTTCTATTTCCTACTGTTACATACCCAGCAGTGGAACTGCTCAATCATATGGTAGTTCTGTTTTTAATGTTTTCCAAAGTGGCTGTGTGGCTACTGTTTTTAAATACCTATCTCTTCTCTGAGGTGGAGAGGAACAAAATAGATAAAAAGGAACAGAATAAACACAATGATATATACACAAACCTACTCACAAGCTTCATTGTATGTGTTTCTCTTTATGTAAAACCTCTAAGCATGTTCAATTGGTGAGCTTGATTAATTTGATATGTTGACATGATTTCATGTTGTATTTGCTTATGGGGTTGCTAGTTCATTGTGACCGACACACAAAAATATTACTCATCCTCTTGAAAAGTATTAATAGAATATGGCTTGAATAACAATTATATTTCAAAAGACTGGTACTGACAGAATACATTTGAAAAAATGTATTTGCTGAATTCATAAACTTTTTAATCATATTGACTCAAGCTGATTTCACATATATATTATCAATTGTTGAAGAATGTAGTTTGCATTTTGAAAACAGTTCCACCATGCAGCACTAAAAATACATAAACCTATTTGCAACATGAGGCCACTTAACTTATTTAAAACCAAGGCAGATATAATTATTGCTAAGGATATGTGAAACATATATATCTCTGAAGCAAATCTGGCCGAATAATGTGAAAAAATGGTAGGTACATGCTACCTAATAAGAACATAGATTGATGTTGTCTTTCTCTGAGCACTTTCATTGTTATCACTTGTCATAGTGACGTACTCTTGTGAGTTAGGTTGGATGGTAAGAAAATTTGTGTTTTATCTTCATTCTCCAGCTAAAGGAAGAGAAGTACTTAAGCTACTTTTTCAGACGAGATCAGGCGCGTTCAGGGTGGTATGGCCATAGACTAAGCTACTTTTTCAAAACTATACGTATACTGAGGTTTTTTAGTCTATGTAGAGTAGACTGGTACTTCTCAAAATTTAATTAATTATAAATTTCATGTAAATTTTTTACTCTAGATGTCTGACAAACATGGCACCACCACCTTGAACCCAACTAACCAATATAACCCCCTAACTAGTTGGGAAAAGCCAGACTATAAACTCACATTTTGGAATATAAAGAAAACTACAAAGAGGAGTATTTATGACCAACCAAGCAGTAAGAAAACTTAGCTTTTAAAGATGCACACTGAGTGCTTCTAAGCCTAGTTTCACACCAGCTTTTACAATTTTCATTTTAGTCCTGTGTGTCTCACTTTTGATTTCTTCAAATTCAAAGAGTAGAAAGCAATCTCAAAAAGTACTCAACTCAACTCAAGCAGTGTGCAGTCACCTGGAGGCTTCCAGAAGGAAAGCACCGGCTTCAGACAAACACCAGCTTCAGACAGTGAAGGGAAAGGAAAGCCTTGTGCAAATCCTGAATCACCTGCCACAAGCAAAGGTAGACAATTTCAGAGGAACTCTTTTGAGACACAGAAATGTCAGTTAGAGCTCCAAAGCAACAACTTACAAAAATGGTACCCTTCTGGATTAAAGTAGTTCACCTATCTGCCCAAGTGCCTAGTTTAGAACCAGGAAGCAAGTTATAATCATACGGAATCCAGGCATGAAATTATGAATGTTTGATTTCCATTGGTCCAGACTTTGTTAATGTCTTTAAACCAGGGCTGAGGATCAAGTTCTCCATTTTCAATAACAAAACACCTACTTGAAAATTTGCAACATTCAAGTATTCAGTCATTCATTCTTACATGGGGACTCTTGCATACATACCACAGCATAATGAGAAATGCAGCTCAGGCTACTAATGGAACGGAGCAAGGGCTGGCTTCCACAGTCGGAAGCCCAGAAGAACTAACTGAATTCTATTATGAGCAAGGTCAAAATGCCCAGATTAAGGGGGACAGAGGGGAGCAAAAAGGGGATGGATATAATACAACAACAATAAAATAAAAAAAAAATAAAAAAAAATAATAATAATAAAAACTGCCCTGCCAACACCTTGATTTTTGCCCATTTAGACTCATGTTAGAATTCTAACCTACAGAACTACAAGATAATAAATTTCTGTTATTAAAAAAAAAAAAATGCCCAGGTTACCTGAATGGCTTATTTTATCTGCTTTTCTTTATCATGAGAGACTTGGCCTCTCTATAATAATCTAGTGACAACATCAAATAGCTCATAAAATTGAGGTAATTATCTTCATTTACCATCTATTCACCTCTTTACTAATTTTTCTTTAGCCTTACTTGCTTGGGTTTCATTAGGTATCTATTATGCTGTGCTCTTTCAGTAGACAGAATAATCTGTTTACTTAGATATTCCTGAAAAGTTGTTCCTGAATTGAACTTTGAAATATTATAGGCGCTCACTCATCATATAATCCTACATAAAGCAAAGAATTCTATGCAATATTAATGATCACTCCAAATATAATTGCTAAGTTCATATTTTAATATATCTAACTTTCTTAAGGTGGAAACAAAATAGCTAAAGAAGAAATGATCTGATTAAGAATTTAACTTTTGAATAGGCCTGCAGTGGTCAGGGGGAAAGGGGTTGGGGGGAGGGGGGAGGCAGAGGCAAAGAAGGGGAGCAGCTTAGACAAGAACCTAGTATAAAGGAACCATGGACATGGACAACAGGTGGGATTGACTTTGGGGGGAAAGGGTGGGTGGGGAGGGGGACAGAGGGGAGTAAAAAAGGGATGGATGTAATACAACAATAAAATTAAAAAAAAAAAAA